>BNST01000620.1:0-83474 GCA_019650275.1 Xylocarpus granatum
ATCTAGGGGATGAACTTTCAGGACTGACCAGAACATCCCCACAGACGAGGCAGAGGCGGCAGGCGTGTCCGGCAGCGTAGTCAGGCACGTTTGGCAGTGCACAAGATGAACTTCTAGGAGGGAATAGAACATCCCTGTGGGCACGGTAGAGGCATCAGACACGTTCATGTTGGGGTCCCAATTTTTTTCCCAACTTTTCTACACCTTAGGGGTCAGCATGCCTACTAGAATCCTTCCTAACTTGCTGTCCCGTTTGATTCTTGAGTTCTTTTCTTATATTTATGTCCCCTAAGCTGTCCTTCGGGTTAACTAATATATAAAAGATATGTTGGATAGGCAAGACACTCTTAAACCTATCACAACTTGCCTTGGTTAAGAAGAAACTCTTAACTTCACCTTAGCTCTTAAGCAAGGAAGACAACTCTTAACTGACTTAGCCCAAGTTATCTCAGACAACTCTTAAAAGATAACCAAAAATAAACAAGAATGTGAGCAAGAATGCTTACCTTTGATTCTTGATTAATGAATGAGAAATATACAAAATTCGTAGCATATGTCCTTCTCACAAATAATGGGCTGTATTTATAGTCCTAAGACAGCCATATCCTAATTCAACTAGTACTTAGGTTCCTTATCCACTTAGGATATGTTTTCCTAAGTCAACAAGCTTTTCTAAGTCAACTAAAACATTATCAAGATAGACCTTATCCCATTGTTTCCTAATTCTACTAGGATTCTTGGTCTTTCTTGAATTTCTTCCTAGACTAGAATTCCTACCTTATCTTGTATTTTACAGCGGTGGCACTTCCTCTTTGCCTAATCCTTCTAGGACTAGGACTCTGAATGCATATCCTTCTGCCCTTAGAATTCTTCTTGTCGCGACTATCCTATTGCTACTTGAACTCATCATGAGTGTCCTGCTGCTGATAGAACTCTTCTTGGCATGGATGTCCTGCTGCTGCTGGAACTCTGCTTGACATGGACATTCTGCTGCTGCTGCTGGAGTTCTTCTTGATGGGAATATCCTTTTTCTGCTGGAACTCCTGTTGGCAGGAATGTCCTTCATTGATTAGGATTAAGTCAAATACTGGCCAGGCTTCACTGCTGGGCTGCACATTTGCTGTTGCCATGCTTGTTGTGCACATTTTCTGGCCCATGCTCTCCTTTGCTGCCTCATATTCTGCCTGTTGCATTTCCTGCATACTTAGGTTCTCAACAGTTCAGCAGTGCGCGGGACGAACTTCCAGGAGCGACTGGAACATCCCCAAGGGTGCAGCGGCAGTGTCATTCGTGTTAGGCAGTACTCGGGACGAACTTCTGGGAGCCACTGAACATCGCTGTGGGCGCGGCAGTGGCATTGGACACATTTCGGCAGTGTGCAGGACGAACTTCCGGGAGTGACTGGAACATCCCCGTGGCACAACAGAGGCTTTGTTGGCAGTGCACGGGACGAACTTCCAAGAGCGACCAGAACATGCCTACGGGCATGGCTGAGGCGTTGGGCGCTTTCGGCAGTGCGAGGGACAAACTTCCGGGAACAACCAGAACATCCCTGCAGGCATGGCAGAGGTGTCGGGCCCATTCAGCACTACACAGGACGATCTTCTGGGAGACACCCGAACATCCCCACGGGTGCAGCAGCAGAGGCTTGGGCACATTAAACAGTGCATGGGACAAACTTTTGGGAGTGACCGGAGTATCACTGATGTGCTCAATCATGAAAATGAAGCTACTGCCATCCAAGAAAGATTAATCCTCATTAACAAAGGATATCCATGCCAAGAAGAATTCCAGCAGCAGCAGAAAATATCACTAGGCAAGGAGTTTGAGATTAAGTAGGGTTTTACATAGGATTAGGAACCCGATATATTAGGCTTATCTTCATAGAAATCTAGATGACTTAGTAGTCCTTATTTACTTAGGAATCCTTATCATAGATGAATTAGGCGTTTTAGTATAAGTTAGACATGGAAAGGTTGTCATTACTATAAATACGACATTAATGCTTGTAATTAAACAGTTTTGAGAAATAAGCGGAATTTTGCTTCGTTGCATCCAAATTCTTATCTAAACAAATTCCTTGTTTAGTGGCGAATTATCTATCGATTCTTATCACTCTTCCTTCTTTCTATCTTAGAGTGTGGCGAATCAACCTAGTAATCTTGTTTGTGGCGATTTGATCTTATCAAACTTGATTAACTAGTTTTCTCCTATTAAACTTTCCATAGGCTATCACTATCACATTCCTACTTCAAAATTCGTACATAACCCTTCCGCTTTCTTAAAACACCCCTACATACCCAGTAACTTACTCCAATTACGAATTTTCATCCACCCAACAACTATACTACATACCAACACCTTTTTCCATCCATAAAACCCTAAAAAAATATACCCATTAGATCTTGATTCATCATTGAAGATCCTTGAGGCACATCAATCACTGTCGGCACGACAGAGGCGTTGGGCTTATTTAGCAGTGCGTGGGATAAACTTCTGGGAGTGACCGGAACATCCCCAAGGATGTGCCTGAGGTGTCGGCCATGATCTGCCGGGTGCGGGCAAACTTCCTAGAGCAACTAGAACATCCCAGCAGGCACAGCAGAGGCATCGGGTGCATTCGGCAGCGCACGGAACAAACTTCCGGGAGCAACCAGAACATTGCAGCGGGTGTGGCAGAGGCATCGGGCACGTTCGGCAGCGCATGGGACAAACTTCCGAGAGCAACCTCAACATTCCCCCGGGCACGGCAGCGTCATCGGACATGTTTGGCAGTGCATGGGACGAACTAATGGGAGCGACCAGAACATCCTGCAGGCATGGCGAGACAGCTTTGTGTTGCATTAGGCAGTGCATGGTATGAACTTCTGGGAGGCACCAGAACATCCTTGCAGGTACGGCTGAGGCATCAGGCACATTTGGCAGTGTACAGGAGGAACTTCTGGGAGTGACTGGAACATCCCTGCGGGTGCGGCAAAGGTGTCCGGCGCATTCGGCAGTGCGCGGAACAAACTTTCAGTAGTGACCGGAAAACCCCCGCAGGCTCAGCAGATGCATTGGACATAATCAACAGTGTGCAGGGACGAACTATGGTGAGCGACCGGAACATCTCTGCGGGCACGGCAGCGGCGTCGGGCCCATTCGGCAGTGTGCGGACAAACTTCTGAGATCGACCGGAACATCCCCGTGGGCGTGGCAGCGGCGACGGACGCATTTGGCAGTGTGCGGGATGAACTTCTGGGAGTCACCGGAACATCCCCGGGTGTGGCACCGGTGTTGGACACGTTGGCTGTGTGCAGGATGAACTTCCGGGAGCGACCAGAACATCCCTGCAGGTGCAGCAGCGTCATCGGGCGCACTTGGCAGTGCACAGGACATTCTTCCTGGAAAGACCGGAACATCCCCGCAGGCATGTCAGAGGCTTTGGTCGCTTGGCCATGCACGGGATGAACTTCCGGAGCGACTAGTACATCCCCGCGGGCGCGGCAGAGGCTTCGGTCGTGTTTGGCAGTGCATGGGACGAACTTCGGGGGGCGACGGGAACATTCCCGCGGGCACTGCAGCGGCGTCGGATGCATTTGGCAGTGCTTGGGACAAACTTCTGGGAGCAACTGGAACATCCCCATGGGCGCGGCAGGTGTCGGGCGCATTTGGCAGTGTGCGGACGAATATCCGGGAGCGACCGGAACATCCCCGGGCACGGCAGCAGCATCGGGCAGCTCGGCAGTGCGCGGGACAAACTTCTGGGAGTGATCAGAACATCCCTGCAGGTGCGGCACCGGCATCAGGTGCACTTGGCAGTGCACAGGACATTCTTCCTGGAAAGACCGGAACATTCCTGCAGGTGCATCAGAGGCTTCTTTGCTTGGCCATGCGTGGGATGAACTTCCGGGAGCGACAGAAACATCTGTGTAGGCACATCTGAGGCTTCAGGCGCGTTGGGCCGTGCACAGGACGAACTTCCAGGAGCGACCTGAAACATCCACGCAGGGTGGGGCATAGGTGTCGGGCTTGTATGGAAGTGCACGGGACGAACTTTGGGGAGCAACCGAAAATCCTCGTGGGCTCAGCAGAGGCATCGGATGAGTTCGGAAGTGCTCGGGATGAACTTCTGGGAGCGATCGAATATTCCCGCGGGCATAGCAGGGGCGTCGGGCGCATTCGGCAGGGTGCAGAACAAACTTCTGGGAGCGACCAGAACATCCCTGCAGGAACGGCATATGCTTCCTGTGCATTCGGCAGTGCACGGGACAAACTTCTGGGAGCAACTGGAACATCCCTGCAGGCACGGCAGCGGCTTTGGGCACGTTCGGTAGTGCACAGGATAAACTTCTGGGAGTGATCGTAAAATCCCTGCAGGCTCAGAAGAGGCGTCTGACACATTCAGCAGCACTCGGGACAAACTTCTGGGAATGACCGGAACATCCCCGTGGGCATGGCAAAGGCTTCGGGCACGTTGGACAGTGCACGGGATGAACTTCCGGGTGCAACCGAAACATCCCCGCGGGCACGGCAGAGGCTTCAGGAGCGTTCGGCAGTGCGCGGGACAAACTCTGGAGCGATCAGAACATCCCTGCAGGAGCAGCAAGGGCTTTCGGGCACGTTGGGCATTGCGCGGGATGAATTTCCGGGAGCGACCGAAACTTCCCCGCGGGCAAGGTACAGGCGTCGGTTGCATTCAGCACCGCATGGGCAAACTTCTGGGAGAATTCGGAACATCCTCACGCGCGCTGCAGAGTCGCCGGGCACGTTTGGCAGTGCCGGGACGAACGTGTGGGTGTGACCGGAACATCCCCATGGGTGCGGCAGAGGCATCAGACGCGTTCGGCAGTGCTTGGGATGAACTTCCAGGAGCAACTGGAATATACCCGTGGGCATGGCAAAGGTGCAGGTTGCGTTCGGCAGCGCGTGCGACGAACTTCCGGGAGCAATCAGAACATCTCCGCGGGCGAGGCAGAGTCATCTGGTGTGTTCGGCAGTGCGTGTGACGAACTTCTGGGAGCAGCCAGAACATCCCAGCCGGTGCGCTGCAGAGGCTTCGGGCGTGTTGGGCAGTTCACCGGACGAACTTCCGGAGGCAACCAGAACATCCCGGCAGGCGCAGAAGAGGCACTTGGCACATTTGGCAGTGTGCAGGATGAACTTCCTGGAGCGACTGGAGCATCCCTGCGGGTGCGGCAGAGGTGTCTGATGCATTCAGCAGTGCTCAGGACAAACTTCTTGGAGCGACCGGAACATCACCACAGGCATGGCAGATGCTTTGAGCACATTTGGAAGAGCGCGGGACTAACTTCCAGGAGTTAACGGAACATCCCTGCAGGCACAGCAGATGCTTTGGGCGCATTTTGCAGTGTGCAGGACGAACTTCCGGGAGCGGCCGGAACATCCCCGTGAGTGCGGCAGTGGCATTGGACACGTTCAGCAGTGCGCAGGGCAAACTTCCGGGAGCAGCCGGAACATCCCGGTGGGTGCAGCAGAGACGTCGGGCGTGTTTGACAGTGCACGGTACGAACTTTCAGGAGCGACCGTAACATCCCTGTGGGCACAGCAGCGGCATCGGACACTGCAGCACTGTGCAGCAAGAACTTCAGGGAGTGACCAGAACATCCCCACGGGCATAACAGAGGCATCGGGCGTATTTTGCAGTGCGCGGGATGAACTTCCAGGAGCGACTTGAACATCCCCGTGGGCATGGCTGCGGTGTCCGACATGTTTGGCAGTGCACGGGACAAGCTTCCAGGACTGACCAGAACATCCCCATGGGCGTGGCAGAGGCTTTGGGTGCATTGGGCAGTGCACGGTACAAACTTCCGGGAGCGACCGGAACATCCCTGCAGGAGCGGCAGAAGTGTCAGGCATGTTCGGCAGTGCGCAGGACAAACTTTTGGGGAACGACTAAAACATCCCCGCGGGCGCGGTAGAGGTGTCGGTCGCATTTTGCAGTGCATGGGACAAACTTCAGGGAGCGACCGGAACATCCCCACTGGCGCAGCAGAAGCATCGGCCGCATTCAGCAGTGCACAGGATGAACTTCGGGAGTGACCAGAACATCCCCGCGGGTGCAGCAACGTCGTGAGGTGTGTATGGCAGTGTGTGGGACGAACTTCCGAGAGCGACCGAAAATCCCCGCCGGTGCAGTATCAGCGTCGGGCACATTCAGCTTGCAAGGGATGAACTTCTGGGAGCGACCAGAACATCCCCACGGGCGCAACATCGGTGTGGTGTGCATTCGGCAGTGCGTGGGACGAACTTCCGGAAGCAACTGGAACATCCCCACCGGCACAGCAGAGGCTTCGGGTGCATTTGGCAGTACGTGGAACGAACTTCCAAGAGCGACCGGAACATCCCCGTGGGTGCGGAAGAGGCATCGGGTACATTTTGCAGTGCGTGGGACAAACTTTCGGGGCGACCAGAACATCCCCATGGGTGCAACATTGGCATGGGGCATGTTTGGCAGCATGTGGGAGGAACTTCTGGAGCTACCAGAACATCCCTACGAGCACGGAAGCGGCATTGGGCGCATTTGGCAGTGCGCGGGATGAACTTCCGGGAGTGACCAGTACATCCCCGCGGATGCGGCAGAGGTGTCGGGCGCATTCAGCAGTGCACGGGATGATCTTCTGGGAGCTGCCGGAACAATCCCCTGGGCATGGTAGAGGCTTCTGACGCATTGGGCAGTGTGCGGGACGAACTTCCAGGACCAACCAGAACATAACTGCAGGCACGGCCGAGGCATCAGGCACTTTTGAAATGTATGGGATGAACTTCCGGGGGCAATGGGAAGATCCCTGCAGGCATGGCAGAGGTTTTGTGCGCATTGGGCAGTACGCGGGACAAACTTCCAGGAGCGACCAAAACATCCCTGCAGGTGCGGCAGAGGCTTCGGGAACATTGGGCAGTGTGTGGGATGAACTTTCACTAGTGACCGGAACATCCCTGAGGGCGCGGCAGAGGCGTCGGGCGCATTCGTGTTGAGGACCTTAGGAGGCAAAGGGAGTGTAAGCGAATGCGCACGAGGCGCCAAGCAGCAAGAGAGGCAGCAACAGGTCAGAATGTGCGCACAACAAGCTTGCATGCAGCATGCAGTGAAGCACGGCCAGGTTCTGACTCTGTCCTAACTGACTGCAGAAATCCAAGCCAAGAAGAACACCAGCATTGGCAGGACACACATAATGCAATCTGAGCAGGAGAAGGACATGGACGGCAGGAAGAACTCCAGCAGCAGCAGGACGTCATAACAGATTTGACTTCAACAAGATGATCACGTCAAAGAGAGTCTTGGAATGGAAAGGACACGCCATATGGAAGTCCTAATCCTAGAAGGAAACAGCAAGATGAAGGTCAGCAGCTGTAGGAAAGGAGATAAGATAAGGACAGAAAGGTTTAGTCAAATTAGGAATTCTAGTCTAAGTAGAAATTCAATAAAGATCAAGAATCCTAGTAGGATTAGGAAACATTGGGATAAGGTCTATCTTGATAATGTTTTAGTTGTCTTAGAAAACCTTGTTGACTTAGGGAAACATAACCTAAGTGGATAAGGAACCTAAGTACTAGTTGAATTAGGATAAGGCTGTCTAATACTATAAATACAGCCCATTATTTATGAGCAGAAACATATGCTCCGAATTTGTATGCTTTCATTCATTAATCAAGAATCAAGGTTAGCATTCTTGCTTCTATTCTTATTTATATTTTGGTTACCTTTTAAGAGTTGTCTTGAGATAACTTGGGCTTAAGACAAGGTGAAGAGTTGTCTTCCTTGCTTAAGAGCTTAGGTTGAAGTTAAGAGTTTTCTTCTTCAACCAAGGCAAGTTCTGATAGGTTTAAGAGTTGTCTTGCCTATCCAACATATTCAGCAGTGCATGGCACAAACTTCCAAGAAAGACTAGAACATCCCCTTAGTGAGTCTGAGGCTTTGGGCGTGTTAAGCAGTGCACGGGATGAACTTGTAGAAAGCGAACGCAACATCTCCGTGGGCGCAGCAGAGGCTTTGGGTGCATTGGTCAGTGTGCGGGATGAATTTCTAGTAGCGATGGGAACATCCCTGAGGGCGCGGCAGTGGTGTTGGGCGTGTTCGGCAGTGTGCAGGACGAACTTCTGGGTGAGGCAGAGACATCGGGCAGGGTGAGGCAGAGGCGTCGGGCACGTTTGGCAGTGCGTGGGGATGAACTTCTGGGAGCGACCGGAACATCCCCACGGGCGCGGCAGCAGCATGGGCACATTCTGCAGTGTGTGGGATGAACTTCCAGGAGCAACCGCAAAATCCCCGTGGGCTCATTAGAGACGTTGGGCGGGTTCAGCATTGTACAGGATGAACTTTCGTGAGCAACCGGAACATCCCCTGCGGAGCGGCAGCAGTCATCAGACATGTTCAGTAGTTGGTGGGACGAACTTCTGGGAATGACTGGAACATCCCTGCAGGAATGGCAGAGGCTTCAGGTGCATTGGGCAGTGCACAGGACGAACTTCGGGGGGCAACCGGAACTTCCCCGCGGGTGCAGCAGAGGCATCGGTCATGTTTGGCAGTGTGCGGGATGAACTTCCAATAGTGACCGGAACTTTCCTGTAGGTGTGGCAGAGGCATCGGGCACATTTGGGCAGTGCGTGGGATGAACTTCCAGGAGTGAGCAGAAAATCCCTGCTGGCTCGACGAGGTGTCAGATGTGTTTGGCAGTGCACTGGATGAACTTCCAGGAGCCTGAAACATCCCTGTGGGCATGGCTGAGTTGTGGTGTGTATTTTGCGGTGCGCAAGACGAACTTTCAGGGCCAACCGTAACATTCTCGTAGGCACGGCAGCATCAGACATGTTTGGCAGTGCGCTAGATGAACTTCCTGGAGTGACCGGCACATCCCCTTGGGTGTGAAAGAGGCTTCAGACGAGTTGGGTATTGTGGGGGACAAACGCCGGGAGCGACCGTAACATCCCTGCAGGCACAGTGGAGGCATCAGGCATGTTTGGCAGTGTGCAGTACGAACTTTGGGGAGTGACCGGAACATCCCTGCAGGAGCAGAAGCACTGTTGGGTATATTCGGCAGTGCACGGAACGAACTGCCGGGAGTGACCGAAAAAATCCTCATAGATGCGGCAGAGGTGTCAGGCGTGCTCGGCAGTGCTCGGGACAAACTTCCAGGAGCAACCAGAACATACCAACGGGCGCGTAGCGGGTCGGGCGCATTCGGCAGTGTGCGGGACAAACTTCCAGTAGCAACCGGAACATCCCCGTGGGTGCAGCAGAGGTATCAGGCGCAGTTCGGCAGTGTGCAGGACAAACTTCCAGAAGCGACTGTAACATCCCCTCAGACAAGTCTGAGGCTTCAGGTGCGTTGGGCAGTGCATGGGACGAAACTTCTGCAAGCAACCGGAACATCTCAGCGGGTGTGGCAGAGGCTTTGGGCACTGTTGGGCAGTGCGCAGGATGAACTTCCAGTAGCAACCGGAACATCCCAGCGGGCGTGGCAGAGGCTTCGGGCACATTTGGCAGTGTGCGGGATGAACTTCTGGAAGCAACTGGAACATCCCCGCATGCACAGAATGGGCGCTGGGCACGTTCGGCAGTGCGTGGGATGAACTTCCGTGAGGGACCAGAACGTCCCCATAGGCATGGCAGAGGTGTCGGGCGTGTTAGGCAGTGTGCGGGACAACCTTCCAGGAGCGACCACAATATTCCAGCTGGCGCGGCAGTGTCATCGGGCATGTTCGGCAGTGTGTGAGATGAACTTCCCGGATTGACTGGAACATCCCCGTAGGTGCACCAGATGCTTCAGGTGCGCTGGGCAGTACGCGGGACGAACATCTGTGAGCAACCGAAACATCCCCACGGGCGTGGCAGCGGCATCAGACATGTTCGGCAGTGCACAGGATGAACTTCTGGGAGCAACTGGAACATCCCTGCAGGCGCTGCAGCGGTGTCAGGTGTGTTCTACAGTGCGAGGAATGAACTTCCGGGAGTGACTGGAAAATCCCCATGGGCATGGCAGAGGTGTCAGTGCATTCAGTAGTGCATGGGACGAACTTCTGGGAGCAACAGGAAAATCCCCACGGGCTCGGCAGTGGCAGCGGACACATTCTCCAGTGCTTGGGACGAACTTCTGGAGCGACCGAAACATCCCTATGGGCACGGCAGAGTTGTCAGGCATGTTTGGCCGAGCACAGAACAAACTTTAGGGAGCGACTGGAAAATACAGCCCACTATTTGTGAGCAAGGATATATGCTCTGAATTTGTATATTTTCATTCATTAATCAAGAATCAAGGTTAGCATTCTTGCTTTATTCTTGTTTATATTTCAGTTATCTTTTAAGAGTTGTCTTGAGATAACTTGGGCTTAAGACAAGGTGAAGAGTTGTCTTCCTTGCTTAAGAGCTTAGGTTGAAGTTAAGAGTTGTCTTCTTCAACCAAGGCAAGTTGTGATAGGTTTAAGAGTTGTCTTGCCTATCCAACATATCCTTTTATCATTAGTTAATCCTGAAAGACAGCTTAGGGACAAGAATCAAAGAAAAAAACTCAAGGATCAAACGGGACAGCAAGTTAGGAGAGGTTTTAGAAGTCGTGCTAACCCCTAAGGTGTATAAAAGTTGGGACAAGAAATTGGGACCCCAACAAATTGGTGCTCTCATTGAGAGGTAGCATGATCACCCCAACAAATTGGTGCTCTCATTGAGAAACAGCACGACACCATTCAACTGAAAGGCATCACGGTTACCATGTCATCTAGGCAGCATTCACCCTCACCACAAGAACAGACGGGAAGGCTTCTCAGTCACTAACTGTGGAAGAATCCTTGCCTTGGAGAGGAACTAGCATGCGATCAATGACCAGGTAAGAGATATCAAACACCAACTATCATCTATCATTCATTCTCTTGAACAATTAAAAAGAGATACAACCTCGAGTGGCCGGAAAACAAGTCCAAACCAAACAGGGCAGAAACAGCCACCTACCACAAATGTCTAGGAGGCTTCAATCAGAAATTACACAGCACCAAGTGCATGAGGACGAATCTGACCAGAAGCAGCTTCCCTCTCAAGAAAGGGGGAAAAGTTGCATGAGTTTGGGAAGCAGGAGGGATACTTCACCAAACGAACACCTGCCCCATGATCGCTACAATGATTATAGCAATGATGAGGAGGTGCTGGACAGAAGGCCCGCATCATGGCAACCAAGAAGGGTGTGGAATCACCCTGAGGCAGAACCATGGCGCACCACAAGGAGGGAGGATTGGCACTATGACAGCCCAAGCCATTACACATGGCCTAAGGTAAAAATCGAGTTCCCTACCTTTGAGAAGGGAGATACAACAGAATGGATCTCCAAGGCTGAATTTTACTTTGAGAAACAAGGTGTTGAGAGAGGTGAAAGGGTTAATTTTGCATCCTATCACCTATGTGGGAGAGCCAACCAATGGTGGCGTTGGCTTAAGGCCACCTATGGCCAAGAAGGTAGAAGGATAGGCTGGACAAGGCTCATGCAAGAGCTAGTGAACAGATTTGGCCCATCTACCATGACAAGTTATGAGGGACAGCTTGCCAAGATTAGGCAAGAAGGGATTTCTAGAAAGCTACCTTGAAGAATTTGAGAGGTTGGCCGAATTGGTAGGACATTAGCCAGAAAGTGCACTAATTGGCACTTTTCTAGATGGCCTTGTACCCTTGGCTAAGCCGAGAAGTGAAGATGAGAGATCCAAACTCTCTAGACTCAGTGCATTCGGTCAACAAGACTCATCAACGATGGGAGAAGCATCACCCGCAGCACAACCAAGGTCACCAAACCCTCAGACAAACTAGGTAAGGCATCCTCATCAAGTAAGACAGCACCCTCAAAAACAAAAGATCCTCTCAAACTATCCTTTGAAGAAATCAACAGGAGAATCAAAAGAGGCCTATGTTTTAGGTGCAATGATAAGTGGCAAGTTGGCCACAAGTGCAAAAAAGGGCTGTTCAACATCATTGAAGTGGTAAGTGATGAAGAACACGAGGAAAGCAGCGAGGAGGAAGCAGAGGCAGAACACTCCCCTGATCATGTGGAAGCAAGGCGAAATCAACTTGCATGCAGTAGGGGCAACCACCAAGCCTACTGCCATGAGGTTGTTCACAACCATTAATGGAAAGAACGTTTTGGTGTTGATAGATAGTGGAGCTACCCATAACTTCATCAACACAAAATTAGTCAAAACACTTTCACCTACATCCAAAAAGGATTGCACCCTTTGAGGTAAGAGTGGCAAGCGGACAGAAGCTCAAGTGCACACAAGTTATCCAGGCAGTAGCAATGCAGATTCAAGGAGTCAAAATAGAGGCAGAACTGCATGTGTTAGCCTTGGCAGTCCTTGATGTGGTTTTAGTAATGCTTGGCTTAAGACCATAGGCAAGATAGTGTTCGACTACGAATCCATGGCCATGCACTTCCAATGGAAGGGAAAGGGACTGCACATGGATGGCATCCACCCCTAATGCAATGCATCATTGTGAGGTAAGTACCCTTGAATGACTATACAGAAAAAGGGCACAATGTTTTGCAATTCTCTTGGCCACAATGGAGGAAAACATGGCCGAAACATCAAGAAGGGCAGAACAAGCATGAAGACATACCATCGGAAGTAAGGAACCTACTGGAGCTATTTCGAAGATGTCTTAGGAGAGCCACAAGAGCTAACATCCCCATGGGTACAGCAGTGGTGTCAAGCATGTTCCACACTGCATGGGATGAACTTCAGGGAGCGACTGGAATATGCCCTGCTGGTGCAGCAGAGGCTTCGGTCACGTTGGGCAGTGCACCAGAGAAACTTCAGGGAGTGACCAGAACATCCCTGCAGGTGCAGTAGTGGTGTTGGGTGAGTTCGGCAGTGCGCAGCACAAACTTCTGGGAGCAACCAGAACATCCTGGTGGGCACAGCAGCGGCGTTGGCTGCATTCAGCAGTGTGCAGGTTGAACTTCCTGGTGCGACCCGAACATCCCCACAGGCGTGGCAGCAGCATCGGCCACGTTCGGCAGTGCACAGGATGAACTTCCGGGAGTGACTGGAAAATCCCTGCATGCCCCGCGGAGGCTTATGGCGCATTGGTCAGTCTGTGGGATGAACTTCAGGAGCAACTGGAAATCATAGCGGGCTCGGCAGAGGCATCGGACGCATTTGGCAGTGCTCGGGATGAACTTCCGGTGGCAACTGGAACATCCTTGCGAGTGTGGCAGAGGTGTCAAGGCAGTTTGGCAGTGTACGAGACAAACTTCCAGAAGTGACCAAAACATTCCTGTGGGCATGGCAGAGGCGTCGGATGTGTGTGGCAGTGATCGGGACAACCCTCCAGAGCAACTGGAACATCCCCGCGGGCATGGCAGCCGCATCAGACACAGTCGGCAGTGCGCGGGACAAAACTTTCGGGAGCGACCAGAATATCCCCGTAGGCATGGCAAAGGTGTCGAGCGCATTCGGCAGTGTGCAAGACGAACATCTGAGAGTGACTGGAACATCCCCACGGCCGCGGCAGAAGCATCGGACGTGTTCGGCAGTGCTCGAGATGAACTTTCAGGAGCAACTAGAATATCCCCGCAGGTGGGGCAGAGGCTTCGGGCGCATTGGGCAGTGTGCGGGATCAACTTCAAGCAGTGACCGGAACATCCCCGTGGGTGTGGCAGGAGTGACAAGCACGCTTAACTGTGCACAGGACAAACTTCCGGGAGCGACCCGAATATCCCTGCAGGTGCAGCAACAGCATCGGTCACGTTTGGCAGTTTGCAGGACGAACAACTTGGAGCAATTGGAACATCCCTGTGGGCATGGCAGCGGCGTCGGATGCATTCGAGATGCACCGGACAAACTTCCAGGAATGACCAGAACATCCCCACGGGCATAGCAGCGGCACCGGGCACATTCAGCTGTACATGGGATGAAATTCAGGGAGCAACAAGAGCCTGTGCATGGGAAATTCAGCTGCGCTGGTGCGGCAGTGGCATCGGTCATGTTCTGCAGTTCATGGGATGAACTTTCGGGAACAACCAGAACATCCCTGCGGGCGCATTCGGCAGTGACATGATGAACTTTTGGGAGTGACTGAAACAACCCTATGGTTGCGGCAGTGGCATCAGTCGTGTTCGTGTTGGGGTCCCGATTTCTTGTCCCAACTTTTCTACACCTTAGGGGTTGGCACAACTTCTAAAACATCTCCTAACTTGCTGTCCTATTTGATCCTTTAGTTCTTTTCTTTGATTCTCATCCCCTAAGCTGTCCTTTGGGATATATTAATGATAAAAGGATATGTTGGATAGGCAAGACAACTCTTAAACCTATCACAACTTGCCTTGGTTGAAGAAGACAACTCTTGACTTCAACCTTAGCTCTTAAGCAAGGAAGACAACTCTTCACCTTGTCTTAAGCCCAAGTTATCTCAAGACAACTCTTCAAAGATAACCGAAATATAAACAAGAATACCAAAGCTTGATTCTTGATTAATGAATAAAAACTTACAAATTCGGAGCATATCTCCATGCTAACAAATAATGGGCTGTATTTATAGTATTGGATAGCCTTTTCCTAATTTAACTATTACTTGAGTTCCTTATCCATTTAGGACTAGTTTTCCTAAGTCAATAGTTTCCTAAGACAACTAGAACCTTATCAAGATTGACCTTATCCAAAGGTTATCCTAATCCTACTAGGATTCTTGGTCTTTCTTGATTTTCTACCTAGACTAGAATTGCTCGTGGTATGCCCTGAAGTCTTAACACATTTTTGATGAACTCTAGCGCTACTTCTCTGGGCGTGTATGGTTGCTTGAGTGGCACAAAATGTGCACTCTTGCTGAGTCTATAAACCACGGTTAATATCACCATGTAACCCTTGCTATTGGGACATTCCCGTGATGAAGTCCATTGTTAAGTCTTCCTAAACCTGTCCCTGGCACTGGCAAAGGTTGTAACAAACCCTTGGTCTTGGCCACCTTCTGGTTTGGTGCACTGACAAACATCACATTCTCAGACTAGCTTCTTGATTTCAGCCTTAAGTCCTTCCCACCAAAAGAATAGCTTGATCTGCATGTAAGTACGAAACCATCCTGAATGTCCTCCTTCCCGTGAGTTGTGGAAGTGATTTAAAATCTTCCCCCCTTAGTCTCGGTATGTTTGGTACATATACCTTCTGGTTGTGCCAAATATATCCATTCTTAAGGGTGAATTTACTAACCTTAGGGTTGAAATTCTTGATCTTCACAGTGAGCTCTTGGCTTTGGGGGATGTGACCGACGCTGCTGCCACACCCGCATGGTTTTTCAGGTCACTCCCGGTATTTCATACCATGCACTGCCGAAATGTGCCCGACACCCCGCTGTCATGCCTGTAGGGTTGTTCAGGTCGCTTCCAGAAGTTTGTCCCAAGTACTGCCAAACTCATCCGACACCTCTGCCGAGCATGAGGGGATTTTCCTGTCGCTACCGGAAGTTTGTACCACACATTGCCGAATGCATCCGACACCTCTGCCACGCCTGTGGCGATTTTCCAGTCGCTCCCAGAAGTTCATCCCATGCACTACCGAACGAACCCTATGCTGGTGCTGCACCCTCAGAAATGTTCCGGTCGCTCTCCGAATTTTGTCTAGCGCACTGCCACACACACCCAACATCTCGCTGCTCCCGCCGGGGTATTCCAGTCACTCCCAGGAACTCACCCCACACACTGCCGAATGTACCTGACACTGCTGCCACACCCGCAAGGATGTTCCAATCGCTCCCCAAAGTTCATCCCATGAACTAACGAATGCACCCAATGCCTCTGCTGCTCCCATGGGGATGTTCTGTAACTCCTGGAAGTTCATCCCGTGCACTGTTCAATTGTTGGGGTCCCGATTTTTTTACCAACTTTTCTACACCTTAGGGGTCAGCACGCCTACTAAAAACCTTCCTAATTTGCTGTCCCGTTTGATTCTTTAGCTCTTTTCTTGGATTTTTGTCCCTTAAGCTGTCCTTCAGGATTAACTAATGTATAAAGGATATGTTGGATAGGCAAGACAACTCTTAAACCTATCACAACTTGCCTTGGTTGAAGAAGACAACTCTTAACTTCAACCTTAGCTCTTAAGCAAGGAAGACAACTCTTCACCTTGTCTTAAGCCCAAGTTATCTCAAGACAACTCTTAAAAGATAACTGAAATATAAACAAGAATGGAAGCAAGAATGCTAACCTTGATTCTTGATTAATGAATGCAAATATACAAAATTCGGAGCATATCCTTTTGCTCACAAATAATGGGCTGTATTTATACCATTGGACAGCCTTATCCTAATTCAACTAGTACTTAGGTTCCTTATCCATTTAGGATTTGTTTTCCTAAGTCAACAAGGTTTTCTAAGACAAACAAAACATTATCAAGATAGACCTTATCCCAATGTTTCCTAATCCTACTAGGATTCTTGGTCTTTCTTGATTATCTACCTAGACTAGAATTCCTACTTTGACTAAATCTTTCTGTCTTTATCTTATCTCCTTTCCTACAGCTGCTGACCTTCATCTTGCCATTTCCTTGTAGGATTAGGACATCCATATGGCGTGTCCTTCCATTCCAAGACTCTCTTTGATGTGATCATCTTGTTGAAGTCAAACCTGCCATGTCATCCTGCTGCTGTTGGAATTCTTCATGCTGTCCATGTCCTTCTTCTGCTTGGATTGTATCATGCGTGTCCTGCCAATGCTGGTGTTCTTCTTGGCTTGGATTTCTGCAGTCAATTAGGACAGAGTCAGAACCTGGCCGTGCTTCAATGCATGCTGCGTGCAAGCTTGTTACGTGCACATTCTGGCCTGTTGCTGCCTCTCTTGCTGCTTGCCGCCTCGCGCGCATTTGCTCACGCTCCCTTTGCCTCCTAAGGTCCTCAACATCAACCCACCCGATGCCATTGCCGTGCCCGAGGTGATGTTCTAGTTGCCCCCAGAAGTTTGTCCCACGCATGGCTGATCGCGTCTGTTGCCTCCGATGCGCCTGCGGGGATGTTCCAGCTGCTCCCAAAAATTTGTTCCGAACACAGTTGATTGCATCCGACGCCACTGCCACACCCATAGGAATGTTCTGCTCGCCCCCGAAGTTTGTCCTGTGCACTGCCGAATGTGCCCCACACCTCTGCTGTGCTACGGGGATGTTCCAGGTGCTTATGGAAGTTTGTCCCATGCACTGCCAGACGCATCCTACATTTCTACCCTGCCTGAGAGATGTTCTGGTATCTCCTGGAAGTTTATTCTGTGCACTGCCCAATGCGCTTGAAGCCTCTGCCGCACCCGCGGGGATGTTCCAGTCGCTCCCAGAAGTTTGTCCCATTCACTGCCCAGCATGCCCAAAGCCTCTGGTGCACCTGCAGGGATGTTCCGGTCGCTCTTGGAAGTTCGTCCCGATCACTGCCGAATGTGTCTGACGCCTATCCTGAGCCCGCGGTGATTTTTTGTCCGCTCCTGGAAGTTCGTCCTGTGCACTGTTCAGTGTTCTCGAAGCCTCTGGTGCGCCCAATGGGATTTACCAGTCACTCCCAGAAGTTTTTTCCGCTCATTGCCGAATGTGTCCAATGCCTCACCCACGCCTGCAGGGATGTTCGGGTCGCTCCTGGAAGTTCATCCTGAGCACTGCCTATGCGGCCAATGCCTCTACCGAACCCTGCAGGGAATTTTCCAGTCACTCCCAGATGTTCGTACCGTACACTGCTGAATGTGCCTGATGCCTCAGTGGCACCCGCAAGGATATTGCGGTCAGCCCCGTAAGTTCATTCTGCACACTGCCGAACGTGCCTGATGCAGCTGCCGAGCCCGCATGGATGTTCCGGTCGCTCCAGAGTGTTTCGTCACTTGCATTGCTAGACGTGCCCGACACCTCTGCCGAACCAGCATGGATGTTTCGGTCACTCCCGGAAGTTCATCCCACACACTACCAAATGCACCCAATGCCTCTGCTATGCCCTCGGGGATGCTCTGGTCAATCTCAAAAGTTCATCTCGCAGCACTGCCTAATGCACCCAAAGCCTCTGGCACACCCGTGGGGATGTTCCAGTTGCTCCTGGAAGTTCATCCCGAGCAGTGCCGCATGCATCTCACGCCCCTCATGAGCCCGTGGTGATTTTATGGTTGCTCCTTGAAGTTCATCCCGTGCACTGCTTAACGCACTGGAAGCCTCTGCTGTGCCTACAGTGATGTTCCGGTAGCTCCCAAAAGTTCATCCTGTGCACTGCCAAACGTGCCCGATGCCTCTACCACACCCACAGGGATGTTCTGGTAGCTCCAAGAAGTTCATCCCGTGCACTGGCAAACGTGTCCGATGCTGCTGCCGTGCCCACAGGGATGTTCAGGTCACTCCCGGAAGTTCGTCAAGTGCACTGCCAAAAGTGCCCAATGCCTTTGCTGCGCCCTCGGTGATGTTAGGGTTGCTCCCGGAAGTTCAACCTGTGCACTGCTGAAGGCGCCCGACGCCACTGCTGTACCCACGGGGATGTTCCAGTCACTCCTAGAAGTTTGTCTCGCGCACTGACTGAACGCACCTGATGCCTCTGCCATGCCCTGCAAGGGATGTTCTGGTTGATCCCCGAACTACCGAATGCTCTCGACAACTCTGCTATGCCCACGGGAATGTTATGGTCACTCCCAGAAGTTTGTCCTGCACACTACCCAACATGCCCAAAGCCTCTGGTACGCCCACGAGATGATGCGGTCGCACCTGGAAGTTCATCTCGAGCACTGGCAAATGCATCCGATGCCTCTGCTGCACCCATGGGGATTTTCCAGTCGCTCCTGGAAGTTCATCTCGATCTCTGCCGTACGCATCTGACACATCTGCCGAGCATGTGGGGATTTTTCAGTTGCTCCTTGAATTTTGTCCCATGCACTGCCCAACGTGCTGGAAATCTCTGCCACACCCGCGGGCATGTTCCAGTCGCTCCCAGAAGTTCGTCCTGCACTCTGCTGAACTCACCTAAAGCCTCTGCTGCGCCTGAGGGAATGTTCCCGTCACTCCTGGAAGTTTTTCCCATGCACTGCGAACACGCCTATGCTGCTGCCACGCCACAGGGATGTTCCGGTTGCTCCCCAAAAGTTTATCACCGTGCCTGCTGAACAAACCCAAGCCTCTCCCATGCCCGCATGATGTTCTGGCCACTCCCGGAAGTTCGTCCTGTGCACTGCCCAACGCACCTAATGCCACTACCGCACCCGCCAGGATGTTCCTGCAGCTCCAGTAAATTCATCCCGTGCACTGCTGAAAGCGCCCAACGCCACTGCCATGCACACGTGGATGTTCCGGTTGGTCCCGAAAGTTCATCCCGAGCACTGCCGAACACATCCGATGCCTCTGCCAAGCCTGTGTGGATTTTCTGATAGCTCCCAAAAGTTCAACCTGCACACAGCAGATCACACTTGATGCCTCTGCCATGCTGGTGGAGATGTTCCAGTTGCTCCTGGAAGTTCATACCATGCACTGCCAATGATGCCCGATGCCTATGCCGCGCCCATGGGGATGTTCCGGTCACTTTTGTAAGTTAATCCCCTGCACTGCCCAATGCATCCCAAGTGTCTTCCGCGCCCATGGGGATGTTCTGGTCAGTCTAGGAAGTTCGTACCACGCACTGCCAAACCTGGCTGACGTAGATGATGTGTCCATGGGGTTGTTCCAGTAGCTCCCCGAAATTCATCCCGTGCACTGCTGAACACGCCCGACGCCTCTGGCATGCCTGCAGTGATGTCCCAGTCCTCCCAGAATTTGTCCCGTGCACTGCCCAAACGCCTGATGCCACTGTCCTTGCTGGGATGTTCCTGTCACTCTTGTAAGTTCATCCCATGCACTGCCAAAAGCACCTGACGCCACTGCCACGCCCATGGCGATGTTCCAGTCACACCATTAAGTTTGTCTCATGCACTGCTGAATGCGCCCTACACCACCACCATGCCCGTGTGGATGTTTCGGTCAGTCCCAGAAGTTCATCTCAAGCACTGCCGAATGCGCCCGATGCCTTTACTGCACTCACATGGATTTTATGCTCATTCCCAGAAGTTCATCCTGCGCACTGCCAAATGCACCCAATGCCACTGCCATGCATGGTGGAATGTTCTGGTCGCTCTCAAAAGTTCGTCCCACTGCTGCATCCACGGGGATGTTCCAAATGCTCCCCAAAATTCGTCCTGCACACTGCCGAATGCACCCGACACCTCTGCCACGCCCATGGGGATGTTCCGGTCACTCTCTGAAAGTTCGTCCCAAGCAGTGTCAAACATGTCTGATGCCTCTGCCAAGCCCGTAGAGATGTTCGGTTGCTCCCGGAAGTTTGTCCAGCACACTACCGGATGCGCCTTACCCTCTGCCTGCGCCCGCGGGATGTTCTGGTCTCTCCCTGTAGATCATCCTGCGCACTGCCGAATGTGCCCGACCTCTCTGCCGTGTCTGCAGGGATGTTCTAGTCACTCCCAGAAGCCCGTACTGCTCACTGCCGAGCATGCCCGATGCCTCGGCCGCGCCTGCAGTGATGTTCCGTCACTCCCGAAGTTGTCCCGAGCACTGCCGAATGCATCCAACTTCTCTGCCGAGCCAGCCGGAATGTTCCAGTTGCTCCCAGAAGTTCTTCCCATGCACTGCCGAATGCACCCGACACCTCTGCCATGCCTACGGGGATGTTCGGGTTGCTCCCAGGTGTTCATCCCGCTCACTGCCTAACTGTTGGGGTCCCGATTTCTTGTCCCAACTTTTCTACACCTTCGGGGTGAGCACGACTTCTAAAACCTCCCCTAACTTGCTGTCCCATTTGATCCTTGAGTTCTTTTCTTTGATTTTTGTCCCCTAAGCTGTCTTTCGTGATTAACTAATGATAAAAGGATATGTTGGATAGGCAAGACAACTCTTAAACCTATCACTACTTGCCTTGGTTGAAGAAGACAACTCTTGACTTCAACCTAAGCTCTTAAGCAAGGAAGACAACTCTTCACCTTGTCTTAAGCCCAAGTTATCTCAAGACAACTCTTAAAAGATAATCAAAATATGAACAAGAATAGAAGCAAGAATGCTATACTTGATTCTTGATTAATGAATGAAAACATGCAAATTCGGAGCATATGTTCATGCTAACAAATAATGGGCTGTATTTATAGTATTGGACAGCCTTATCCTAATTCAACTAGTACTTAAGTTCCTTATCCACTTAGGATATGTTTTTCTAAGTCAACAAGGTTTTCTAAGATAACTAGAACCTTATCAAGATAGACCTTATCCAAATGTTTCCTAATTCTACTAGGGATTCTTGGTCTTTCTTGATTGACTAATCCTATTTTGACTAAACCTCTCTGTCCTTGTCTTATCTCATCTTCTACAGCTGCTGACCTTCATCTTGCTGTTTCCTTCTAAGATTAGGACTTCCATATGGTGTGTCCTTCTGTTCCAAGACTTCTCCTTGACGTGAACAACTTGTTGAAGCTAAACCCTTCATGACGTCCTGCTGCTGCTGGAGTTCTTCATGCCGTACACTTCCTTCTCCTGCTTGAATTGCACCATTCATATCCTGCCAATGCTGGAGTCCTTCTTGGCTTGGATGTCCATGGTCAATTAGGACAGAGTCAGAACCTGGCTGTGCTTCACTGCATGCTGTGTGCAAGCTTGTTGCGCACACTTTCTGGCCCATTGCTGCCTCTCTTGCTGCTTGGCACCTCTCTTGCATCCGCTCACGCTCCCTTTGCCTCCTAAGGTCCTCAACACTAATACACCCTACGACTCAGCCATGCCCATGGGGATATTTTGGTCATTCCCAGGAATTCATTCTGCGCACTGCCCAATGCGACCGAAGCCTGCCTTTGCCACGCCAGCAGGAATGTTCTGGTCACTTCAGGAAGTTCATCCCGAGCACTGCTGAACAAGTCCGATGCCTCTGCCATGCCCACGGGGATGTTCCAAAAGCTCGTACCGTGCACTGCCCAATTACCCGAAGCCTCTGCCACACCTGCAGGGATGTTTGGGTCGCTCCCGGAAGTTCATCCCACACACTATGATCGCATCCGATGCCAATGCTACGCCTGCAGGCATGTTTGGGTCACTCTCAAAAGCTCATCTCGTGCACTGCCCAACGCACCCGAAGCATCTACCATGCCCGCAGGGATGTTTCGGTCGCTTCTAGAAGTTCATCCCAAGCACTGCCGAATGCACTCGAAGCCTCTGCCGCGCCTGCAGAGATGTTCTGATAGCTCCCTGGAAGTTCATCCTGCAAACTGCCAAACGTGCCACACACTGCTGCCGTAGCCATGGGGATGTTCCGGTCTCTCCCTGATGTTCATCCCACGCACTACACAACATGCCTAAAGCCTCTGCCGTGCCCGCGGGAATGTTCTGGTCGCTCCTAGAAGTTCATTCCATGCACTACCAAACACGCCCGATGCCTCTGCAGAGCCTGGGGGGATGTGTTTGGTCGCTCCTGGAAGTTCGTCATGCGCACTGCCAAACGCGCCTGATGCCTCTGCTGTGCCTGATTCCTCTGCCATGCCTGATGCCTCTTCTGTGCCTGTGGGAATGTTCTGGTTGCTTGCAGAAGTTCATCCAGTGGACTCTGAATGTGTCCGAAGCTGCTGCCGCACCTGCAGGGATGTTCTGGTCTCTCCCGGAACTTTGTCCCATGCCCGCCAGGATGTTGCGGTTGCTCCCGGAAGTTTGTCTTGCGCACTGCCAAACTTGCTTGAAGCCTCTGTCGAGCCCCCAGGGATGTTCTGGTTGCTCCCTGAAGTTCGTCTTGCACACTGCCAAACGTGACTGATGTCTCTGCTCTGCCTGCGGGGATGTTCTGTCGCCCCCGGAAGTTCATCCCGAGCATTGCTGAATGTGTCAGTTGCCTCAGCCAAGCCCACAGGGATTTTTTGGTCGCTCCCGGAAGTTCATCTTGTGCATTACTGAACGCGTATGATGCCACCGCCCCACCCACGGGGATGTTCTGGTTGTTCCCAGAAATTCATCCCGCACACTGACGAATGTGCCCAATGCTGCTGATGCCCCGTGGGATGTTCTGGTCTCACCTGGAGGTTCATCCTGCGCACTGCTGAACGCCCCGGCGCCACTGCTGCACCTGTGGCATGTTCTGGTCGCTCCTAGAAATTCATCCCATGCACTGCCAAACGCGCTGCAATGCCACCACCGTGCCCATGGGGATGTTCTGGTCACTGCCGGAAATTCATCCCTGCACACTGCTGAATACACCGGATGCCACTGCTGCACCCATGGGGACATTCCGGTTGCTTGCCGAAGTTCATCCCAAACACTGCCCGAACATGCCCAACACCTCGTTGCTCCTGCAGTATTTTTGATCGCTCCTGAACTTGTCCCACACGCTGACTCACCCCACACTGCTAACCGCCCTGGAGATGTTCTGGTCACTCCTGGAAGTTTGTCTTGCTCATGGCTGAACACGCCTAATGATTCTACCTCACCTGTGGGGATGTTCTGGTTGCTGCCGGAAGTTCATCCCACACACTGCCGATGCATCTGACGCCTCTTCTTAGCCCTGCAGGCATTTTCCAGTCATTCCTGAAGTTTGTCTTGCGCACTGCCGAATGCACTGCCACACCTTCAGGGATGTTCTGGTTGCTTCCAGAAGTTCATTTTGTGCACTGCCGAACAGCCACTGCCACACCTTCAGGGATGTTCCGTTGCTCCCAGAAGTTCATTTTGCGCACTGCTAAAACGTGCCTGAAGCCTCTGCCGCGCCAACGAGGATGTTCCTGTCGCTCCCAGAAGTTTGTCCTGCACACTGCTGAACGAGCCTGATGCCGCTGACGTGCACTGCCCAACAAGAATGGGCGAATGCCTTTGATCTTGTATTATTGAATAATAACTTTACAATTCGGAACATATCTTCATGTTAACAAATAATGGGCTGTATTTATAGTATTGGACAGCCTTTTCCTAATTTAACTAGTACTTGAGTTCCTTATTCACTTAGGACAAGGTTTCCTAGTCAAAAGTTTCTAAAAGACTAGAACCTTATCAGGATTGAACTTATCCAAAAGTATCATAATCCTACTAGGATTCTTGGTCTTTCTTGATATTAGAACTCTACCTAGACTAGAATTCCTATCCTATCTTGTTTTCTACTGCTGCTGGACTTTCTCTTTGTGTATCCATCTGCCCTTAGAATTCTCCTTGGCCATGAGTACCCACTGCTACTGGAATTCATCATGCTGCATCCTGCTGCTGCTGGAACTCTTCTTGCCTTGGACGTCCTTTCTTAGCTAGAACTTCCCCATGCGTGTTCTGCTGTAACTGGAGTCATTCTCAGCTTAGATGTCCTTGTTCAATTTGGACAAGGTCAGATTCTGGCCGGCTTCACTGCTGGGCTGGATGCATGCTGTGTCCAAGCTTGATGTGTGCATGTTCTGGCCTGTAGCTGCCTCCCTTGCTGCTTGGCTACTTTCTTGCATCCTTCTATGCCACTCATGCTCCCTTTGCCTCCTAAGGTCCTCAACATGAATTTGCCAGACACCTTTGCCGTGCCTGCAGGGATGTTCTGGTTGTTCTTGGAAGTTCATCCCAACCACTGCCGAACATGTCGACGCCTCTACCGAGCCCGTGGGGATTTTCCAGTCACTCCTGGAAGCTCGTTCCACGCACTGCCAAATGCACCCAACTCTGCTGTCGTGCCAGTGGGAATGTTCTGGTCACTCCCGGAAGTTCGTCCCGCACACTACTGAACACACCCAATGCTGCTACTGCACCCGCGGAGATGTTTCAGTTGCTCCCGGAAGTTCATCCTGTGCACTGTAGAATGTACCCGATGCTCTCCTGCACCCGTGGGGATGATCGGCTCGCTCCTGGAAGTTCATCCCCACACACTACTGAATGCGCCGGATGCTTCTGTCACGCCTGCAGGGATGTTCCAGTCGCTCCCGGAAGTTCATCCCTGCGCACTGCCGAATGCACCCGATGCCTCTGCCAAATGTGCCTGATGCCTCTGCCAAGCTGCAGGGATTTTCTTGTCGCTCCTGGAAGTTCGTACCATGCACTGCCAAACGCACCGACACCTTTGCTGAGTGCACGGAGATTTATTGGTCACTCCTGGAAGTTTGTACCGCGCACTGCCAATGTGCCCGAAGCTTGACCACCCCACGGGGATGTTCTGGTCACTCCTGGAAGTTCGTCCCGTGCACTGCCCAACGAGCCTGAAGCCTATGCCGCGCCTGCGGGTATGTTCCGTTCACTCCTGGAAGTTCAACCTGCGCACTACCGCACATGTCCAAAGCCTCTGCCGTGCCTGCGGGGATGTTTCGGTCACTCCCAGTTCATCCCATGCACTGCTGAACGAGCCCGAAGCCTCTGCTGCGCCCGCGGGGATGTTCCGGTCGCTCCCAGAAGTTCGTCCCATGCACTGCCGAATGCATCCAAAGCCTCTGCTGCACCTGCAGGGATGTTCTGGTCACTCCTGGAAGTTCATCCCGAGCACTGCCAAACGCATCTCACTCCTCTACCGAGCCCTGGGGATTTTCCGGTCAATCCCAGAAGTTCGTCCCGCGCACTGCCATGCCCCAAATGCCGTTGCCACACCTGCGAGGATGTTCTGGCGGCTCATGGATATTCGTCCCATGCACTAGGCCAACGCACCGTAAGCCTGTGCCACATGCAACAGGATGTTTCCGACTGCCCCTGGAAATTCGTCCCGCACATGCCAAATTGCTGGGGTCCCGATCTTTTTCCCAACTTTTCTACACCTTAGGGGTCAGCACGCCTACTAAAAACCTTCCTAACTTGCTGTCCCAGTTTGATTCTTGAGTTCTTTTCTTGGATTTTCATCCCCTAAGCTGTCCTTCGGGATTAACTAATATATATAAAGGATATGTTGGATAGGCAAGACAACTCTTAAACCTATCACAACTTGCCTTGGTTGAAGAAGACAACTCTTGACTTCAACCTAAGCTCTTAAGCAAGGAAGACAACTCTTCACCTTGTCTTAAGCCCAAGTTATCTCAAGACAACTCTTAAAAGATAACCAAAATATAAACAAGAATGGAAGCAAGAATGCTAACCTTGATTCTTGATTAATGAATGAGAAAATATACAAAATTCGGAGCATATCTTCTCCTCACAAATAATGGGCTGTATTTATAGTCTAGACAGCCTTATCCTAATTCAACTAGTACTTAGGTTCCTTATCCACTTAGGATATGTTTTCCTAAGTCAACAAGCTTTTCTAAGTCAACTAAAACATTATCAAGATAGACCTTATCCCATTGTTTCCTAATCCTACTAGGATTCTTGGTCTTTCTTGAATTCCTACTTAGACTAGAATTCCTATTTTGACTAAGTCTTTCTGTCCTTATCTTATCTTCTCTCCTACAGCTGCTGAACTTCTTCTTGCTGTTTCCTTCTTGGATTAGAACTTCTCTATGGCATGTCCTTCCTTTCCAAGACTTCTCTTTGGCATGGTCATCTTGCTGAAGTAAACCTGCCATGACGTCCTGCTGCTGCTGGAGTTCTTCATGCCGTCAATCTCCTTCTCCTGCTCAGATTGCTTCATGCGTGTCCTGCCAATGCTGGTCTTCTTCTTGGCTTGGATTTCTGCAATCAATTAGGACTGAGTCAGAACCTGGCCGTGCTTCACTGCATGCTGCGTGCAGGCTTGTTGCATGCACATTCTGGCCTGTTTCTGCCTCTCTTGCTGCTTTGCACCTCACGCGCATTTGCTCTTGCTCCCTTTGCCTCCAAAGGTCATCAATTTCTGCCCTGTTGCATTTCCTGCATACTTAGGTTCTCAACAATCCCTCTTTCTTGAAGACTCACCTTGTCCTCAAGGTGGAAGTTTGAAAACTGCTGCTGGATGTTATTATAGTGTTTCCAAGCTTGTATGGGTAATGGCAAAGGTTGTAGCAATCCTTTGGTCTTGCCATCTTCTGGTTTTATCCATGGGCAAATGTCACAATTGCTGTTTTTCTTCTTGACTTCTGCCTTGAATCCTTCCAACCAAAAGAATGGCTTGATCTTCTTGGTGAGTTCTTGGCATTGAGGGTCAATCTCTATTGCCTCCTTGATTTCTGTCTATACATTCCACTCCACTCCGCTAATGGCAGTGAGACATGTGTCATTAGGCTCACATGCTGTCCACAGCGCTTGACCTCCATTGCTTCTGGACAATGCATCTGCCACCTTGTTTTCCTTGCCAGGTTTGTAGATTATTTCATACTCATAACCCAGCAACTTGACAAGGAACTTTTGCTGCTCTGGGGTGGTAATTTTCTGCTCCATGAGGCTTCTCAAGGGTTGTTGATCTGTAATGATCAGGAATTTCCTCCCAAGAAGGTAAGGTCGCCATACCTTGACTGCATGGATGATGGCCAACATCTCCTTGGTGTATACTGACCATTCCTTCTTCATGGGCCCTAAGACTCTGCTCATGTATGCAATAGGTCTTCCAGCTTGACTGAGGACAGCACCTATGTCCATCTTGACATGTGTCAGTGTGAAGCTCGAAGGTTTGGTTGAAGTCGGGGCAGTGCTAACACTGGGGTCTCACACATAGCTTGCTTCAACAACTTGAATGCGTCTTCACTCTTCTCTATCCATAGGAATCTGTCCTTCTTTCAGCAAGTCCGTTAATGGTTTTGCTATGGCACTGTATTTGCGAACAAATCAGTGGCTAATAGCCTGTTAAACCTAGAAATCCTCTAAGTTCTGTGACATTCTTAGGAATTGGCCATGTTTGCATGGCTCCTATTTTCCGTTGGTCTACCTTCACTCCATCTTCGGATATGATGTGACCGAGGTATTCAAGCTCCTCTTGCATGAATGTGCACTTGGATGGCTTGATGATGAAATGATTTCTTCTTAACACTTCTAGCACTTTTGCTAAGTGTTCTAATGTCATCATGGTTCCTGTAATATACCAAAGTGTCATCAAAGAAAACTAATACAAACCTGCACAAATAGGGTTTGAAGAAGTCGTTCATGGCTGCCTGAAAGGTGGAGGGTGCGTTGCATAGTCTGAAAGAGGATGAATGATAGATGATAGTTGGTGTTTGATATCACCTACCTGGTCATGTATGGTGTGCTGTTCCCTCTCCAAGGCTAGGATTCTTCCAAAGTCCTTGTTAGTTCGCTGTTGTGGTGAGGGTGAATACTGCCTGAATGACATGGTGATGTGCTGCCTCTTCAATTTGATGTTGAACATGCTGATTTCTCAACAAGAGCACCAATTTGACATTGAACGGCATCGAACGTATTCAGCAGTGCACGGGATGAACTTCCTAGAGCGACCAGAACATCCCACCGATGCTAGCAGAGGCGTCGGATGCATTTCGAAGTGTGTGGGATGAACTTCTGGGAAACACTGAAGAATCCCCACAGGCTCAGCAGAGGCATCGGACACATATAGCCGTGTATGGGACTAACTTCTAGGAAACACTGGAAAATCCCCGCAGGCTAGCAGAGGCATTGTAAGTGTTCAGCAGTGCTCGGGATGAACTTTCGGGGGCAACCGGAACATCCCCGTAGGCATGGCAGAGGCATTGGGCAAGTTCGGCAGTGTGCAGAAAGAAGCATTCCCTCTGGCACGGCCGCGGTGTCGGACACATTCGACAGTGTTCATGCAAAACATTTGAGGACCAGAACATCCTCACAATCTCATCAGAGGCACCTAATGCATTAGGCAAAGTGCAGGACAAACTTTGGGGAGTGATTGGAACATTCCTAGGGGCGTGGCAGCGGCATTGGACACATTTAGCAGTATGCAAGACAAACTTCCGGGAGCAACCGAAAAATCCCCATGGATGCGCAGAGGCTTTGGGTGCGTTGGGCTAGTGTGCGTGATGAACTTTCCAAAGCAACCCAAACATCCCTGCAGGTGTGGCTACGCCATCAGATGTGTTCGACAATACGCGAGATGAACTTCTGGGAGGGACCTGAACATCCCAATGATCCCGAACGACGCATTGGATGCATTCAGCAGTGAATGGGATGAGCTTACGGGAAACACTAGAAAATCACTGCAGGGTCTGCAGAGGCGTCAGATGTGTATGGCAATGCATGGGATGAACTTCTGGGAAAGATCGGAAATCACTGTAGGCTTGGCAGAGGCATAGTACGCATTTGGCAGTGCTCGGGATGAACTTTTGGGATCAACCAGAACATCGTCGTAGGTGCAGCAGAAGCATTGGGCACGATCGGCGATGCACAGGATGAACTTGCAAAAGCAACCGGAACATTCCCACAGGCACAGCAGCGGGATCATACACGTTCTGCAGTGCACGTGACGAACTTCTGAGAGTGACCAAAACATCCCTACAGCCATGGCGGAGGCATCTGGCACGTTTGGCAGTGCGTGGGACAAACTTCGGGGAGTGACCGGAACATCCCAATTGGCATGGCAGAGGCTTCAAGCATGTTTAACAGTGCACAGCATGAACTTCAGGGAGCGACCGGAGCATCAGACACATTCAGCAGTGTGCGGGGTGAACTTCCGGGAGTGACTGGAACATTCCTGTGGGGGATACAGCAGCGTCGGGCACGTTGTCAGTGCTCAGGACAAACATCCAGGATCTACTGGAACATCCCCGCAGGTGTGGCAAAGGCTTTGGATGCGTTGGGTAGTGTTCAGGACAAACTTCTTGGAGCGACACAAACATCTCTATGGGCACGGCAGCAGCATCGGACGCATTCAGCAGTGCATGGGACAAACTTCTGGGAGAGAACGGAACACCCATCGATCCTGGTTGAGGAGTCGGATGTGTTCGGCAGTGCATGGGATGAACTTCCAGGAAACACCAGAAAATCCCCGCAGGCTTGGCAATGGCGTCAGACATGTACAGCAGCGCATGGGACAAACGTTCAGGAAACATCGGAAAATCCCTGCAGGCTCGGCAGAGGTGTCGTATGCGTTTGGCAGTGGTCAGGATGAGCTTCCGGGAGTGACTGGAACATCCCCATGGGCGTGGCAGAGGCAGTGGTCAAGTTTGGCAGGGCATGTGACGAACTTTTGGGACCAACTAGAACATCCTTGCAGGCACAGCAGAGGCATCTAGCTCATTCAGCAGTGCACAGGATGAACTTTGGGTAGTGACCAGAACGTCACCATGGATGCGACATAGGCATCAATTGCATTCGCCAGTGTGCAGGATGAATGTTGGGGAGCGACCGGAACATCCCTGCGGGTGTGGCAGAGGCGTCGGGTGTGTTTGGCAGTGCACAGGACAAACTTCCGATAAAGACCAGAAAATACCCGCTAGCTCGGCAGAGGCATCAGACGTGTTTGGCAGTACTCGGGATGAACTTCAGGGAGCGACTGGAACATCCCCGTAGGCACGGCAGAGGCATCAGACATGATTGGCAGCTTGCTGGATGAACTTCGTGGTGCGACTAGAACATTCTCACAGGTGCGGCATTAAAGATGTTCAGCCGTGTGCGGGACGAACTTCCTGGAGCAACCAGAACATGCCTGCGGGCTTGGAAGAGGCTTCGGGTGTGTGGGGCAGTGCAAGTGATGAAGTTCTAGGGGGGACCGGAACAACCCCATGGGCATGGCAAAGGCATCGGGGACGTTCAGCAGTGTGTGGGTAGAACTTCCAGGAGCAACCAGAAAATCCCCACGGGCTCGGCAGAGTTGTTGTCTGCGTCAGGCAGTGTGCTGGACGAACTTCCAGGAGCGATCGGAGCATTCCCACAGGAACGGCAGTGGCGTTGGGCACATTCGGCAGCGTGAAGGTCAAATTTTTAGGACCAACCAGAACATCACTCCAGGGACAGCAGAAGCTTCAGGTGCATTCGGCAGTGTGCAGGACAAACTTCTGGGATTGACCAGAAACAGTTGCGGCTGCGGCCTCGGATGCATTGGGCAGTGCATGGGACGAACTTCCATGAGTGGCTGGAACCTCCCAGTGGGCACGAGAGAAGCGTCAGGCGCATTCAGCAGTGGATGGGATGAACTTCCAGGAGCGACCAGAACATCCCTGTGGGCGCATGTGTTGGGTAGTATGCAATACAAACTTTCAGAAGCAACCAGAACATCATCACAGGTGCGGGAGAGGCATCGGGCGTGTTCGACGGTGCATGGGATGAACTTTGGGTGGCGACCAAAACAACCCTCCGGGCACGGCAGATATGTCAGGCGGGTTCAACAGTGCACGGATGAACTTCCAGGAGGGACCAGAACATCCCTGCAGGTGTGGCAGAGTTATCGGGTGCATTTGGTCATGCACAGTACCAGCTTCTAGGAGTGACCGAAAAATCCCAGTGGGCTCCACAAAGGGGTCATGCGGATTCTGCAGTGCTCATCTGAGAGTGACCAGAACATCCCCACTGGTGCTGCAGAGGCATCGGACGATTTGGGCAGTGTGCAGGACAAACTTCCACTAGTGACCAGAACATCCCTACCAGTGCTGCAGAGGCATTGGGTGCATTTGGGTGTGGGACGAACTTCCAGGAGTGACCGGAACATCACCGCAGGCACGGAAGCTATGCTGGGTGTGTTCAGCAGTGCATCGGATGAACTTCCATGACCAGAACATCCCCGTGGGAGCAGCAGAGCCATTGGGCACATTCGGTAGTGTGCAGGATGAACTTATGGGAGTGACTGGAACACCAGCTGTGGAGACATTTGGTGGTGCCCAGGACGAACTTCCAGGAGTGGCTGGAACATCCCACCGGGCACAGTAGAGGCTTCAGTCATGTTGGAAAGTGAACAGGATGAATTTCAGGGAGTGACTGGAAAATACCCGCGGGAATGGCAGTAGCGTAGGGCACATTCAGTAGTATACTGGACAAACTTCCAGGAGCTTCCAGTGCATTAGGCAGTGTGCGGGATAAAATTCCGGATGCAACAGGTACATCCCTGCAGGCATGTCAACAGCATCAGAAAAGTTCAGCAGTGTACAGGATCAACTTCCGAGAGCGACCGGAACATCCTTATGGGTGTGGTAGAAGCTTTGAGTGTGTTGAACAGTATACAGGACAAACTTCCAGGAGCGAGCAGAACATCCCCACGGGCAGTGCCGGGACTGACTGGAACATCCCTGCAGACACGGCAGAGGCTTCAGGCGTGTTGAATAATGCGCATGACGAACTTTTAGGAGTGACTGGAACATCCTGGTGGGTACGACAGAGGCATTGGATGCGTTCGGCAGTGCATGGGACAATCTTCTAGGAGCAACTGAAATATCCCCGTGGGCTCAGTAGAAGCATTGGACGCATTTGGCAGTGCACGGGATGAACTTCCGAGAGCAATAAGAACATCTCCACAGGCAGGGTAGAGGCATTAGGTGCATTCAGCAGTGCATGGGACAAACTTCTAGAAGTGACCAAAACATTCCTGCCGGTGAGGCATAGTTGTAGGGCACGTTTAGCAGTGCATTGTACAATCTTTTGGGAGTGACCTGAACATCCCCGTGGACACAGCAAGGCTTCAAGCGTGTTGGGCAGTGTGCAAGACAAACTTCTAGGAGCAATCAGAACACCCTCGCGGGTGTGGCAGTGGCATCGGGCATGTTTGGCAGTGCGCGGGATGTACTTCTGGGGCCAACCGGAATATCCCTGCCAGCGTGGCAGAGGCTTTAGTTGCATTTGACAGCGTGCAGGATGAACTTCCAATAGCGACCAGAACATCCCTGTGGGCGTGTCCAGTCGTGTTTGAGTTGTCAGACACATTCGACAGTACGTGGGATGAAATCTGGTAGCGACCAAAAAATTCCCACGGGAATGTCTGAGGCTTCGGGTGAGTTGGGAAGTGCATGGGACAAACTTCTGGTAGCGACCAGAAAATCCCGCAGATGCAGCAGAGGCATAGGGCACGTTCGGCAGTTTGCAGGATGAACTTCTAGTAGTGACCAGAATACCCTAGCTGGCATTGGGCACGTTCGGCAGTGTGTGGGATGAACTTCCGGGGGTGACAGGGACATTCTTACAAATGTGGCAGAGGCTTCAGGTGCATTTGGCAGTGTGCAGGATGAACTTCCAAGAGCAACCAAAACATCCCCTCAGGCATGGCAATGGTGTCGGGCACCTTTGGCAGTGTGCTGGATGATCTTCTAAGAGCGACCCAAACATGCCCACAGGCGTGGCAAAGGCGTCAGGCACCTTTGACATTGCACCTGACGAACATCCAAGAGAGACCGGAACATCCCCGTGGGCGCGGCAGAGGATTTGGATGGGTTGGGCAGTGCACGGGATGAACTTGCAGGGGCGATTGCAACATCCTCGCGGGATCGGCAGGGTCATCTGACGTGTTCTGCAGTGCTCGGGACAAACTATTGATAGTGACCGGAACATCCTTGCAAGCTCAGTGGAGGCATCGGGCGCACTCGGCTGTGCGTGGAACAAACTTCTGGGAGCATTTGAGGGATGAACTTCCAGGAGTGACAGGAAAGTCTTCATTGGTGCAGCAGAGGTTTCGGGTGCACTGGGATTCTTGATGTTGAATGTGCTGATCTCTCAACAAGAGCAAATTTGTTAGGGTGATCGTGCTACTTTCTCAACTCGATGGTGATTGTGCTGACTTCTCAATGAAAGCACCAATTTGTTGGGGTCCCAATTTTTTTCCCCAACTTTTCTACACCTTAGGGGTCAGCACGCCTACTAAAACCTTCCTAACTTGCTGTCCCTTTTGATTCTTGAGTTCTTTTCTTAGATTTATGTCCCCTAAGCTGTCCTTCGGGATTAACTAATATATAAAAGGATATGTTGGATAGGCAAGACAACTCTTAAACCTATCACAACTTGCCTTGGTTGAAGAAGACAACTCTTAACTTCAACCTAAGCTCTTAAGCAAGGAAGACAACTCTTCACCTTGTCTTAAGCCCAAGTTATCTCAAGACAACTCTTAAAAGATAACCGAAATATAAACAAGAATGGAAGCAAGAATGCTAACCTTGATTCTTGATTAATGAATGAGAAATATACAAAATTTGGAGCATATATCCTCCTCACAAATAATGGGCTGTATTTATAGTCCTAAGACAGCCTTATCCTAATCTAACTAGTACTTAGGTTCCTTATCCACTTAGGATATGTTTTCCTAAGTCAACAAGGTTTTCTAACACAACTAAAACATTATCAAGATAGACCTTATCCCAATGTTTCCTAATCCTACTAGGATTCTTGGTCTTTCTTGAATTCCTACTAAGACTAGAATTCCTATTTTGACTAAGTCTTTCTGTCCTTATCTTATCTTCTCTCCTACAGCTACTGAACTTCTTCTTGCCGTTTCCTTCTGGATTAGAACTTCCACTATGGCTGTCCTTCCTCTCCAAGACTTCTCTTTGGCGTGGTCATCTTGCTGAAGTAAACCTACCATGATGTCCTGCTGCTGCTGGAGTTCTTCATGCCGTCATCTCCTTCTCCTGCTCGATTGCTTCATGCTGTCCTGCCAATGCTGGTCTTCTTCTTGGCTTGGATTTCCACAATCAATTAGGACTGAGTCAGATCCTGGCCGTGCTTCACTGCTGCTGTGCAGGCTCGTTGCGCGCACATTCTGGCCTGTTTCTGCCTCTCTTGCTGCTTGGTGCCTTACGCGCATTCGCTCACGCTCCCTTTGCCTCCTAAGTTCCTCAACAGTTAGGCAATGTGCGGGACAATCTTTCTGGAGAGACTGGAACATCCGTGCAGTAGCGGCAGCAGTGTGGGGTGCATTCGGAAGTGCAACGGACGAACTTCCATGAGCGTCGGCAAATCCCTGCAGATCAGCAGGCGCTTCAGGGTGCATTTGCAGTGTGCAGGACAAAATTCTGGGACAGACCGGAACATCCCCATGGGCTCAGCAGAGGCTTTGGGTGCATTGAGTGCAAGACAAGCTTCCATAGGTGTGGCAGAGGTGTCGGGCTGCGTTCGGCAGTGTGCAGGATGAACTTCAATGAGCAAACAAAACATCCCTGCTAGCGCATGGCAGAGGCTTTGGTCCCATTGGGGAGTGTGCGGGATGAACTTCTGGGAGCGACCGGAACATCCCCGCAGCATGGCCGTGGCATTGGTCGTGTTTCGGCAGTGTGTAGGACAAACTTCTGGAACATCCCGTCAGGCGAGCCTGAGGCTTTGGTCGCATTGGGCAGTTCACATGAGGAACTTTCGGAAGTGACCAGAACATCTCACATGGTGCACAGCAGAGGCTTTGGACACATTGCACAGTGCAAGGACGAACTTTTGGTAGTGACCAAAACATCCCTGAGGGCAGGGCAGAGGCATCGGGCACATTTGGCAGTGCACAGGAAGAACTTCTGGGAGCACCAGAACATCCCAGCGGGTGCGGCATAGGCATGGGGTACGTTTGGCAGTTTGCGGGATGAACTTCTGTGAGTGACTGGAACATCTTCGCGGCCGCAACAATGGTGTTGGGCGCATTTTGCAGTGCATGGGATGAACTTCATGGAGCGACCGCAAAATCCCTGCTGGTGCGGCAGAGTGTTGGGGTCCCGATTTTTTTCCCCAACTTTTCTACACCTTAGGGGATGTATGCCAACTGGAATCCCAGCACGTTTTATATTTTTTCCCCAAAATCCCAGCACGCCTACTGGAAATCCTTCCTAACTTGCTGTCCATTTGATTCTTGAGTTCTTTTCTTATTTTATATCCCCTAAGCTGTCCTTCAGGTTAACTAATATATATAAAGATATGTTGGATAGGCAAGACAACTCTTAAACCTATCACAACTTGCCTTGGTTGAAGAAGACAACTCTTAACTTCAACCTTAGCTCTTAAGCAAGGAAGACAACTCTTAACCTTGTCTTAAGCCCAAGTTATCTTAAGACAACTCTTAAAAGATAACTGAAAATATAAACAAGAAAGTAAGCAAGAATGCTAACCTTGATTCTTGATTATTGAATGAGAAAATAACAAAATTCGGAGCATATGTCCTCCTCACAAAATAATGGGCTGTATTTATAGTCCTAAGACAGCCTTATCCTAATTTAACTAGTACTTAGGTTCCTTATCCACTTAGGATATGTTTTCCTAAGTCAACAAAACTTTTCTAAGACAACTAAAACCTTATCAAGATAGACCTTATCCAAATGTTTCCTAATTCTACTAGGATTCTTTGGTCTTTCTTGAATTTCTACCTAGACTAGAATTCCTACCTTATCTTGTATTCTACAGTGGCTGGACTTCCTCTTAGCTTATCCTTCTAGGACTAGGACTCTCAATGCATATCCTTCTGCCCTTAGAATTCTTCTTGTTGCTGACTATCCTATTGCTACTGTAATTCATCATGCGTGTCCTGCTGCTGATAGAACTCTTCTGGCATAGATGTCCTGCTGTTGCTGGAATTCTCCTTGGCATGGATGTCCTGCTGCTGCTGAAACTCTCCTTAGCATAAACATCTTACTGCATCTGGAGTTCTTCTTGATAAGAATATCCTTTTTATGCTGGAACTCCTGTTGGCATGAATGTCCTTCATTGATTAGGATTAAGTCAAATACTGGCCAGGCCTCGCTGTTGGGCTGCATACTTGCTGTTGCCATGCTTGTTGTGCAAATTTTCTGGTCCCATGCTCTCCTTTGCTGCCTCATTTTCTGCCCATTGCATTTCCTGCATACTTAGGTTCTCAACATAGAGGCATTGGGCGTGTTTGGCAGTGTGAAGGACGAACTTCCAGGAGTGACCAGAACTTCCCTGCAGGCATGGCAAAGGCCTCGGGCACGTTCGGCAGTGTGTGCGAAGAACTTTCGAGAGCAGCTGGCTCTTCCCCACGAGTGCAGCAGAGACATTGAGTGCATTCAGCAGTGTGCTGGGACAAACTTCTGGGAACCACCAGAACACCCCCACAGGCATGGCAGGGGCATTGTTCAGGTTTGGCAGTGTGTGGGGTGAACTTCTGGGACTGACCATAACATCCCTGTGGGTGAGGCAGAGGCATCAGGCGCATTCAGCAGTGCATGAGACAGACTTCTGGGGGTGACTGGAAAATCCCGGCAGGCTTGGCAGAGCTGTTAAACGGATTGGGCAGTGCACTGGACGAACTTTTGAGAGTGACTGGAACATCTCTACAGGCGTCACAGAGGTGTCAAGCGTGTTCAGGAGTGTGCAAGACAAACTTCCAGGAGTGGCTGGAAAATCTCCCATGGGTCGTGGCATAGGCGTCGCACACATTCTAAGTGCTCAGGACAAAACTTCTGTGAGCGACTGGAACATCCCAGCAGGCGCGACAGAGGCATCGGGCATGTTCAGTAGTTTACGGGACAAACTTCCAAGAGCGACCAGAACATCCCATCTGGCGCGACAGAGGCGTCGGGCATGTTCAGTAGTTTGCGGGACAAACTTCCAAGAGTGACCAGAACATCCCATCTGGCGCGACAGAGGGATCGGGCAGGTTTGGCTGTGCACTAGATGAACTTCCCAGAGTCACCAGTATATTCCCATGGGCGTGGCAGCGGCATTGGACACATTCGGCAGTGCACAGGATGAACTTCCGGGAGCAACCAGAACATCCCTGTGGGCATGGCAGAGCTTTCGCGTGCATTCAGCAATGAGTGGGATGAACTTCGGGGAGCGACTGGAACATCATCGCAGGCACAGCAGCAGTGTTGGCGTATTTGGCAGTGTGTAGTACAAACTTCCATCAGCATCCGGATCATCCCAGTGGGCGTGTTTGGCATTGCAAGGGAGGAATTTCCAGGAGCAATCAGAATATCTCTGCAATCACAGCGAAGTTGTCAGGCACGTTTGGCAGTGCGTGGTGCGAACTTTGGGGAGCAACCGGAACATCACCGCAGGTGCGGCAGAGGCGTCGAGCGCATTTGTGTTGGGGTCCCGATTTCTTGTCCCAATTTTTCTACACCTTAGGGGTTAGCACAACTTCTAAAACCTCTCCTAACTTGCTGTCCCATTTGATTCTTGAGTTCTTTTCTTTGATTCTTGTCCCCTAAGCTGTCCTTCAGGATATATTAATGATAAAAGGATATGTTAGATAGGCAAAACAACTCTTAAACATATCACAACTTGCCTTGGTTGAAGAAGACAACTCTTGACTTCAACCTAAGCTCTTAAGCAAGGAAGACAACTCTTCACCTTGTCTTAAGCCCAAGTTATCTCAAGACAACTCTTAAAAAATAACCAAAATATAAACAAGAATATAAGCAAGAATGCAAAGCTTGATTCTTGATTAATGAATAAAAACTTACAAATTCGGAGCATATCCTCCTGCTAACAAATAATGGGCTGTATTTATAATATTGGACAGCCTTTTCCTAATTTAACTAGTACTTAAGTTCCTTATCCACTTAGGATAAGTTTTCCTAAGTCAATAGGGTTTCCTAAGACAACTAGAACCTTATTAAGATTGACCTTATCCAAAGGTATCCTAATCCTACTAGGATTCTTGGTCTTTCTTGATTATCTACCTAAACTAGAATTCCTACCTTATCTTGTATTCTACAGTGGCTCAGACTTCCTCTTGGCTTACCCTTCTAGGACTAGGACTCTCAATGCAAATCCTTCTGCCCTTGGAATTCTTCTTGTCGCGACTATCCTATTGCTACTGGAACTCATCATGTGTGTCCTGCTGCTGATAGAACTCTCCTGGCATAGATGTCCTGCTGCTGCTGGAATTCTCCTTGGCATGGATGTCCTGCTGCTGCTGGAACTCTGCTTGGCGTAGATGTCCTCCTACTGCTGGAACTCTTCTTGACATGGACATCCTGCTGCTGCTGGAATTCTTCTCGATATGATATCCTTCTTCTGCTGGAACTCCTGTTGGTGTGAATGTCCTTCATTAATTAGGATTAAGTCAAATACTGTCTGGGCTTCACTGCTGGGCTGCATACTTGCTGTTGCCATGCTTGTTGTGCACATTTTCTGGCCCATGCTCTCCTTTGCTGCCTTATTTTCTGTCCATTGCATTTCCTGCATACTTAGGTTCTCAAAAGTTTGGCAGTGTGCGGGATGAACTTCCAGGAGCGACCAAAATATCACCACAGGCGCAGCTGCCAGAAGAACTTCTGGGAGCAACCATAACAACTCAACGGGCACGGCAGCTACGTCAGGTGGGTTTGGCAGTTTATGGAACGAACTTTCGAGAGCGACCAAAACATCCCTGTGGGTGCAGCAGAGGCGTCTGGTGTGTTTGTCTGTGTGCAAGATGAACTTCCGGGAGTGACTGAAAAATGCCAGCAGGGTCGGCAGAGGCATAGGACATGTTTGGCTGTGCTTGAAACACAGCAGCATGCTGGGCATGTTTGCAGCGCATGGGAGGAACTTCTGAGTGAGGGCACGCAGAGCACGGGCAGTTTGCTGCGGGGGGACTCCAGGGCATGACATCCCTGTGCAGCGGCCTAGGGCACGTTCAGCAGTCTGCGTGCAGGATGAACTTCCAGAAGCGACCGAAAAAATCATCACTGGCTTGGCAGAGGCATCGGACGTATTTCGGCAGTGCTCGGGACAAACTTCTGACAGTGACTGGAATATCCCCCTGTGGGCATGGCAGAGGTGTTGAGTGCATTCAGCAGTGCATGGGACAAACTTCCAGGAGCAACCCGAACATCTTCGAGGGCACTGCAGAGGCTTTGGACACATTCAGCAGTGTGTGGGACGAACTTCTGGGAGCGACTGGAACATCCTCACGAGCGTGGGAGTGGCATTGGGTGCATTTGGTAGTGTGTGGGACAAACTTCGGGGGTGACAAGAACATCCTTGTGGGTGCGGCAGAGGCTTTGGGCGTGTTGGGCTGTGTGTAGGACAAACTTTAGGAATGATCGGAATATTGCCACAGGTACAGCAGAGGCTTTGGGCACATTTGTCAGTGTGCAGAACGAACTTCCGGGAGTGACTGGATCATCCCCTGCGTCGCAGCGGCAGGCATCGGGTGCATTCGGCGGTGCACAGGGCAAACTTCTAGGGAGCAACTGGACAATCTCTACGGGTGTGGAAGAAGCTTCGGGTGTGTTGGGCATTGCACAGGGACAAACTTCTAGGAGCAACCGAAACATCCCCTGTGGGCTCAGCAAAGGCATCGGACGTGCTTGCAGTATGTGGGACAAACTACCGGAGTGACCAGAACATCTCCGCAGGTGAGGCAGAGGTGTCGAGCATGTTTGGCAGTGCGTGGAATGAACTTCCAGGAGTGACTGGAACATCCCCTGCTGGTGCAGCAGAGGCGTCGGGCACATTGGGCAGTGCAGTGGACGAACTTCCCAGAGCGACTGGAGCATCTTGCGGGTGCGGTGGAGGCATCGGGCACATTTGGCAGCGCATGGGATGAACATCCAGGAGCAACCATAACTTTCCCGCAGGTGCAGAAGCGATATTGGACACGTTCAGCAGTGTGCAGGATGAACTTCCTGGAGCGACCAGAACATCCCCGCAGGCACAGCAGAAGCTTCAGGTGCATAGGCAGTGTCTGGGAGGAACTTCTGGGATCAACCGGAACATCCCCACAGGTGCGGCAGAGGCTTTGGGTGCATTTGGCAGTGTGCGGGATGAACTTCACGGGAGTGACTGGAAATCTCCACAGGCAGGGGCAGAGCCAACGAGCATGTTTGGCAGTGCGTGGGATGAACTTCAGGTGTGACCGGAACATCCCCGCCGGCACAGCAGAGGCATTGGGCATGTTCGGGCAGTGCACAGGACAAATTTCCTAGCGCGACAGGAACATCCCCGTGGGCATGGCAGAGCGGTAGGGCGTGTTCTGCAGTGCGTGAGATGAACTTCTGGGGGTAACAGGAACATACCCGTGGACGCGGTAGAAGTGTCGTGTGCATTGAATAGTGTGTGGGATGAACTTTTGGGAGCGACCGAAACATCCGTGTGGGCTCAGCAGAGGTGTCGGCCACGCTCGGCAGTGCACGAGCTGAACTTCCAGGAGTGACTGGAACATCCCCATGGGTGCGGCAGATGCACTGGTGCATTTGGTAGTGTGCAGGGATGAACTTCCAGGGAGCAACCCGAACATCCCAGCAGAAGCGCACAACAGAGGCATCGGGTGTGTTTGGTAGTGCATAGGATGAATTTTTGGGAGTGACGAAACATCCTCACAGGCTTGGCAGTGCCGTCGGCACATTTGGCAGTGCATGGGACGAACTTCCAGGAGGAACCGAAAATTCCCTAGCATGCTCGGCAGAGGCATCGGATGCATTCAGCAGTGCTCAAGACGAACTTCCAGTAGAAACCGGAACATCCCTGTGAGCATACAGAGGCTGTCAGGCGCATTTGGCAGTGCGCGAGACAAACTTACAGGAGCAACTGAGCAACTGGAACTTCCTCACAGGCGCGGCAGAGGCTTCGGGCACTTTGGGCAGTGCACCGGATGAACTTCTGGTAGTGATCAGAACATCCTCTCAGATGTGGCAGAGGTGTCAGGCGTGTTTGCTAGTGTGAGGGACAAACTTTCGGGAGCAACTAAACATCCCCGTGGGCGCGGAAGAGGCTTCGGGCACTTTGGGCAGTGCACCGGATGAACTTCGGGTAGCAATCAGAACATCCTTTCGAGGCGTCATGTGCATTTGGCAGTGTTGGGCAGTGCTCAGGACAAACTTTCGGGAGCGACTGCAACATCCCTGCGGGCTCAGCAGAGGCTTCGAGTGCGTTCGTGTTGAGAACCTAAGTATGCAGGAAATGCAACGGGCAGAAAATGAGGCAGCAAAGGAGAGCATGGGCCAGAAAATGTGCACAACAAGCATGGCAACAGCAAGTATGCAGCCCAGCAGTGAAGCCTGGCCAATATTTGACTTAATCCTAATCAATGAAGGACATTCACACCAACAGGAGTTCCAGCAGAAGAAGGATAATCGCATCAAGAAGAACTCCAGCAGCAGCATGATGTCCATGTCAAGAAGAGTTCCAGCAGTAGGAGGACATCTACACCAAGCAGAGTTCCAGCAGCAGCAGGACATCCATGCCAAGGAGAATTCTATCAGCAGCAGGACACGCATGATGAATTCCAGTAGCAATAGGATAGTCACGACAAGAAGAATTCTAAGGGCAGAAGGATACTCATTGAGAGTCCTAGTCCTAGAAGGATAAGCCAAGAGGAAGTCCAGCTGCTGTAAAATACAAGATAAGGTAAGAATTCTAGTCTAGGTAGAAATTCAAGAAAGACCAAGAATCCTAGTAGGATTAGAAAACAATGAGATAAGGTCTATCTTGATAATGTTTTGGTTGACTTAGAAAAGCTTCTTGACTTAGGAAAACATATCCTAAGTGGATAAGGAACCTAAGTACTAGTTAAATTAAGATAAGGCTGTCTTAGGACTATAAATACAGCCCATTATTTGTGAGGAGGACATATGCTTCGAATTTTGTTATTTTCTCATTCAATGATCAAGAATCAAGGTTAGCATTCTTGCTTACATTCTTGTTTATATTTTCGGTTATCTTTTAAGAGTTGTCTTGAGATAACTTGGGCTTAAGACAAGGTTAAGAGTTGTCTTCCTTGCTTAAGAGCTTAGGTTGAAGTTAAGAGTTGTCTTCTTCAACCAAGGCAAGTTGTGATAGGTTTAAGAGTTGTCTTGCCTATCCAACATATCCTTATATATATTAGTTAACCCAAAGGACAGCTTAGGGGACGTAAATATAAGAAAAGAACTCAAGAATCAAACGGGACAGCAAGTTAGGAAGGATTCTCAGTAGGCGTGCTGACCCCTAAGGTGTAGAAAAGTTGGGGAAAAAAATCGGGACCCCAACAGTTTGGCAGTGTGCCGGGATGAAATTTCAGAGTGCAGCCGGAAAATCTCTGCAGGCTCGGCAGCAATGTCCGACTTGTTGGGCAGTGCTCAGGACAAACTTCCGGGAGTGACCGGAATATCCCCGTGGGCACAGAAGTGGGTTGGGTGCAGTTCAGCTGTGCACGAGACAAACTTCTAGGAGCAACCAGAACATACCCGTGGGCTCGGCAGAGGCTTCAGGTACGTTGGGTAGTGCACAGGACGAACTTCTGGGAGTGACCGGAACATCCCCACGGGCATGGCAGTGTTGGACATTCGCAGTGCAAACTTCTGGGAGTGACCAGAACATCCCTGCACAGGTGTGGCAGAGGCTTCGGACGCATTGGGCAGTGCGTGGGACGAACTTCTGGAAGCGACCAGAACATCTCTGCAGGCAGTGCGGTAGTTGGCAGTGCACTGGATGAACTTCGGGAGCTACGAAAAATCCCTGCGGCAGAGTGGCATCAGGGCTTGCAATGCGGGAGAATCTCAGTGAGTGACCGAATAATCCCCATGGGCTTTTCAGAGGCATCAGATGCATTGGTCAGTGCTCAGGACAAACTTCCAGGAGCAACTGGAACATCCCCGTGGGCGCGACAGTAGAGTCGGACACATTCGGCAGTACACTGGAGGAACTTCTGGGAGCGACCATAACACCCCCACAGGTGCGGTAGAGGCTTCGTGGGAGTTGGGCAGTGCATGGGACAAGCTTCCGAGAGTGACTAGAACATCTCTGCGGGCACAGCAGAGGCATCGGGCGCATTTGGCTGTGTGCAGGATGAACCTCCAGGAGCGACCGAAACATCTCTGCTGGGCGTGGTAGAGACTTTCAGCACATTGGGCCGTGCGCAGGATGAACTTCCGGGAGTAACTGGAACATCTCAGTGGGTGCAGCAGTAGAGTCGGACACATTCGGCAGTGCACGGGACGAACTTCCAGGAGCGACCATAACACCCCCACAGGTGCAGTAGACACATCGGACGTGTTCGGCAGTGCTTGGGATGAACTTCCGCAAGTGACTGGAACATCACTGCAAGTGTTACGCAGGTGTCGGGCAAGTTTACCACTGCATGGGACGAACTTCCGGGAGCGATCGAAACATCCCCGTAGGAGCGACAGAGACTTCGGGCGCATTGGGCCGTGCACAGGACGAACTTCCGGGAGTGACTTTGACATCCCTGCCAGTGCAGCAGACGCGTCAGATGCATTGTTGGGGTCTCAATTTTTTTCCAACTTTCTACACCTTAGGGGTCAGCATGCCTACTGAAATCCTCCTAACTTGCTGTCCCCTTTGATTCTTGAGTTCTTTTCTTATTTTATATCCCCTAAGCTGTCCTTCGGGTTAACTAATATATATAAAGATATGTTGGATAGGCAAGACAACTCTTAAACCTATCACAACTTGCCTTGGTTGAAGAAGACAACTCTTAACTTCAACCTTAGCTCTTAAGCAAGGAAGACAACTCTTAACCTTAACTTAAGCCCAAGTTATCTCAAGACAACTCTTAAAAGATAACCAAAATATAAACAAGAATGAAGCAAGAATGCTAACCTTTGATTCTTGATTAATGAATGAGAAAATAACAAAATTCGTAGCTTATGACCTCCTCACAAATAATGGGCTGTATTTATAGTCCTAAGACAGCCTTATCCTAATTTAACTAGTACTTAGGTTCCTTATCCACTTAGGATATGTTTTCCTAAGTCAACAAGCTTTTCTAAGTCAAACTAAAACATTATCAAGATAGACCTTATCCAAATGTTTCCTAATTCTACTAGGATTCTTGGTCTTTCTTGAATTTCTACCTAGACTAGAATTCCTACCTTATCTTGTTTTCTACAGCAGCTGGACTTCCTCTTGGCTTATCCTTCTAGGACTAGGACTCTCAATGCAGTATCCTTCTGCCCTTAGAATTCTTCTTGTCGCGACTATCCTATTGCTATTGGAATTCATCATGCGTGTCCTGCTGCTGATAGAACTCTTCTTGGCATAGATGTCCTGCTGCTGCAGGAATTCTGCTTGGCATGGATATCCTGCTGCTGCTAGAACTCTGCTTGGAATAGATGTCCTTCATTAATTAGGATTAAGTCAAATACTGGTTGGGCTTCACTGCTGGGCTGCATACTTTCTGTTGCCATTCTTGTTATGCACATTTTCTGGCCCATGCTCTCCTTTGTCGCCCCATTTTCTGCCCATTGCCTTTCCTGCATACTTAGGTTCTCAACATGCATTCAGCAGTGCGCGGGGACGAACTTCCAGGAGTGACCAGGACATCACCTTGGGTGCGGCAGAGGCATCTGGCATGTTCATCAGTGCATGGGACAAACTTCGGGGAGTGACCAGAACATCCCTGCGGGCACAACAGAGGCACTGGGCGTGTTTGACAGTGCACGGGATGAACTTCCGGCAGCAACGGGAAAAATACCCGCAAGCTCAGCAGAGGTGTCAGAGGCGTTCGACAGTGCTCGGGACGAACTTCAGGGAGTGGCCAGAACATCCCCGCAGGCATGACCGAGGCATCGGGGCGTGTTTGGCAGTGCGCAGGACGAACTTCAGGGACCAATCGGAACATCCCTGCAAGTACAGCAGAGGCTTCAGGCACGTTGGGTAGTGCACTGGACAAACTTCCGAAGCAACCAGAACATCCCAGCGGGTGCAGCAGTGTTTTTGGACACATTCAGTAGTGCACTGGATGAACTTCCAGGAGCAACGAAATGTCCCCGCAGGTGCAGTATAGGTGTCGGACACGTTTCGGCAGTGCGTGCGACCGGAACATCCCCACAGGCATGGCAACGGTGTAGGGTACATTCTGCAGTGCACGAGGCAAACTTTTGGGAGCAACAGTAAAATCTCCGTGGGCTCGGCAGAGGCATCACATGCATTTGGCAGTGCATGGGATGAACTTTCGGGAGCGACCAGAACATCCCCGCAGGCATGGCAGAGGTGTTGTGAGCATTCGGCAGTGTGCTGGACGAACTTTCGAGAGTGACCAGAACATCCCCGTGGACGCGGCAGAGGCTTCGGGCGCGTTTGGCAGTATGCTGAATGAACTTGCAGGACCGACCAGAACATCCCCGCAGGCGCAGCAATGGTGTCAGACACGTTTGGCAATGCATGGGACATATACATATACATACACATAACATACACAAACATTTACATTATGCATATATGTTTATTCATTTCTAAAGAAAAAAACTAGAAAGTAAAAGAGAGACCAAAAAGAAGAAAACAATGATTTCCTTGTTAAAGGAGGATTTCCTCTAACTTTGTCCCCCACAAAAATAAATATAATTTTCTCTATGCATAAATAAAAGAGTAATGATACATAAATCGATTCAACATTTTATGAATATCGAATTATATTTAATACATAATAAATAATAAATTGAGAGATATTTAAATAATATTTTAAATTTTAATAATATAAATGATATTTTATAATTTTAAAATTTACTATTTTCGGTGTCGAGAATGTACTGAGTCAAGATAAATATCATTTCTCAAAATAAAATAAGCACGAAATACATATGTTAGATGTCCAAAGTCAACCTAATGCAATAGTTCCACACTAGCGGAATGAGCCCACATACAACCATACTTTATGGGTAGATTAATCATAATTAATATAAGTAAATCAAATTTGGACAATTAAATCTGCTTAATTATTTAAATATGCCATAACCAAGCCATTGGGTTCATTAATTAACAATTAACTTATCACATGGATCGCAAGCCATAACCAAGATAATGTTCTTTTTGTTTTCTAATTCATAATTTAAGTATATGATTAAGGGCAATAATCACGAGGTTTTAAAAAATTTTGTTTGCCAGTACTTCACCTAATCAATGTTTACACTTACATATCAATACACATGACCACTAAAGAAAGGTCTACGTGTAGCATCTTATATGCATATATTGCCCAAAATAATTGCTTCCCAGTGATCTTCAAATGACAAATTTATAACGTAATGAAGACAAAAATACAAGAGAAATACATTGGAATCTGGTTTATCGTTTATATAATTGTATTTCTTTGGCTTCATGCAGGGTTTCCTCTCATTGTTTATTGCAACATGCACAACTACAGCAGCTTATTATCTTGTGTTTACACCATGGATGTACAGGAATAGATACTGTTTTCGTGGTGGACAGTCAGGCTTTGGCAAGAAATGAGGTCCCTGTGGACCAAGAGTGGAAATAACTGACTGTAAATGAACGCGACCAGAAAATCCCCACAGGTGCGGCAGAGGCATCTGGAGCGTTCGCAATGCATGGGATGAAATTTCGGGAGTGACTGGAATATCTTTTCGGGCATGGGAGAGGCGTTGGGTGGATTCGGCAGTGTGCGGGGTGAACTTCCAAGGGCAAAAATTGCTGCTGGCTCGACAGAGGCACGTTTGGCAGTGTGCAGGAGGAACTTCCAAGAACATTCGGCAGTGCGCGGGATGAACTTTTGGAAGGGACCAGAACATCACCGTGGGTACAGCAGAGGCATTTGGCGTGTTCAGCAGTGCTGGGGATGAACTTCCAGTAGTGACAGGAAAATACCCGCAAGCTCAGCAGAGGTTTCGGACGCATTTGGCAGTGCTCGGGATGAACTTCAGGGAGCAATCGGAACATCCCTGCAGGCATGGCCAAGGCGTCGGGCACATTCAGCAGTGTGCAGGATGAACTTGTGGGCGTGACCAAAACATTGCACGGGCACAGCAGCGGCATCGGAGATGTTCAGCAGTGTGCAGGACGAACTTCATGAAGTGACTGGAACATCCCCACGGGTGTGGAAGAGGCTTCGGGCACGTTGGGTAGTGCAAGGGACAAACTTCCTGGAGCAACCAAATCAACTCCACGGGCACAGCAGAGGCATCCACCATGTTTGGCAGTGCGTACAATGAATTTCTGGGAGCAAATGGAAAATCCCCATGGGCTTGGCAGAGGCATCGGCTATGTTAAGAAGTGCACAGGATGAACTTCCGGGAGTGACCAGAACATTCCAGCAGGCGGGGCAGTGGCACTGGCCACGTGCGGAAGTGCGTTGGACAAATTTCCGGGAGTGACCAGAACATCCGCGTAGATATGGCAGAGGCTTTGGGCGCGTTCGGCTGTGCACGGGATGAACTTCCAGGAGACCCGGAACATCCCCGCAGGTGCAGTATAGGTGTCAGAAATGTTCGGCAGTGTGCGGGATGAACTTCCAGGAGGGATCAGAGCATCCCAGCAGGCGCGGCAAAGGCTTCAGGCATGTTTGGCAGTGCATGAGAAGAACTTTTGGGAGTGATCGGAATATCCCCGTGGGTGTGACAGGCATGTTTGGCAGTGCCTGGGACGAATTTTTGGTAGTGACCAGAAAATCCCCGTCAGCTAGGCAGCGTCGTCGGGCATGTTCGGTAGTGCACGGGACAAAGTTCCGGTAGCGACGGGACAAACTTTGGATAAGGTCTATTCATGCCTAAGTCAGCAATAGGATATCTTGATAGGAAACCTTGTTGACTTAGGAAAACTTGGGCGAACTTGGGCGCGTTCAGCAGTGCTCGGGATGAACTTTCTGAGAGCGACCATAAAACCTCCACGGGCATGCCAGAGGCTTCGAGCGCATTCGGCAGTGCATGGGATGAACTTCCGGGAGTCACCAAAACATCCCAGAGGGAATGGCAGAGGCGTCGGATTCATTGGGCAGTGCTCGGGATGAACTTCCGGGAGCGACCGGAACATCCCCGCAGGCACGGCAGCGGTGTTGGGCGCATCTGGCAGTGCACGGGACAAACTTTTGGGATCGACCAGAACATCCCCACTGGCATGGTAGCGGTGTTGGGTGCATCTGGCAGTGAACGGGACAAACTTTTGGGATCGACCAGAACATCCCTGCGGGTGCGGCAGAGGCATCGGGCGTATTTGGCAGTGCACGGGACAAACTTCTGGGTGCTACCAGAACATCCCCCCGGGCACGGCAGAGGCTTCCGGCACATTGGGCAGTGCACGGGACAAACTTCAGTGAGTGACCAGAACATCCCCGCGGGCATGGCAGCAGTGTTTTGCACATTTGGCAGTGCGTGGGATGAAGTTCCGAGAGAGACCGGAAAATCCCTGCAGGCTCGGCAGAGGTGTCAGACGTGTTCGGCAGTGCTTGGGACAAACTTCCGGGATCGACCGCAACATCCCTGCTGGCACGCCGGAGGCTTCAGTCGCATTTGGCAGTGTGCGGGATGAACTTCCAGGAGCAACCAGAAAATTCCCGCGGTCATGGCATAGGCGTCAGGTACGTTTGGCAGTGCATGGGACGAACATCGGAGAGTGACCAGAACAACTCTGTGGGCGCGGCAGCTTTGTCGGGCCATTCAGTAGCCAGGGTGGGCACGGCAGTGGTGTTGGGTGCGTTCGGCAGTGCGTGGAATGAACTTCTGGGAGCAACCAGAACATCTCTGCAGGCTCGGCAGAGGAGTCGGCTGCATTCGGCAGGGCTCGGGATGAATTTCCGCGAGCAACTTGAAAATCCCCGCGGGTGTAGCAGAGGCTCAGGCATGTTCGGCAGTGCGTGGGACGAACTTTGGGGAGCGACGGGAACATCCCCGCGGGCACGGCAGAGTTGTCGGGCGCATTCGGCAGTGCAGGGCAAATTTCCGAAAGCGACCAGAACATCCCTGCAGGCACAGCAGAGGCGTGGGTGCATTCGGCAGTGCAGGATGAACTTTCCAAAGCGACTGGAAAATCCCCTTGGGCACGGTCAGGCATCGGATGCATTTGGCAGTGTGCAGGACGAACTTCCGGGAGCGACCTGAACATCCTGTGGGTGCGGCACTGGCGTCGGACACGTTTGACAGTGCACGGTACGAACTTCTGGGAGTGACCAGAACATCCCCGTGGGCACAGCACAGGCATTGGGCGCATTTGGCTGTGTGCGGGACAAACTTCCAGGTGCAACTGGAACATCGCTGCGGCCGTATCAACGGCAACAGGTGCGTCTGCCAGTGCACGGGACAAACTTTTGGGAGCAACCGGAACATCTGTGTGGGCGCAGCAGAGGCATTGGGCACTTTCGGCAGTGCATGGGATGAACTTCCGGGAGCTACATGAACATCCCCTCGGGGCAGCAGTGGCATTGGGCACTTTTGGTAGTGCGCGTGATGAACTACCAGGAGCTACCTGTACATCCCTGCGGGCGCAGCAGAGGCATTGGGCACATTCGGCAGTGCACAGTACAAACTTCCGGGAGCGACCGGAGCATCCCCATGGTTATGGCAGCAGCGTCGGACATGTCCAGCAGTGCATGGGACGAACTTACTGGATGTTCCATTGGCCCGTGGAGATGATCCAGATGCTCCCAGAAGTTTGTCCCATGCACTGCCGAACTTGTCGGATGCCATCCACCGCACCTGCAGGGATGTTTTGGTCACTCCCGGAAGATCTTCCCGTGCACTGCCCAACACGCCCGACTGCTGCTGCCGTGCATGCATGAATGTTCTGGTTTCTTCCAGAAGTTTGTTTTGCACACTGCCTAACACGCCCGACACCGCTGCTGTGCCTGCTGCGAAGTTTCTGTCGCTCACTGAAGTTCATCCTGTGACTGCCGAATGTGTGCGATGCCCCTGCCACGCCCGAGTGGATGTCCTGGTCGCTCCTGGAAGTTCATCCCTCGCACTTCCCAATGTGACCGAAGCCTCTGCCGCACCCCTGGAGATTTTCCGTTCTCTCCCGAAGTTCGCCCTGTGCACTGCTGAATGTGCCCGACGCCGCTGCCATGCCCGTAGGGATGTTGCTGTCACCCCTGGAAATTCATGCTGCACACTGCCCAACACGCTGGAAGCCTATGCTGTGCCAGGGGGGATGTTCTGGTAGGTCCCAGAAGTTCATCCCGCGCACTGCAGATCGCGCCAGATGCCTCTACTGTCCCGCGCACTGCAGATCGCGCCGGATGCCTCTACTGCACCAGCAGGGATGTTCAGCTCGCACCCAAAATTTTGTCCCGCACACCGCCCAACGTGCTGGCACAAAGCCTCTGCCACACCCATGGGGATGTTCCGGTCGCTCCCAGAATTTCGTCCTGTGCACTGCCAAATGCGCTCAATGCCTCTGCTGTCCTGCGGGGATGTTCCCAGTCACTCCCAGAAGTTCGTTTTCGTGCACAGCTGAATGCACTGGATGCCTTTGCTGCACCCACGGGTATGTTGCGGTCACTCACGGATATCAAGATGAAGGTCAACAGCTGGAGGAGAGGAGATAAGATAAGGACAGAAAGGTTTAGTGAAAGTAGGAATTCTAGTCTAAGTAGAAATTCAACAAAAACCAGGAGCAACTAGAACATCCCCGTGGGCGTGGCAGAGGCATGGGGTGCTTTAGGCAGTGCACAGGATGAACTTCTGGGACCAACCTAAACTTTCTCAGGGGCACGGCGGCATCAGGCATGTTCAGCAGTGCACTAGATGAACTTCCTAGAGCGACCAGAACATCCTCGCGGGAGCGAAAAGAGGCTTCGGGCACATTGTGCAGTGCGGGAAACGAACTTCCAGGAATGACTGGAACATCACCGTGGCTAGCGGCTTTGGACGCGTTGGGCAGTGCATGGGAAGAACTTGCGGAGCGACCAGAACATCCCTGTAGGCACACAAAGGCGTCAGATGCAGCAGAGGCATCAGGTGCATTCGGCAGTGTATGGGATGAACTTTGTGGAGCAACTGGAAAAACCTTGCGGGCATGGCAGGAGTGTCAGGGCACATTTGGCAGTGCGCGGGACGAGCTTCTTGGAGCGACAAGAACATCCCCTGCTGCCACAGTAGAGGCATCGGACGCATTGGGCAGTGTGCGGGATGAACTCCGGGAGTGACCAGAGCATCCCCACAGGTGCAGTAGAGGCGTTGAGCACATCTAGCACTGCACGCGACGAACTTTGGGGAGCAACTGGAACATCCCCTGCAGGTGCGGCAGCGGCATCGGGTGCATCTGGCAGTGTGCGGGACGAACTTCTGGGAATGACCAGAACATCCCTGCTGGCACGGCAGAGGCATCAGGCGCGATTGGTAGTGCTGAGATGAACTTTGGGGATCAACAGAACAACCCCGTGCAGTGCCCAATGCGCCCTCAGGGATGTTCTGGTCATTCCTGCAAGTTTGTCACATGCACTGGCGAACTTGTGCACAGCAGAGGGGTTGGGCGCATTTGGCAGTGCACGGGACAAACTTCCAAGAGAGACAGGAAAATCCAAGCAGGCTCGACAGAGGTGTTGGGCGTGTTTGGCAGTGCATGAACTGAACTTCCAGGAGCAACTAGAACATCACCGCAGGCATGACAGCGGCATCGGACATGTTCGGCAGTGTGTGAGACAAACTACCGGGGGCACCCAGAACGTCCCTACGGATGCGGCATAGGCTTCAGACACATTTGGCAGTGCACAGGACAAACATTTGAGAGCGACCAGAGCATCCCCGTGGGTGCAGCAGATGCGTCGGGTGCGTTCGCCAGTGCGCAGGAGGAACTTTGGGGAACGACCAGAAGATCCCCACAGGGAACCACAGCTGTGTCGGGTGCATTCAGAAGTGTGCAGGCTGAGCTTCCAGGAGTGGCTGGAAAGATCCCTGTGAGCACGGAAGAGTCATCAGGCACATTCAGCAGTGCACGGGACAGACTCCTGGGAGTAACCAGAACATTCCCCTACGTGGCAGAGGGTTTCAGCACTTTGGGAAGTGCACAGGACAAACTTTCAGGAGCGATTGGAACATCACTGCATGTGCAGGAGCGGCATCAGACACATTTGGCAGTCACGGATGAACTTCTGTGAGCAACCGGAACATCCCGCATGTGCGGCAGAGGCTTTGAGTGCATTTTGCAGTGTGCGAGATGAACTTCTTGGAGCAACCGAAACATCCCTGCAGGAACGGCAGAGAAGTTGGGCGCATTTGGCAGTGCATGGGACAAACTTCTGGGAGCTACTAGAACATCTCCGAGAGCATGGTAGAGGCGTTAGGTGCATTTGGCAGTGTGCAGGATGAACTTCCAGGAACTACTGAAACATCCCCCTGGGCACTGCAGAAGCTTCCAGTGCATTAAGCAGTGCATGGAACAAATTTTTGGGAGTGATCGAAAAATAAGCGCGGGCTCAAGAGAGGTGTCATATGTGTTTGGCATTGGGCGCGATCAGCAGTGTGCTGGAGGAACTTCCGGGTTGCTACCAAAACATCCCCCCAGGCATGCCAAAGGCCTTCAGCTCATTGTAAAATGCACGGGACAAACTTCCGGGAGCAACCAAAACATCCCTACGGGCACTGCAGCAGCATTTGGCATGTTCAGTAGTTCATGGGATGAAGTTCTGGAAGTGACTGGAACATCTCCCCAGGCACAGAAGCGGCATCAGGCACACTTGGCAGTGTTCGGGACAAACTTCCGGTAGCGACTGGAACATCGATGCTGGCGCTGCAGAGGCTTTGGTGGCATTGGGCTTTGTGCGAGAAGAACTTACAGGAGTGACAGGAACATCTCTGCGGGCGTGGCAGCAGCATCAGACACATTTGGTGGCACATAGGACGAACTTCTGGGAGCAACCAGAACATCCCTGCCAGTGCGGCAGAGGCTTCGGGTGCATTGGGCAGTGCACAAGAACTTCCAGGAGTGACTGGAACAACCCCACGGGTGTGGCAGAGGTGTCAGGTGCATTCAGCAGTATGCAAGACGAACTTCCAGAAGCGACTGGAACATCACCGCGGGCGTGGCAGAGGCATCAGGAACGTTGGGCAGTGTACAGGACAAACTTTACTGATCTACCAGAACATCTTCTCGGGGTGGCAAAGGCTTCAGGGCATTTGGCAGTGCATGGGACAAACTTTTGGAAGCGACCAGAACATCCCTGTGGGCATGGCAGAGGCTTCAGGCTGGTTGGACAGTGTGTGGGACGAACTTCTGGGAGCTTCTGGAACATCCTTGTGGGCACAGCAGAGGCATCTGGCACATTTGGCAGTGCATGGGATAAACTTTGAGAAGCGACCAGAACATACCCACGGGCATGGCAGCGGTGTCAGGCGCATTCTGCAGTGCGCAAAACGAACTTTTGGGAGTGACCGGAGCATCCCTGCAGGTGCGGCATAGGTGTCGGGCACGTTCGTGTTGAGAATCTAAGTATGCAGGAAAGGCAATGGGCAGAAAATGGGGCAGCAAAGGAGAGCATGGGCCAGAAAATGTGCACAACAAGCTTGGCAACAGCAAGTATGCAGCCCAGCAGTGAGGCCTGGCCAGTATTTGACTTAATCCTAATCAATGAAGGACATTCATGCCAACAGGAGTTCCAGCAGAAGAAGGATATTCGCATCAAGAAGAACTCCAGCAGCAGCAAGATGTTTATGTCAAGGAGAGTTCCAACAATAGCAAGAATCCAAGCCAAGAAGGACTCCAGCATCAGCAGGATACGCATGGTGCAATTTGAGCAGGAGAAGGATGTGGACGGCATGAAGAACTCCAGCAGCAGCAGGAAGTCAAGAAGGGTTTAGCTTCAACAAGTTGTTCATGTCAAGGAAGAAGTCTTGGGACAGAAGGACACGCCATAAGAAAGTTCTAATCTTAGAAGGAAACGGCAAGATAAAGACTAGCACCTGTAGGTGATAAAATAAGATAAGCATAAAGAAGTTTAGTCAAAATAGGATTAGTCAATTAAGAAGACTAAGAATCTTAGTAGAATTAGGAAACAGTTGGATAAGGTTTATCTTGATAAGATACTAGTTGTCTCATCAAGATAGAAATAGGAAACCTTGTTGACTTAGGAAAACTTGTCCTAAGTGGGATAAGGAACTTAAGTACTAGTGAAATTAGGAAAAGGCTATCCAATACTATAAATACAACCCATTATTTGTTAGTACAGATGTATGCTCCAAATTTGTAAGTTTTCATTCATTAATCAAGAATCAAGCTTTAGCATTCTTGCTTATATTCTTGTTTATATTTCGGTTATCTTTTAAGAGTTGTCTTGAAAAAACTTGGGCTTAAGACAAGGTGAAGAGTTGTCTTCCTTGCTTAAGAGCTTAGGTTGAAGCCAAGAGTTGTCTTCTTTCAACCAAGGCAAGTTGTGATAGGTTTTAAGAGTTGTCTTGCCTATCCAACATATCCTTTTATCATTAATCTATCCTAAAGGACAGCTTAGGGGATGTGAATCAAAGAAAAGAACTCAAGAATCAAACGGGACAGCAAGTTAGGAGAGGTTTAGAAATCATGCTAACCCCTAAGGTGTAGAAAAGTTGGGACAAGAAATTGGGACCCCAACATTTTGGTAGTGCATGGGACGAACTTCCTGGAGCTATTGGAACATCCCTGCAGGTGCAACAGAGGCGTCAGGTGCATTTGGCAGTGCGTGGGACAACTTCCAAGAGTGACCGGCAAATTACCACAAGCTTGGGAGAGGCGTCAGACGCATTCAAAAGTACTCGGGATGTACTTCCGGGAGTGACCGAAACATCTCCCCAGTCATGGCAGAGCTCCCCGGTCACAACAGAGTTTTCCAGCACTTTGGGTAGTGTGCGGGACAAACTTCTAGGAGCAACCGGAACATCTCCGTGTGCAGGGAAGATGCTTTCAACGAGTCAGTCAATGCACAGGATGAACTTCCAGGAGCGATCAAAACATCCTCGCGAGTGCAGCAGAGGTGTCAGGCGTGTTTGGCTATGCACCGGGCAAACTTTCAGGAGCAACCAGAACATCTCTATGGGTGCGGCACCGGTGTTTCGATGCATTCGGGCAGTGGTGGGATGAACTTCCGGGAGGGACGAAACATCCCCGCAGGTGCAGCAGAGGCTTTGGGCACATTCAGCAGTGTGCGGGACGAACTTCTGGGAGCAACCAAAATGTCCCTGTGGGTGCGGCAGAGGCATCTGGCACGTTCGGCAGTGTGCTGGATGAACTTTCAGGAGTGACCGAAACATCCCAGTGGGCACATTGTGCGGTGCACGGGACAAACTTCTGGGAGTGACTGGAACATCCCCCCAGGTTGCAGCACAGGTTTCAGGTGTGTTGGGTAGTGCATGGGATGAACTTTTGGGATGGACCGAAAATTGCCCCCGGTTGCAGCACAGGCTTTCGGTGTGTTGGGTAGTGTGTAGGATGATCTTCTAGGAGTGACCAAAAAATTCCCATGGGCTCAGCCATGGTCTCGGGCACATTCAGCAGTGTGCATGATGAACTTCTGGGAGCAACTGGAAAATCTCCATGGGCTCTGCAGAGGCATCGGACATGTTCGGCTGTGCTTGGTTCAAACTTCCTGGAGTGACCAGAACATCCCCTGCAGGTGTGGCAGAGGCTTCGGGTGCATTTGTTTGAGCGTGAGACGAACTTTCAGGGGTGACCAGAACATCTCTGCAGGCACAGCAGCAGCGTCGACACATTCGATGGTGTGTGGGACAAACTTCCAGGAGCAACCGGAAACAATCCTGCGTGGCAGGAGGGTGGGCACATTCAGCAGTGCTCAGGACAAACTTCCGAGAGTGACTGGAACATCCCCTGGGTGTGGCTAGCAGCATCGATGCGTTCAGAAGTGTGCTGGGATGAAGTTCTGGGAGCAACCGGAACATCCCTGTGGGTGCGGTGGCAGAGTTGGGTGCGTACGACCGTCTGCGGGACGAACTTCCGAGGACTAACCAGATCATCACTGCAGGCTAGGTAGAGGCATTGGGTGCATTTGGCAGTGCACAGTACAAACTTCGAAGAGCGACCTGATCATCTCTGTGGGTGCAGACAGCGGCATCAAACATGTTCATGTTGGGGTCTCGATTTTTTCCCCAACTTTTCTACACCTTAGGGGTCAGCACACCTACTAAAAATCCTTGCTAACTTACTATCCATTTAATTCTAGAGTTCTTTTCTTATATTTATGTTTCCCTAAGCTGTCCTTTGGGTTAACTAATATATAAAAGGATATGTTGGATAGGGCAAGACAACTCTTAAACCTATCACAACTTGCCTTGGTTGAAGAAGACAACTCTTGACTTCAACCTAAGCTCTTAAGCAAGGAAGACAACTCTTAAAAGATAACCGAATAATAAACAAGAATGCAAGCAAGAATGCTAACCTTGATTCTTGATTAATGAATGAGAAATCTACAAAATTCGGAGCATAACTGCTGCTCACAAATAATGGGCTGTATTTATAGTATTTAGACAGCCTTATCCTAATTCAACTAGTACTTAGGTTCCTTATTCACTTAGGGTATGTTTTCCTAAGTCAACAAGGTTTTGTAAGTCAACTAAAACATTATCAAGATAGACCTTATCCTACTGTTTTCCTAATCCTACTAGGATTCTTGGTCTTTCTTGAATTCCCATATGAAGGAAAGGCAATGGGCAGAAAATGGGGCGACAAAGGAGAGCATGGGCCAGAAAATGTGCATAACAAGAGTGGCAACAGAAAGTATGCAGCCCAGCAGTGAAGCCCAACCAGTATTTGACTTAATCCTAATTAATGTAGGACACTCATGATGAGTTCCAGTAGCAATAGGATAGTCGCGACAAGAAGAATTCTAAGGGCAGAAGGATATGCATTCAAAGTCCTAGTCCTAGAAGGATAAGCCAAGAGGAAGTCCAGCTGCTGTAGAAAACAAGATAAAGTAGGAATTCTAGTCTAGGTAGGAATTCAAGAAAGACCAAGAATCCTAGTAGGATTAGGACACAAAGGATATGGTCTATCTTGATAATGTTTTATTTGACTTAGAAAAGCTTGTTGACTTAGGAAAACATATCCTAAGTGGATAAGGAACCTAAGTACTAGTTAAATTAGGATAAGGCTGTCTTAGGACTATAAATACAGCCCATTATTTGTGAGGAGCTCATAAGCTACGAATTTTGTTATTTTCTCATTCATTAATCAAGAATCAAAGGTAAGCATTCTTGCTTCTATTCTTGTTTATATTTCGGTTATCTTTTAAGAGTTGTCTTGAGATAACTTGGGCTTAAGTTAAGGTTAAGAGTTGTCTTCCTTGCTTAAGAGCTAAGGTTGAAGTTAAGAGTTGTCTTCTTCAACCAAGGCAAGTTGTGATAGGTTTAAGAGTTGTCTTGCCTATCCAACATATCTTTATATATATTAGTTAACCCGAAGGACAGCTTAGGGGATATAAAATAAGAAAAGAACTCAAGAATCAAATGGGACAGCAAGTTAGGAAGGATTCAGTAGGCGTGCTGACCCCTAAGGTGTAGAAAAGTTGGGGAAAAAAATCGGGACCCCAACAAATTGGTGCTTTCGTTGAGAGATCAGCACAACCACCAGTTTATAAGAAGCACAATCACCCTACAAATTAGTGCTCTAGTTAAGACAGCAGCACAAACACCAATCAATTGCAAGGCATCAAGGTTACCATGTCATCTCGGCAGCATTCACCCTCACTACAGCAGCGAACTAAGGAGGACTTTGGAAGAATTCTGACCTTAGAGAGGAACCGACGCTTACTCAATGACCAGGTAAGTGATATCAAACATCAATTATCTTCTATCATCCATTCTCTTGAGCAATTGAAGAAAGACACACCACGAGTGGCTGGAAAACAAGTCAAATCTGAGAAAGCCAGGAGCAGTATACTGCCACAGCAACCTAGAAGGCTGCATTCGGAGGAAGATTTTCACCATGAGCAACTTCCCTCTCAAGAAAGGGGGAGAGTGCACATGAGTCTAGGGTGCAGAAGGGAGGTGCCACCGAATTTGCACCAGCCCCATGACCCCTATGATGAATACAGCGACGATGAGGTCTTGGATCGAAGGCCAGCAGCGTGGCAACCAAAGAGAATGCAGAGTTGTCATGAGGTAGAACGTTGGCGGACAAACTAGGAGAGAAGAATGGCAGCACTACGACAGCCCAAGCCACTACACCCAACCAAAGGTAAAAATCGAATTCCCTACCTTTGAGAAAGGAGATCCAACCGAATGGATCTCCAAAGCTGAATTCTATTTTGAAAAACAAGGTGTTGAAAGGGGTGAAAGGGTTGATTTTGCATCCTATCACCTATGCGGGAGAGCCAACCAATGGTGTCGTCAGCTTAAGGCTACCTATGGCCGAGAAGGTAGAAGGATTGGCTGGACAAGGTTCACACAAGAATTGATGGACAGATTTGGCTCCTCCAGCATCACCAATATTTGCTCCGAGTTTGATGGGAACCAAGTCTTTCCTTCATCAAATCCGGAGAGTGCTGCACCAGTTCAGAACTTGGAATACTCATCTCTACCTCCTGAGATGCCAATCTGGAGAACAAGCGAAGACGTTTCATCACCAACAATTCCAGTTGATGACAGTAGAGGAAAAGAATTGTGCACAGAAGATGCGTATGCACTTCCCAAGTGAAGGCACACTAAGGACACAAGTGCTCCAGGACAGGACTTGGTGTGTCCAAATGCCAAGATAAAGATGCAGATGTCTTGTGAAGAGTCGAACAATGCATCTGCCAAACGTCCTACTTCATCTATTCAGGTTTATGCTACTTCTTCTACATCTTCTTTAGCACTACCAAGAGTGGAAGAACAGCAAATTAAAGTGGATGCAGAATCATATGGATTTTCATATGGATTACAAGTGCATGCTTCTACAAATTATCCACCAGAACAGGCACAATCTGCCTTGTTGGCTAAATCTGGAACAGAAGACAAAGTTCCTAATCATATTCCTGTCCAGATTGAAGGACTTGCTGATCTTTCACATACAGATTCACATGCTGCAAGAGATCAGACCTTTAAACCATTCGTTGGTCAAACTGAAGCGGAAAATATGCTTAGCATACAGCAAGCTTTACAAGGCACAAATATTGATCAAACGCCATCATCTGCACCTGTTTTAGACCCTCAATTCCCTGGACAGAATGAGGATTATTTGGGTTGCAGCTTGAACACTGAAGATCCAGACATTCCATGCAACAGGTCAGGTGTTCTGGACAGCAACCCCATTGCCAGCACAAATGCCCAAAGTTGCATGGACAGCGAGGAGGAAGCCGAGGCAGTACACTCCCCAGATCATGCGGAAGAAGGCGAAATCAACTTGCATGCAGTAGGGGCAACCACCAAGCCTACTGCCATGAGGTTATTCGCAACCATTAACAGAAAAAACATTTTAGTGTTGATAGATAGTGGAGCTACTCATAACTTTATCAACTCAAATTGGTCAAAACACTTCAGCTACGTCCGAAAAAGATTGCACCCTTTGAGGTAAGAGTGGCAAGCGGACAGAAGCTCAAGTGCGCACAATTAATCCAGGCAGTAGCTATGCAGATTCAAGGAGTCAAAATAGAGGTGGAACTGCATGTGTTAGCCCTTGGCAGGTCTTGATGTGGTTTTAGGCAATGCTTGGCTTAAAACCATAGGCAAGATAATGTTCGACTATGAATCCATGGCCATGCACTTCCAATGGAAGGGAAGGGACTGCACATGGGAGGCATCCACCACCAATGCAGCGCATCATTGTGAGGTAAGTACCCTTGAACGATTATACAGAAAAAGGGCACAATGTTTTGCAATTCTATTGGCCACAAAAGAGGAAAACATAGCTCGAACATCTTACACACGAAGACATACCAAGAGGAGTAAGGGATCTTTTGGAGCAATTCAGAGATGTCTTAGGAGAGCCACAAGGACTACCACCCTCAAGACATTACGACCATGCCATCCCATTAATCGATGAAACCAAGGCGATTAATGTAGCACCTTACCGGTATGCACACTTCCAAAAGAACGAGATCGAAAGACAAGTGGAGGAGATGCTACAGCAAGGTATTATCCAACCTAGCACCTCACCCTTTTCTTCTCCCGTTCTACTTGTTAGAAAAGAAAGACGGAACTTGGAGGTTTTGCACCGATTATCGGGCACTCAACCAAGCAACTATCAAGGATCGTTTTCCGATCCCAACAATTGATGATATGCTGGATGAGTTACATGGAGCAAAGCTATTCACCAAGCTGGATCTCAAGGCCGGATATCATCAAGTACGCATGAAAGAAGAGGACGTGCAGAAGACAGCATTTCGGACTCATAGTGGACACTACGAGTACCTAGTCATGCCGTTTGGACTATGCAACGCACCCTCCACCTTTCAAGCAGCCATGAACGACATCTTCAAACCTTACTTGCGCAGGTTTGTTTTAGTTTTCTTCGATGACATTTTGGTCTATTCTAGGAACCATAATGATCACATAGAACACTTAGCAAAAGTGCTAGAAGTGTTAAGAAGAAATCGTTTTGTCATCAAGCCATCCAAGTGCACATTCATGCAAGAGGAGCTTGAATACCTCGGTCACATCATATCCAAAGAAGGAGTGAAGGTAGACCAACGAAAAATAGGAGCCATGCAAACATGGCCAACTCCAAAGAATGTCACAGAACTTAGAGGATTTCTAGGTTTGACAGGCTACTATCGCCGATTTGTTCGCAAATACGGTGCCATAGCAAAACCACTAACGGATTTGCTAAAGAAAGATGGATTCCTATGGACAGAGAAGAGTGAAGATGCATTCAAGTTGTTGAAGCAAGCCATGTGTGAGACGCCAGTGTTAGCACTGCCTGACTTCAACCAAACTTTCGAGCTTCACACTGACGCATGTCAAGATGGAATAGGTGCTGTCCTGAGTCAAGCCGGAAGACCTATTGCATACATGAGCAGAGTCTTAGGGCCCATGAAAAAGGAATGGTCAGTATACGCAAAGGAGATGTTAGCCATCATCCATGCAGTCAAGGTATGGCGACCTTACCTTCTTGGGAGGAAATTCTTGATCATTACAGATCAACAACCCTTGAGAAGCCTCAGAGAGCAGAAAACTACCACACCAGAGCTGCAAAAGTTCCTTGTCAAGTTGCTGGGATACGAGTATGAAATAATCTACAAACCTGGCAAGGAAAACAAGGTGGCAGGCACATTGTCCAGAAGCAATGGAGGTCAAGCGTTATGGACAGTATGTGAGCCTAATGACGCGTGCCTTACTGCCATTAGCAGAGCAAAGTGGAATGTATGGACAGAAATCAAAGAGGCAATGGAGATTGATCCTCACAGACAAGAGCATGCCAAGAAGATTAAGAATTTTGACGTTAAGGTTAGTAAATTCACCCCTAAGAATGGATATATTTGGCACAAACAGCAGCTGTATGTACCAAACATACCGACACTAAGGGGGAAGATATTAAATCACTTCCAAACCTCACGGGAAGGAGGACATCACATGCGGATCAAGCTATACTTTTGGTCAAAAACATTCAAGGCAAAAGGTAAGAAGAAAAACAGCAGTTGTGACATTTGCCCATGGATAAAACCAGAAGATTGCAAGACCAAAGGATTGCTACAACCTTTACGATTACCCCTACAAGTTTGGGAAGACTATAATGACATCCAGCAGCAGTTTTCTAACTTTCACCTTGAGGACAAGGTGAGTCTTCAAGAAAGGGGGATTGTTGAGAACCTAAGTATGAAGGAAAGGCAATGGGCAGAAAATGGGGCGACAAAGGAGAGCATGGGCCAGAAAATGTGCATAACAAGAGTGGCAACAGAAAGTATGCAGCCCAGCAGTGAAAGCCCAACCAGTATTTGACTTAATCCTAATTAATGTAGGACACTCATGATGAGTTCCAGTAGCAATAGGATAGTCGCGACAAGAAGAATTCTAAGGGCAGAAGGATATGCATTCAAAGTCCTAGTCCTAGAAGGATAAGCCAAGAGGAAGTCCAGCTGCTGTAGAAAACAAGATAAAGTAGGAATTCTAGTCTAGGTAGGAATTCAAGAAAGACCAAGAATCCTAGTAGGATTAGGACACAAAGGATATGGTCTATCTTGATAATGTTTTATTTGACTTAGAAAAGCTTGTTGACTTAGGAAAACATATCCTAAGTGGATAAGGAACCTAAGTACTAGTTAAATTAGGATAAGGCTGTCTTAGGACTATAAATACAGCCCATTATTTGTGAGGAGCTCATAAGCTACGAATTTTGTTATTTTCTCATTCATTAATCAAGAATCAAAGGTAAGCATTCTTGCTTCTATTCTTGTTTATATTTCGGTTATCTTTTAAGAGTTGTCTTGAGATAACTTGGGCTTAAGTTAAGGTTAAGAGTTGTCTTCCTTGCTTAAGAGCTAAGGTTGAAGTTAAGAGTTGTCTTCTTCAACCAAGGCAAGTTGTGATAGGTTTAAGAGTTGTCTTGCCTATCCAACATATCTTTATATATATTAGTTAACCCGAAGGACAGCTTAGGGGATATAAAATAAGAAAAGAACTCAAGAATCAAACGGGACAGCAAGTTAGGAAGGATTCTAGTAGGTGTGCTGACCCCTAAGGTGTAGAAAAGTTGGGGAAAAGAATTGGGACCCCAACACAAACATGTTGGATGCCACAGCCATGGCCACAGGGATGTTCAAGTCACTCCTGGAAGTTTGTCCCACGCACTGCCAAATGTGCCCGACACCTCTTCCACGACTGTGGGGATGCTCCGGTTGCCCCCAAATTTTCGTCCCGTGCACTGCCAAACACGCCTGACGTCTCTGCTGCCCTGCTGGGATGTTCCGGTTGCTCCTGGAAGTTTGCCCTGTGCACTGCCAAATTTGTCCACTGCCGCAGCAGCACCTGCGAGGATGTTCTGGATGCTTCCGGAAGTTCATTCTGCACACTGCCAAATGTGCCAAAGCATCTGCTGCCCCTGCAGGGATGTTCTGTCTGCTCTTGAAAGTCCGCCCTGTGCTCTATCAAATGTTCCCAAAGCATCTGCCGTGCCTGCAGGGATGCTCCAGTTGCTCCAAGAAGTTTGTCTCAAGCACTGCCAAATGCATCAGACACCTCTGCCGCGTCTGCGAGGATGTTCCGGTCACTCCCGGAAGTTCATCTTGCACACTGCCAAATGTACCAGACGCCTCTTCTGTGCCCGCTAGGATGTTGCAGTCGCTCCCAGAAGTTCGTCCAGCGCACTGCTCAACGTGCGCGAAGCCTCTGCCACACCGGCAGGGATGTTCCGGCCGCTCCCAGAAGTTTGTCATGTGCAGTACCAAACACGCCAGACGAATCTGCTGCGTCCACCAAGATGTTCAGATCACTCCCAGAAGTTTGTTGCGCATGCTACCAAACTCATCCTGTACCTTTGCCATGCCCACGGGTATATTCCAGTCACTCCCAAAGTTCATCCAGAGCATTGTAAAAGTGCCGACACCTCTGTCGCACCCACAAGAATGTTCTGATTGGCCTCGGTAGTTTGCCCCGTGCAGTGCCAAACACACCCAACAACACTACCAACCCACAGGGTATGTTCCAGTCACTCCCAGAAGTTCATCCCGCACACTGTTGAATGTGCCCAACACCTCTGCCACAATCGCGGGGAGGTACAGGTCACTCCCGAAAAGTTCATTCTGAGCACTGGTGAATGTGCCCAACCCCGCTACCGTGCTTGTAGGGATGTTCCAGTAGCTCCAGAAGTTTTTCCCATGCACTACCAAACGTGCCCCATTGCAATGTTGTGCCTGCAGGGATGTTCTGGTTGCTCCCAGAAGTTTGTCCTGCTCACTGCAAAACGCACCCGATGCCTCTGCCACACCCACAGGCGATAAGCTACTGCTCCAATTCGCTCAATTACCTCATATGGTCCAAAATACTTCCTAGCCAGCATTGCTGTAGTTGGCTTTCCAGCCTTTATTTTCCTCCTAGGATGGATTTTAAGATAGACATAGTCACCTACCTTAAATTCCACTTCCTTCCTCCCTTTATCCACTTGTTTCTTCATTCGGTCCCTTGCTTGCTCAAGCTCATGCTTGAGTTTCTTCAAGACCTCATCTCTTGACTGAAGTGCAACATCAACTTCATGTATGCTGCTGTTCCCCATGGTATAACTTGACATTCCCGGGGGTATTCTTCCATATACGGCTTGGTATGGTGTCATCTTGATTGCCACATGATAGGCAGTATTATACCACAGTTCTGCCCATGGTATGTACTCCTCCCAATCGTTTTGATGATCATGGCAAAAACACCTTAAGTACTACTCTAGGGTTCTATTGGTTACCTCACTTTGTCCATCTGTTTGTGGATGAAAGGCAGATGAGGTGACCAAGTTGCTGCCGAGCTGTGTAAAAAGCTCATTCCAGAACTTGCTCATGAAAACAGTATCTCTATCGGACAGCATTGTCTGTGGTATGCCATGAACTCTTACCACATTTTTTATGAACTCTTGGGCTACTTCTTTTGCCGTGTATGGTTGCTTGAGTGGCACAAAGTGTGCACTCTACTACGGTTAATATCACCTTGTAACCCTTGCTGTTGGGCATTCCTGTGATGAAGTCCATTGTTAAGTCTTCCCAAACCTGTCCTGGTACTGGCAAAGGCTGCAACAACCCCTTGGGCTAGCCACCTTCTGGTTTGGTGCGCTGACAAACATCACATTCTCGGACTAGCTTCCTGATCTCAGCCTTAAGTCCTTCCCACCAAAAGAATAGCTTGATCCGCATGTAAGTATGGAACCATCCTGAATGTCCTAGTTCTCGTGAGTTGTGGAAGTAATTCAAGATCTTCCCTCTTAGTCCCGGTATGTTTGGTACATACGCCTGTTGGTTGTGCCAAATATACCCGTTCTTCAGGGTGAATTTACTAACCTTAGGGTCAAAATTCTTGATCTTCTCCATGAGCTCTTGGCTTTGAGGGTCAATTTCTATTGCCTCCTTGATTTCTGTCCATACATTCCACTCCGCTCCGCTAATGGCAGTGAGGCATGCGTCATTAGGCTCACATGCTGTCCACAATGCTTGACCTCCATTGCTTATGGACAATACGTTTTCACTTGTGGCCAACTTGCCACTTATCGTTGCACCTAAAACATAGGCCTCTTTCAATTCTCCTGTTGATTTCTTTGGTGCATAGTTTGAGAGGGTCCTTTGTTTTTAAGGGCACTGTCTTACTTGATGAGGATGCCTTACCTAATTTGTCCAAGGGTTTGATGACCTTGGTTGTGCAGCGGGTGATGCTTCTCCCATCGTTGATGAGTCTTGCCAACCGAATGCACTGAGTGAGGGAGTTTGGATCCCTCATCTTCACTTCTCGGCTTAGCCAAGGTACAAGGCCATCTAGAAAAGTGCCAATTAGTGCCCTATCTGGCCAATGTCCTACCAATTCGGCCATCCTCTCAAATTCTTCAAGGTCACTTTCTAGAGATCCCTCTTGTAATTTGTCATGCTAGACAGGGCCAAATCTGTTCACTAACTCTTGTGTGAACCTTGTCCAGCCTATCCTTCTTCCTTCTTGGCCATAGGTGGCCTTAAGCCAATGCCACCATTGATTGGCTCTCCCACATAGGTGATAGGATGCAAAATCAACCCTTTCACCTCTCTCAATACCTTGTTTCTCAAAGTAAAATTCAGCCTTGGAGATCCATTCAGCTGGATCTCCCTTCTCAAAGGTAGGGAACTCGATTTTTACCTTAGGCTCGTGTGTAATGGCTTGGGCTGTCGTAGTGCCAATCCTCCCTCCTTGTGGTGCAACATGGTTCTGCCTCAGGATGATTCCACACCCTTCTTGCTTGCCATGATGTGGGCCTTCTATCCAGCACTTCCTCATCGTCGCTATAATCATTGTAGCGATCATGGGGCAGGTGTTCGTTTGGTGAAGTATCCCTCCTACTTCCAAACTCATGTGCCTTTTCCCCCTTTCTTGAGAGGGAAGCTGCTCCTGGTTAGACTCGTCCTCATGCACTTGGTGCTGTGTGACTTCTGATTGTAGCCTCCTAGATGTTTGTAGTAGGTGGTTGTTTCTGCCCTGCTCGGTTTGGACTTGTTTTCCGGCCACTCAGGGTGTATCTCTTTTTAATTGTTCAAGAGAATGAATGATAGATGATAGTTGGTGTTTGATATCACCTACTTGGTCATTGATCGCATTCTGGTTCCTCTCCAACGCAAGGATTCTTCTGCGGTTAGTGACCGAGAAGTCTTCCTCTGTCTGTTCTTGTGGTGCGGGTGAATGCTGCATAGATGACATGGTAACCGTGATGCCTTTCAATTGAATGGTGTCTGTGCTGATCTCTCAACGAAAGCACCAATTTGTTGGGGTCCTGATTTTTTTCCCCAACTTTTCTACACCTTAGGGGTCAGCACACCTAAGAATGCTAACCTTGATTCTTGATTAATGAATGACAAGAATACAAATTCGGAGAATATCTTTCCACTCACAAATAATGGGCTGTATTTATAGTATTAGACAGCCTTATCCTAATTCAACTAGTACTTAGGTTCCTTATCCACTTAGGATATGTTTTCCTAAGTCAGCAGGGTTTTCTAAGACAACTAAAACATTATCAAGATAGACCTTATCCAAATGTTTCCTAATCCTACTAGGATTCTTGATCTTTCTTGAATTTCTACTTAGACTAGTATTCTTTCGCATGATCTGGGGAGTGTTTTGCCTCTGCTTCCTCCTTGCTGTCCATGTGGCTTTCTTGTTCTTCCTCACTGCTTTCCTCGTGTTCTTCATCACTTACCACTTCAATGATGTTGAACAGCCCTTTTTTGCACTTGTGGCCAACTTGCCACTTATCATTGCACCTAAAACATAGGCCTCTTTCGATCCTCCTGTTGATTTCTTCGGTGGATAGTTTGAGAGTGTCCTTTGTTTTTGAAGGCGCTGTCTTACTTGAAGAGGGTGCCTTACCTAGTTTGTCCGAGGGTTTGATGACCTTGGTTGTGCTGCGGGTGATGCTTCTCCCATCGTTGATGAGTCTTGCTAACCGAATGCACTGAGTGAGAGAGTTTGGATCCCTCATCTTCACTTCTTGGCTTAGCCCATGTACAAAGCCGTCTAGAAAAGTGCCAATTAGTGCACTATCTGGCAAATGTCCTACCAATTCGGCCAACCTCTCGAATTCTTCAAGGTAGCTTTCTAGAGATCCCTCTTGCCTAATCTTGGCAAGCTGTCCCTCATAGTTTGTCATGTTAGACGGGCCAAATCTGTTCACTAACTCTTGTGTGAACCTTGTCCAGCCTATCCTTCTTCCTTCTCGGCCATAGGTGGCCTTAAGCCAATGCCACCATTGGTTGGCTCTCCCACATAGGTGATAGGATGCAAAATCAACCCTTTCACCTCTCTCAATGCCTTGTTTCTCAAAGTAAAATTCAGCCTTGGAGATCCATTCGGTTGGATCTCCCTTCTCAAAGGTAGGGAACTCGATTTTTACCTTAGGCCATGTGTAATGGCTTGGGCTGCCATAGTGCCAATCCTCCCTCCTTGTGGTGCGCCATGGTTCTGCCTCAGGGTGATTTCGTACCCTTCTTGGTTGCCATGATGCGGGCCTTCTCTCCAGCACTTCCTCATTGTCGCTATGCTCATGATAGCGATCATGCGGTGGGTATTCGTTTGGTGAAGTCTCCCTCCTGCTTCCCAAACTCATGCGCCTTTTCCCCCTTTCTTGAGAGGGAAGTTGCTCCTGGTCAGATTCATCCTCATGCGCTTGGTGCCATATGACTTCTGATTGCAGCCTCCTAGATGTTTGTGGTAGGTGGCTGTTTCTGCCCTGCTCGGTTTGGACTTGTTTTCCGGCCACTCGGGGCATGTCTCTCTTCAATTGTTCAAGAGATTGAATGATAGATGATAGTTGGTGTTTGATATCACCTACCTGGTCATTGATCACATTCTGGTTCCTCTCCAAGGCAAGGATTCTTCCGTGATTGGTGACTGAGAAATCTTCCCTGGTTTGTTCCTGTGGTGCGGGTGAATGCTGCCTAGATGACATGGTAACCGTGATGCCTTGCAATTGACTGGTGTCTGTGCTGATGTCTCAACTATAGCACTAATTTGTTGGGGTGATCGTGCTACCTCTCAACTGGATGGTGATTGTGCTGACCTCTCAACGAGAGCACCAATTTGTTGGGGTTCCCAACTTTTCTACCCCTTCGGGGTCAGCACGCCTACTGAAATCCTTCCTAACTTGCTGTCCCATTTGATTCTTGAGTTCTTTTCTTATATTTACGTCCCCTAAGCTGTCCTTCAGGTTAACTAATATATAAAAGGATATGTTGGATAGGCAAGACAACTCTTAAACCTATCACAACTTGCCTTGGTTGAAGAAGACAACTCTTAACTTCAACCTAAGCTCTTAAGCAAGGTTTTCAACTAGTACTTAGGTTCCTTATCCACTTAGGATATGTTTTCCTAAGTCAACAAGCTTTTCTAAGTCAACTAAAATCTTATCAAGATAGACCTTATGCAAATGTTTCCTAAGTCTACTAGGATTCTTGGTCTTTCTTGAATTTCTACCTAGACTAGAATTCCTACCTTATCTTGTATTTTACAGTGGCTGCACTTCCTCTTGCCTAATCCTTCTAGGACTAGGACTCTGAATGCGTATCCTTCTGCCCTTAGAATTCTCCTTGTCGCGACTATCCTATTGCTACTGGAACTCATCATGAGTGTCCTGCAGCTGATAGAACTCTTCTTAGCATGGATGTACTGCTGCTGCTGGAACTCTGCTTGGCATAGATGTCCTGCTGCTGCTGGAACTCTGCTTGGAGTAGATGTCCTCCTACTGCTGGAACTCTTTTTGCATGGATGTTCTACTGCTGCTGGAGTTCTTCTTGATGTGAATATCCTTTTTCTTCTGGAACTCCTGTTGGCACGAATGTCCTTCATTGATTAGGATTAAGTCAAATACTGGCCAGGCCTCATTGCTGGGCTGCACACTTGCTGTTGCCATGCTTGTTGTGCAAATTTTCTGGCCCATGCTCTCCTTTGCTGCCTCATTTTCTGCCCATATCATTTCCTGCATACTTAGGTTCTCAACACGAACGCACCCGATGCTGCTGCTGTGCCTGGGGATATTCCAGTCGCTCCCAGACGTTCGTCCGCACACTGCCAAACGCGTCCGACACCTGCTGTGCCCACGTGGATGTTCCAGTCGCTCCCAGAAGTTTGTCCCGAGCACTGCCAAACGCATCCCACGCCGCTGCAGCGCCCGCGGGGATGTTCCCATTGCCCCCCGAAGTTTGTCCCGTGCACTGCAAAACGTGACCGAAGCCTCTGCCATACCTGCAGGGGATGTACTAGTCACTCTGGAAGTTCATCCCATGTGTGGCCAAGTGACCATAGCCTCTGATGTGCCTGCAGGGATGTTCCGGTCTTTCCAGGGAGAATGTCCTGTGCACTGCCAAGTTTGCCCGATGCTGCTGCTGCACCCGCAGGGATGTTCTGGTCGCTCCTGGAAGTTCATCCTGCGAACTGCCGAATGTGTCCGACGCCTCTACTGTGCCCACAGGGATGTTCTATTCCCTCCTGGAAGTTCATCCCGCACACTGCCGAACGTGCCTGACTCCGCTGCTGTGCCCTACGGGGATGTTCCGTTTGCTCCCAGAAGTTCATCCTGCACACTACCAAATGTGCCCGAAGCGTCTGCTGTGCCCACAAAGATGCTCTGATCGCTCCTGAAAGTTTGTCCTGTGCACTACAAAACGCGGCCGAAGCCGCTGTTGTGCCTGTGGGAATTTTCCAGTCGCTTCTGGAAGTTCGTCCATTGCACTGCCAAACGTGCCTGACGCCTCTACCGTGCCTTCGGGGATGTTTTGGCTGCTCCTGGAAGTTCGCCCCCTGTCCTGCTTAACATGCCCGAAGCCTCTGCTGAGCCCGCAGCGATGTTCCAGTTGCTCCCACATATTCGTGCCGTGCGCTGCCCAGCGCACTCGAAGCCTCTGCCACACTAGCAGAGATGTTCCAGTCGCTCCTGGAAGTTCAGCCCGCCCAATTCCAAACACACCCAAAGCCTCTGCTGTGCCCACGGGGATGATCCGATCAATCCCGGAAGTTTGTCCGTTACCGCGCAGAACTTGCCCGTTACCGCTGCCACAACTACGGGAATATTCTGGTCGCTCTTGGAAGTTCATCCTGTGCATTACTGAACGTGCCCAACGCTTCTGCCATGCCCATGGGGATGTTTAAGTCACTCCGGGAAGTTCAAACCATGCACTACCAACGTGCCCAAAGCCTCTGCTGCACCCGCTGGGATGTTCCCGGACGGCCCCAAAATTTTATCCCACTCTCTGCCAAACGTATCGCACACCGCTGCCACACCCGCAATGATGTACCGGTCACTTCCGAAAGTTTGTTCTGTGCACTGACAAATGTACCTGACCCCTCTGCCGTGCCCGCAGAGATGTTTCGTTCGCTCCCGGAAGTTCATCCTGTGCACTGCCAAATGCGCCCGAAGCTCTGCCGGGCCCGCTGGGATTTTTTAGTCAGTCCAGGAAGTTCGTCCCGCACACTGCCCAACATGTACAATGCTGCTGCCGCACCTGCAGGGATGTTCTGGTCACTCCTGCAAGTTCGTACCGCACACTACCGAACGCGCCTAATGCCTCTGCTGCACCTGCAGGGATGTTCCGGTCGGTCCTAAAAGTTCTTCCCGAGCACTGCTGAATGCGTTCGATGCCTCTACCATGCCCATGGGGATGTTTCGGTCGCTCTTGGAAGTTCGTTCTGCTTGCAGCCCTCTGTTGTGCCCGTGGGGATGCTCCAGTTGATTTCAGAAGTTCATCCCGTGCACTGCCAAGCGCAACTGATGCCTCTGCTGCACCAGTGGGATGTTCCAGTGGCTCCAAGAAGTTCATCCCATATGCTGCCCAACCCACCCAAAGCCTCTGCCATGCCCACGAGGATGCTCCGGTCGCTCCCGGAAGTTCATCCCATGCGCTGCCCAATTCACCTGAAGCCTCAGCCCTGCCTGTGGGGATGCTCTGGTCGCTCCTGGAAGTTTGTCCTGCACACTGCCAAACATGTCCAATGCCACTACCGTGCCTGTGGGGATGTTCAGGTTGATCTCCTAAGTTCATTCCGCATGCAGCCTAACGTGCCCAAAGCCTCTGCTGCGTCCACAGGGATGTTCTGGTCACTCCCGGAAGTTCATCCTGTACACTGTCGAACACACCCAGTACCTCTGTCACACCCGTGTGGATATTCTGGTTGTTCCTGGAAGTTCTTCCCGCACACTGCCGCACTGTTGGGGTCCCCGAGTTCTTGTCCTAACTTTTCTATACCTTAGGGGTTAGTACGACTTCTAAAACTTCTCCTAACTTGCTGTCCCGTTTGATCCTTGAGTTCTTTTCTTTGGTTCTTGTCCCCTAAGCTGTCCCTCGGGATTAACTAATGACAAAAGGATATGTTGGATAGGCAAGACAACTCTTAAACCTATCACAACTTGCCTTGGTTGAAGAAGACAACTCTTGACTTCAACCTAAGCTCTTAAGCAAGGAAGACAACTCTTCACCTTGTCTTAAGCCCAAGTTATCTCAAGACAACTCTTAAAAGATAACCGAAATATAAACAAGAATATAAGCAAGAATGCCAAAGCTTGATTCTTGATTAATGAATAAAAGCTTACAAAATTCGGAGCATATGTCCATGCTAACAAATAATGGGCTGTATTTATAGTATTGGACAGCTTTTTCCTAATTTAACTAGCACTTAAGTTCCTTATCCACTTAGGACAAGTTTTCCTAAGTCAACAAGGTTTCCTAAGACAACTAGAATCTTATCAAGATAGTCCTTATCCAAATGTTTCCTAATTCTACTAGGATTCTTGGTCTTCTTGATTGACTAATCCTATTTTGACTAAACTTCTTTATCCTTATCTTATCTTATCTCCTACAGCTGCTGGTCTTTATCTTGTTGTTTCCTTCTAAGATTAGGACTTCCTTATGGCATGTCCTTCTATCCCAAGACTTCTTCTTGACGTGAACAACTTGTTGAAGCTAAACCCTTCATGACATCCTGCTGCTGCTGGAGTTCTTCATGCCGTACACATTCTTCTCCTGCTCGAATTGCACCATGCGTATCCTGCTGATGCTGGAGTCCTTCTTGGCTTGGATGTCCTTGGTCAATTAGGACAAAGTCAGAACCTGGCCATGCTTCACTGTATGCTATGTGCAAGCTTGTTGCGCATACGTTCTGGCCGGTAGCTGCCTCTCTTGCTGCTTGGCGCCTCTCTTGCATCCTCCTATGCCGCTCATGCTCACTTTTCCTCCTAAGGTCCTCAACAATCCCCCTTTCTTGAAGACTCACCTTGTCATCAAGGTGGAAATTAGGGAACCATTGCTGGATATCATCATAGTCTTCCCATGTTGCTTCATCCTTGGGCAAATGACTCCACCATATGAGTACTCTCCATACTGGCCTTCTATTGCGCCCATAACTTACTATACGAAATCCTAAGGCTTCCTTCTGTTGCTGCCCAAGGTGATCTTCCCTAAAAAGGTCGGGCAGTCCCTCATTCACTTGTCTCACATCTCCTATCTTCTTCCTCAACAATGAAATGTGAAACACTGGATGTAGTTTGAAGGTTAACGGTAGTCTTAGGCGATGAGCTACTGCTCCAATATGCTCAACTACCTCATACAGTCCAAAATATTTTTCTAGCCAACTTTGCTGTAGTTGGCTTTCTGGCCTTTATCTTCATTCTAGGATGGATTTTATGATAGACATAGTCACCTACCTTGAAGTTGTTTACCAAGCTGGATCCACCTTTCAAGCAGCCATGAATGACATCTTCAAACCCTTTTTTTGCAGGTTTGTATTAATTTTCTTTGATGACATCTTGGTCTATTCCAGGAACCATGATGATCACATAGAACACTTAGCAAAGGTGCTGGAGGTGTTAAGAGGAAATCATTTCGTAATCAAGCCATCCAAGTACACGTTCATGCAAGAGGAGCTTGAATACCTCGGTCACATCATATCTAGAGATGGAGTGAAGGTAGACCAATGGAAAATAAAAGCCATGCAATCATGGCCAACTCCTAAGAATTTCACAGATCTTAGAGGATTTCTAGGCTTGATGGGCTATTACTGCCGATTTGTTTGCAAATACAGTGCCATAGCAAAACTATTGATGGATTTGCTGAAGAAGAACGGATTCCTATGGACAGAGAAGAGTGAAGACGCATTCAAGTTGTTGAAGCAAGCCATGTGTGGGACCCTGGTGTTAGCACTGTCCGACTTCAGCCAAACCTTCGAGCTTCACACTGACGCATGTCAAGATGGAATAGGTGCTGTCCTGAGTCAAGCCGGAAGACCTATTGCATACATGAGCAGAGTCTTAGGGCCTATGAAGAAGGAATGGTCAGTATATGCCAAGGAGATGTTTGCCATCATCCATGCAGTCAAGGTATGGCGACCTTACCTTTTTGGGAGGAAATTCCTTATCATTACGGATCAACAACCCTTGAGAAGCCTCATGGAGCAGAAAATTACCACACCAGAGCAGCAAAAGTTCCTTGTCAAATTGCTGGGTTACGAGTATGAAATAATCTACAAACTGGGCAAGGAAAAGAAGGTGGCAGATGCATTGTCCAGAAGCAATGAAGGTCAAGCATTGTGGACAGCATGTGAGCCTAATGATGCATGCCTCACTGCCATTAGCAGAGCAGAGTGGAATGTATGGACAGAAATCAAGGAGCCAATAAAGATTGATCCCCAAAGCCAAGAGCTCACTGAGAAGATCAAGAATTTTGACCCTAAGGTTAGTAAATTCACCCTAAAGAATAGATATATTTGGCACAACCAGCAGGTATATGTACCAAACATACCAAGACTAAGGGGGAAGATCTTAAATCACTTCCACAATTCACGGGAAGGAGGACATTCAGGATGGTTCTGTACTTACATGCGGATCAAGCTATTCTTTTGGTCAGAAGGATTCAAGGCAGAAGTCAAGAAGAAAGACAGCAATTGTGACATTTTCCCATGGATAAAACCAGAAGATGGCAAGACCAAGGGATTGCTACAACCTTTGCCATTACCCGTACAAGTTTGGGAAGACTATAATGACATCCAGCAGCAGTTTTCAAAACTTTCACCTTGAGGACAAGGTGAGTCTTCAAGAAAGGGGGATTGTTGAGAACCTAAGTATGCAGGAAAGGCAACAGGCAGAAAATGAGGAAGCAAAGGAGAGCATGGGCCAGAAAATGTGCACAACAAGCAACAGCAAGTATGCAGCGCAGCCGTGAAGCCTGGCCAGTATTTGACTTAATCCTAATTAATGAAGGACATTCACACCAACAGGAGTTCCAGCATAAGAAGGATAATTGCATCAAGAAGAGTTCCAGCAGTAGGAGGACATCTACGCAGGCTCAGTTTAGGCATTGGATGCATTTGGCAGTGCTCAGGATGAACTTCCAGGAGTGACTGGAACATCCCTGTAGGTGCATCTGAGAAGTCGGCTGCATTCAAAAGTTTGCAGGATGAACTTATGGGAGCGACCAGAACATTCCCATGGGCATGGCAGCGGAGTTGGACACATTCAACAGTGTGTGGGATGAACTTCTGGGAGCGACCGAATCATCCCTACAAGAGCAGCAGAGGCATAAAGTGTGTTTGGCAGTGCACAGGATGAACATTGGGGAGTGACTGGAACATTCCCTGCGGGCACAGCAGCGGCGTCAGGCAGCATTGGGCACATTCGACAGTGCACGGGATGAACATCCGGGAGTGACCAGTACAACCCCACGGCCACAGCAGCGGTGTTGGACACATTTGGCAGTGCTCTGGACAAACTTCCGGGATCAACTGGAACATCGACGTACGTGCGGCAAAGGCTTTGGGCGCGTTCAGCAGTGCATGGGACAAACTTCTGAGAGTGATTGGAACATCCCTGCAGTGCGGCTGTGGTGTCAGAAACGTTTGCTAGTGCACAGGATGACCTTTCACAAGCGACCGAAACATATCCCTGGATGCAGAAGAGGCATTGGGCACATTTGGAAGTGCGCGGGACAAACTTCTTGGAGCGACCGGAACATCACTGCAGGCGTGGCAGTGGTGTGGGGTGCACGGGATGAACTTTTGGGAGCGATCAGAAAATCCCTGTAGGCTCAGCAAAGGCGTTGGATGTGTTCGGCAATGCTCCAGACGAACTTTCGAGAGCGACCAGAACATCCCTGCAGGCCCGGCAAAACAAACTTCTAAGAGCAACTAGAAAATGACTATGGGCTTGGAAGAGGCATCAGACGCATTCTACAGTGCTCGGGACGAACTTCCAGGAGCAACCGGAACATCCCTGTGGGTGCAGTAGAGGCATCGGGCGCATTCAGCCATGCATGGGATGAACTTTCAAGGGTGACTGAATCATCCCCGCAGGCTCGTCTGAGGCATCAGACACATTCGGCAGTTCTCAAGACGAACATCCAAGAGCGACTGGAGTGCAGCAGAGGTGTCAAGCATGTTCAACAGTTCACGGGATGAACTTCTGGAAGTGACCGGAACATCCCTGCAGGAGCAACAAAGGCTTCGGGCACGTTGAGCAGCGCTTGGGATGAACTTCTGGGAATGACAAGAAAATTCCCGTAAGTGCGGCAGCGGTGTTGGTTGCATTCTTGTTAAGGACCTTAGGAGGCAAAGGGAGCGTGAGAGAATGTGCGCAAGGTGCCAGGCAGCAAGAGAGGCAGCAACCGACCAGCAAGTGCGCACAACAGCATGCACGTAGCAAGCAGTGAAGCACGGCCAGGTTCTGACTCAGTCCTAATTGATTACAGAAATCCAAGCCAAAAAGAACACCAGCATTGGCAGGACACACATGAAGCAATCTGAGCAGGAGAAGGAGATTGACAGCATGAAGAACTCCAGCAGCAGCAGGACGTCATGGCAGGTTTGACTTTAGCAAGATGTTCATGTCAAGGAGGAGCCTTGGAATGGAAGGACACGCCATAGTGGAAGTTCTAATCCAAGAAGGAAATGGCAAGAAGAAGTTCAGCAGCTGTAGGAGAGGAGATAAGATAAGGACAGAAAGACTTAGTCAAAGTAGGAATTCTAGTCTAAATAGGAATTCAAGAAAGACCAAGAATCCTAGTAGGATTAGGAAACAGTGGGATAAGGTCTATCTTGATAATGTGCTAGTTGAATTAGGATAAGGCTGTCTTAGGACTATAAACACAGCCCATTATTTGTGAGGAGGAGATATGCTCTGAATTTTGTATATTTCTCATTCATTAATCAAGACTCAAGGTTAGCATTCTTGCTTCTATTATTGTTTATATTTTGGTTATATTTCGGTTATCTTTTAAGAGTTGTCTTGAGATAACTTGGTGATGTACTCAATCATGGAAATGAAGTTGCTGCCATCCAAGAAAGATTAATCCTCATTGACAAAGGACATCCATGCCAAGGAGAATTCCAGCAGCAGCAGAAAATGTCACTAGGCAAGGAGTTTGAGATCAAGTAGGGTTTTACAAGTAAGATTTTAAGTAGGATTAGGAACCCAATATATTAGGCTTATCCTCATAGAATTCTAGATGACTTAGTAGTCCTTATTTACTTAAGAATCCTTATCATAGATGAATTAGGCGTTTTAGTATAAGTTAGACATGGAAAGGCTGTCATCACTATAAATACAACATTATTGCTTGTAATTGAACAGTTTTGATGAATAAGCGAAATTTTGCTTAGTTGCATCCAAATTCTTATCTAAACAAATTCTTTGTTTAGTGGCGAATTATCTATCGATTCTTATCACTCTTCCTTCTTTCTATCTTAGAGTGTGGCGAATCAACCTAGTAATCTTGTTTGTGGCGATCTGATCTTATCAAACTTGATTAACTAGTTTTAATTTCTTTATTTTGATTTTTGATATTGATTGAAATTCTTTTTTTTCTCTTCTTAAACTTTTCATAAGCTATCCCTATCACATTCCCACTTCAAATTCGTACATAACCCTTCAGCTTCCTTAAAACACCTCTACAGATCCAATAACTTACTCCAATTACGAATTTTCATCCACCCAACAACTATACCATATCCCAGCACCTCTTTCCATCCACAAAACCCTAAAAGAAAATATACCCATTAGATCTTGATTCACCATTGAAGATCCTTGAGGCATATCACTTGAGCTTAAGACAAGGTTAAGAGTTGTCTTCCTTGCTTAAGAGCTTAGGTTGAAGTCAAGAGTTGTCTTCTTCAACCAAGGCAAGTTGTGATAGGTTTAAGAGTTGTCTTGCCTATCCAACATATCTTTTATATATTAGTTAACCCGAAGGACAGCTTAGGGGATGAAATATAAGAAAAGAACTCAAGAATCAAATGGGACAGCAAGTTAGGAAGGATTCTAGTAGGCATGCTGACCCCTAAGGTGTAGAAAAGTTGGGGAAAAAATCGAGACCCCAACAAATTGGTTCTCTCGTTGAGAGGTCAGCACAATCACCAGTTGAGAGGTTGCACAATCATCCCAATAAATTAGTGCTCTAGTTGAGACATCAGCACAGACACCAGTCAATTGCAAGGCATCACGGTTACCATGTCATATAGGCAGCATTCACCCCGCACCACAGGAACAGACAGGGGAAGATTTCTCAGTCACCAACCGCGAAAGAATCCTTGCCTTGGAGAGGAACCAGAATGCAATCAATGACCAGGTAGGTGATATCAAACACCAACTATCATCTATCATTCATTCTCTTGAACAATTGAAGAGAGATACACCCCGAGTGGCCGGAAAACAAGTCCAAACCGAGCAGGGCAGAAACAGCCACCTACCACAAACATCTAGGAGGCTTCAATCAGAAATCACACAGCACCAAGTGCATGAGGAAAATTCTGACCAGGAGCAGCTTCCCTCTCAAGAAAGGGGGAAAACGCGCATGAGTTTGGGAAGCAGGGGGGAGACTTCACCAAACGAACACCTGCCCCATCATCGCTACAATGATTATAGCGACAATGAGGAGGTGCTGGACAGAAGGCCGCATCATGGCAACCAAGAAGGGTGCGCAATCACCCTGAGGCAGAACCATGGCACACCACAAGGAGGGAGGATTGGCACTATGACAGCCCAAGCCATTACACACGGCCTAAGGTAAAAATCGAATTTCCTACCTTTGAGAAGGGAGATCTAACCGAATGGATCTCCAAGGCTGAATTTTACTTTGAGAAACAAGGTATTGAGAGAGGTGAAAGGGTTGATTTTACATCCTATCACCTATGTGGGAGAGCCAACCAATGGTTGCATTGGCTTAAGGCCACCTATAGCCGAGAAGGAAGAAGGATAGGCTGGACAAGGTTCACACAAGAGTTAGTGAACAGATTTGGCCACCACTAATGCAGCGTATCATTCTGTGGTAAGTAACCTTGAATGACTATATAGAAAAAGGGCATAATGTTTTGCGGTTCTCTTGGCCACAAAGGGGGAAAACACAGCCGAACATTATATACACAAAGACATACCAATGGGAGTAAGGAACCTACTGGAGCAATTCAGAGATGTCTTAAGAGAGCCACAAGGACTACCACCCTCAAGACATTACAACCATGCCATCCCATTAATCGATGAAACCAAGGTGATTAATGTAGCACCTTACCGGTATGCACACTTCCAAAAGAATGAGATCGAAAGACAAGTGAAAGAGATGCTACAGCAAGGTATTATCCAACCTAGCACTTCCTCTTTTTATTCTCCCATTCTACTTGTTAGAAAGAAAGACGGAACTTGGAGGTTTTGCACCAATTACCGGGCACTCAACCAAGCGACTGTCAAGGATCATTTTCTGATCCCAACAATTGATGATATGCTGGACGAGTTACATGGAACAAAGTTTTTTACCAAGCTGGATCTCAAAGCTGGATATCATCAAATATGCATGAAAGAAGAGGATGTGCAGAAGACAGCATTTCAGACTCATAGTGGACACTACGAGTACCTAGTCATGCCCTTTGGACTATGCAACGCACCCTCCACCTTTCTAGCAGCCATGAATGACATCTTCAAACCTTATTTGCGTAGGTTTGTCTTAGTTTTCTTTGTTGACATTTTGGTCTATTCTAGGAACCATGATGATCACATAGAACACTTAACAAAAGTGCTAGAAGTGTTAAGAAGAAATCGTTTCGTCATCAAGCCATCCAAGTGCACATTCATGCAAAAGGAGCTTGAATACCTCAGTCACATCATATCCGAAGATGGAGTGAAGGTAGACCAATGGAAAATAGGAGCCATGCAAACATGGCCAACTCCAAAGAATGTCACAGAACTTAGAGGATTTCTAGGTTTAATAGGCTACTACTGCCGATTTGTTCGCAAATACGCGCCATAGCAAAACCACTAACAGATTTGCTAAAGAAGGATGGATTCCTATGGACAGAGAAGAGTGAAGATGCATTCAAGTTGTTGAAGCAAGCTATGTGTGAAACCCCAGTGTTAGCACTGCCGACTTCAACCAAACCTTCGAGCTTCACACTGATCTAGCTTGGTGAACAGCTTTGCTCCATCTAACTTGTCCAGCATATCATCAATTGTTGGGATCGGGAAACAATCCTTGACAGTTGCTTGGTTGAGTGCCCGATAATCGGTGCAAAACCTCCAAGTTCCATCTTTCTTTCTAACAAGTAGAACAGGGAGAAGAAAAAGGTGAGGTGCTAGGTCGGATAATACCTTGCTGTAGCATCTCTTCCACTTGTCTTTCGATCTCGTTCTTTTGGAAGTGTGCATACTGGTAAGGTGCTACATTAATCGCCTTGGTCTTGTCGATTAATGGGATGGCATGGTTGTAATGTCTTGAGGGTGGTAGCGCTTGTGGCTCTCCTAAGACATCTCTAAACTGCTCCAGTAGGTTCCTTACTGCTGATGGTATGTCTTCGTGCGTGTTCTGCCATTCATGATGTTTGGCTGTGTTTTCCTCCTTTGTGGCCAAGAGAATTGCAAACCATTGTGCCCTTTTTCTGTATAGTCATTCAAGGGTACTTACCTCACAATGATGTGCTGCATTGGTGGTGGATGCCTCCCACGTGCAGTCCCTTCCCTTCCATTGGAAGCGCATGGCCATGGATTCATAGTCGAACATTATCTTGCCTATGGTTTTAAGCCAAGCATTGCCTAAAACCACATCAAGGCCTGCCAAGGCTAACACATGCAGTTCTGCCTCTATCTTGACTCCTTGAATCTGCTTAGCTACTGCCTTGATAACTTGTGCACAGTTGAGCTTCTGTCCGCTTGCCATTTTTACCTCAAAGGGTGCAATCCTTTTCAGACATAGCTGGAGTGTTTTGACCAGTTTTGTGTTGATGAAGTTATGGGTGGCTCCACTATCAATCAACACCAAAATATTCTTGCCATTTATGGTTGCGAACAGCCTCATTGCAGTAGGCTTAGTGGTTGCCCTACTGCATGCAAGTTGATTTTGCCTTCTTCCGCATGATCCGGGGAGTTTACTGCCTCGGCTTCCTCCTCGCTATCCATGCAACTTTGGGCATTTGTGCTGGCAATGGGGTTGCTGTCCAGAACACCTGACCTGTTGCATGGAATGTCTGGATCTTCAGTGTTCAAGCTGCAACCCAAATAATCCTCATTCTGTCCAGGGAATTGAGGGTCTAAAACAGGTGCAGATGATGGCGTTTGATCAATATTTGTGCCTTGCAAAACATGCTGCATGCTATGCATATTTTCTGCTGCAGTTTGAACAATGAATGGTCTAAAGGTCTGATCTCTTGCAGCTTGTGAAGCTGTCTGTGAAAGATCAGCAAGTCCTTCAATCTGGACAGAATTATGATTAGGAACTTTGTCTTCTGATCCAGGTTTAGCCAACAAGGCAGATTGGTCCTGCATAGTCCTTGTTGGAGTATTTTCTGGTGGATAATTTGTAGAAGCATTGGAGTATTCTTGCAATCCATTCGAAGACCTATTTAATCCTGCATCCAATTCAATTTGCTGTCTCTCCATCCTGGTCAGTTCTAATGAAGATGTAGACGGCAGTCCAGTGGAAACTATTGGAGCTCTTAAGTCATTGTTCTGCAACTGATATGGTAGAGATGTAGAAGTAGCAGCATGAACATGAACGGATGAATCAGGACGTCTGGCAGATGCATTGTTTGACTCTTCACAAGACATCTTCATCTTTATCTTGGCATTTGGACATACCAAGTTCTGTCCTGGAGCACTTGTGTCCTTAGTGTCGCCTTCACTTGGACGTGCATACGCATCTTCTGTGTGCAATTTTTTTCCTTCGCTATCATCAACTGGAATTGTTGGTGATGAAACGTCTTTCGCTTGTTCTCCTGATTGGCATCTCAGGAGGCGGAGACGAGAATTCTAAGTTCTGAACTGGTGCAGCACTCTTAGAATTTGATGAAGGAAAGACTTGATTCCCATCAAACTCGGAGCAAATATTGGTGATGCTGGAGGAGCCAAATCTGTCCATCAATTCTTGTGTGAACCTTGTCCAGCCAATCCTTCTACCTTCTCGGCCATAGGTGGCCTTAAGCTGATGCCACCATTGGTTGGCTCTCCCACATAGGTGATAGGATGCAAAATCAACCCTCTCTCCCCTCTCAACACCTTGTTTGTCAAAGTAGGATTCAGCTTTGGAGATCCATTCGGTTGGATCTCCTTTCTCAAAGGTAGGGAACTCGATTTTTACCTTTGGCCATGTGTAGTGGCTTGGGCTGTCGTAGTGTTGCCATTCCTCTCTCCTATTTGTCTGCCAATGTTCTGCCTCATGACAACTCTGCATTCTCCTTGGCTGCCATGATGCTGGCCTTCGATCCAAGACCTCATCGTCGCTGTATTCATCATAGGGGTCATGGGGCTGGTGCAAATTCGGTGGCACCTCCCTTCTGCACCCTAGACTCATGCACTCTCCCCCTTTCTTGAGAGGGAAGCTGCTCATGGTGAAAATCTTCCTCCGAATGCAGCCTTCTAGGTTGCTGTGGCAGTATACTGCTCTTGGCTTTCTCAGTTTTTACTTGTTTTCCAGCCACTCGTGGTGTGTCTCTCTTCAATTGCTCAAGAGAATGGATGATAGAAGATAATTGATGTTTGATATCACTTACCTGGTCATTGAGTAAGCGTCGGTTCCTCTCTAAGGTCAGAATTCTTCCAAAGTCCTTCTTAGTTTGCTGTTGTAGTGAGGGTGAATACTGCCTTAATTGTCATGGGTGACCTTGCTGTCCTCTCAACTGGATGGTATTTTCTGCTGCTGTCTCAACTAGAGCACTAATTTGTAGGGTGATTGTGCTTCTTATCAACTGGTGGTTGTGCTGATCTCTCAACAAAAGCACCAATTTGTTGGGGTCCCAATTTTTTTCCCCAACTTTTCTACACCTTAAGGGTCAACACGCCTACTGCAATCCTTCCTAACTTGCTGTCCCGTTTGATTCTTGAGTTCTTTTCTTATTTTATATCCCCTAAGCTGTCCTTCAGGTTAACTAATATATATAAAGATATATTGGATAGGCAAGACAACTCTTAAACCTATCACAACTTGCCTTGGTTGAAGAAGACAACTTTTAACTTCAACCTTAGCTCTTAAGCAAGGAAGACAACTCTTAACCTTGTCTTAAGCCTAAGTTATCTCAAGACAACTTAGACTAGGATTCTTGGTCTTTCTTGAATTTCTACTTAGACTAGAATTCCTGCTTTGACTAAATCTTTCTGTCCTATAACTGCTGACATTCATCTTGCCATTTCATTCTAGGATTAAGACTTCCATATGGTGTTCCTTCCATTCCAAGACTCTCTTTGACGTGATCATCTTGTTGAAGTCAAACCTGCCATGACATCCTGCTGCCGCTGGAGTTCTTCATGCCGTCCATGTCCTTCTCCTGCTCGGATTGCATCATGCGTATCCTGCCAATGCTGGTGTCCTTCTTGGCTTGGATGTCCGTGGTCAATTAGGACAGTTTCAGAACCTGGCCGTGCTTTACTGCATGCCGCGTGCAAGCTTGTTGCATGCAATTTCTTGCCTTTGCTGCCTCTTTGCTGCTTGGCACCTTGCGCACATTTGCTCATGCTTCCTTTGCCTCCTAAGGTCCTCAACACAAACGTACCCGACGCCGCTGCTGCACCCGCGTCGTTGTTCCGGTTGCTCCCCAAAGTTTGTCTCGCACACTGCCAAATGCGCCTGACAGCTCTGCAATGCCCAGGTGATGTTCTGGTTGCTCCCCAAAAATTCATCCCGTGCACTGTCCAATGTGCTTGAAGCCTCTGCCGTGCTAGTGGGGATGTTC
>BNST01000621.1:0-23470 GCA_019650275.1 Xylocarpus granatum
ATTAGATGTTGCAATCGATGGTTCCCAACCCCATTTCCTTCCATGATATGATATGGGAAATTTTTGATTGACAGTAGTATCCGTTTAGTCATTCGCAGAAGCAGCTCTTTCAAAAGCACAAAAATCTGATGAAGGGTTTCTTTCATTCGCTGAAAAACGCACCGCACCGAGAATAAGAAGAATCCGATGGATCATACATAGCACAGGCATCATCCTCAGAAGCGGAGCCTAGGGCTGCTCTTTCCCTCTCAATCTGAACCGGCTGAAGAGTAATTCTTCCCTTAAGCCGAGGCCGAAACAACAGTTCCAGTTTTTCCCGCATCCGACGTAGCCGAATCTGAGGTCGAAACATAAGCAACTGATCCTGACCTATCCTATGAGACCACGTTCGCGCGGGTTTTCCATTATATTATATAAATAGGTTCCTGCATCGGACTTTGATGGGTGGCCCTTGGCCCTGGAAGCGCGCAGAGAGAGCACAGCTCGAAGGAAGAGCTCGAAGAGCAGAGCAAGCCAAGAAGCAAAGGGCTATAGGAGTCTCAGCTGAACCATAAGAAGAGGATAAAGGTCCTGGAGAAGCAGACGAAACATCCGATTCAACACCCGACGAAGCAGACGCTAGAGCAGCAACCTGAGAATCTGCATAAAAATATGACGAATAAACTACTGCAAAGGCTGGCTCGGTGAAGGGCGGTGGGTTGGGTAAGAAGAAGGATTTGACGTAAAGAAAGGTTAGCTCCGCAGCTATGTGATTCCATTCCTAAAAGATTCAATTCCTTTCGTAATAGCAATGTAGTAGGCCATGGGTTAGCGCGATAGATGATCGTCGGTTCATCTCGATAATGAACAGGGATCACGGATCACGCCCAGGCTATCTTTCTCAGCTAAAGGACTAAGCAGGTCCACTACCGAAGTGATTGACGATACATCTCAATCGGTGGTTCGTTCGGCAGAGCGATCAAAAGCTTGAGGGTGAAAGCCTTCGTTGTCTATTCAACTGGGTTATCGAAAGAGAGCTATAGGCTTCAAAGCTATAAGCTTGCAATGGAGGTTGGTGGGCTTAGGTAGAGTAAGAGAAGAGGACAGAAGAATGACTTTCACCAGTAACCAAGGCGGAATCTGATGAAGAAGAAATGAATGATCTTCCCAAGAAGGGTGGGGGGTCAAAGCCTGACTCTAAACTGAAGTCTGACTATTCGCCCGACTTAATAGGAATTTGTGTTGTGTAGGAAAATGGACTGAGAAGTGGGTTTCGGGAGAGAGATCATCGGAAGGCATCTAGCCCATAGAATGGGAAATGGAGGTTCAAGTCCTCCTTGATCTCAATTAGAAGTGCATATTGCACGTCAAGTGCGGGATTGGCATCGAGACAACCCACAGGCAAAAAAGACGAGCCGAGGACTTGCTTTCTTTTCGAAGCTGATAGGTTACTGTGAGATTCTTTCTCATAGCAGTGCGGAATCTTTGTTCCAAGCATTGAATAATCACAAGAGTTTGAAAAGAGAGGATAAAAAAGGGGTCTTTACCCTTATTTAAGGTCTCCGATTGGAGTCGGTTGATTAGATATACACCTTCCTTACCCGGTCAAAATCGCCTATCCAGAATACAAAAGATCCGTCGCTCTTCGCTCGAGCCAAGGATGTGACTCTCAACATCGAGACCGTGTTGGCAGGTGCCGAGGAAAACGGCAATTTACTCGCTTTCCCGGACGAAGGAGATACTGCTTTGCTTGGAAAAAGAAAAAAAAAGACGTGAAAGAGAAGTAGTAGAGGGGCTGTCTCATGAAATCCTGTCCATCCCTTTCCCTTCTCGGATTCCCTTTTGGATACTACCTTTACTTTATCCAAAGGGAAGGATCTCATATCGATTCAAGGGTCGAACGCATCTCGGATTTCGAATGGTGTTGGGAATGGCAAGTCTTTCACGGAGGATGGGGTAGAAGGAGATTCAATAGGAAGGGAAAGAGGAATACCTAGATCTTCCGAAGAAGGCAATTGATGTGAGGTCATTGGTTCCGTAAATGGAACTTTCTTCCTTCGTCTCTCATACGTTTTGTAGGGCGCCCTTGCTGCCCCCCGATGGGGTCACTTTTGTATTCTTCCTTATGAACAACTTCATCACTAATACAAGGGCGTTTACGTTTAGGTCTTCGGTGGGGCCTCCACAGTCTTTCCATTCTCCCCCTGAAGAGAGCATGGATCACAGACTGCTTTCCCTTGATCAGAAAAGTCAGGTACATCCTCAAAGAATGTGACATCCATAAAAAGATACCTCTTGTTGTTCAAAGGGTTATAACACAACTATCCCTTCTGAGAACTGGAATAACCGACAAAGATACATTTGACAGACCTATGACTCAATTTATCTAAACTAGGATCCAGAACATGAACAAAACAAAGACACGTAAAGGGATGGAATAAACAGGAAAACCAGGGAGAAGAGAAGAGTTTGGAAAGGAGGTCAACGAGACGGCTAATCGAGCGTAGAGACAGAGAAGGGCAAACAGGCTGATGTTCTTGCAGTACCACTTCCCTCCTTCCTACCTTCCTTCCTTCCTTTTTTTTTCAATTCTCCTTGTTCTTATTTTGGTTCTGAGTGAGGAATGAATGAAACAGATAGTTTTCAGGCTTGCAAACAGGTCTGTCTGTATCCATCCCGGTCTTCCCGACTAGGTTCTTCAAGCGCTCGAGCGAATGTCCCAATTAAGAAGTTGCGGCGCATTAACGACCCACTGGGCTCCGCAGTGTCGGTTTGGTTTCGAGCTGTTTGAGTAAGAAGTGTTCCAGCCGAAGTGGCAACTTTCTCAGTAAAGTCTTGAGACTACTTCAATAGATAGGGTAGCCCCATAGTACGGGTAGGTAAAGCCAACCAAAGCCCTTCTCCATCGAGTCGAGTAGCCTCGAATAGCTCTCTTCTCCCTCTTTCCTTTCGCGTACTCCTCTGTCCTTTGTCCTTCTCTTCTCCTCCGAGCAGTAGCAGCAGCGGGAGAGTCGGTAATTCCATTGGGATAGTAGGGGGACGGTGCTTCGGGTTAGCACTCTCTCTTTCCGTCGGTGAACAAGTCTCATTCGTTTGGCCGGCCCTAAATCAGCTTTGTTTGAAATCCTTTTTTCCATGGGCATAGAATTCTTTTTTACTTACGAGTAACAGGCTCTGAAAGAGGTTCATCAACTACGGGGGATCAATTAGCATTACCTCACCCGAAATTGGCACATGAGCACTGGAAACCGCCTCTCTTCTTGTCCCGAAACCTTAGACGAGCGACCATGCTTAAACGGGTATGCTGCTTGCCATGGGTTGATTTCCGCTGCTCTTTTGGGGGGAGGACAAGTAGTTTGACTTTAGTACTCAATTTGAGACTTCATAGGCTACTTGGCGGTAGTAGGCCCAGGTCCATCATTGGCTGGTAGTCTTCACCCTCTGGAAAGTTTGGTATGTATTTGAAATCGTAACCACAAGAGGAAGACCAGTAGAAGAAGAACTTCCTATCAGAAGCACGAGTTTAACGGCTTACTAAAGTAGCCTGATGGCGAGCGGAACTAAGGGAACGTCCACCGGACACCTCAATCACAAGAGGCATAACGAACGGCATAATGGGCACCTCCACAAGCCGGTTATCGAAAGTCCGTAGAAACTGGTCAATAAACCATTATTTTTTAGCCTTGTCGGATAAGTCGGCTTCTCTCTGGTCGACTAAGATTAGATACCGGACACTTTCATTAGAAAGCCGTTCTCGTCAATGCCAGTAATTGGCCCAGGGTCTGCTCCTCGATGTTTGGAATTTTTTTTTAAGCTGGAAAAAGAGTTTATTAACCTTCCGCGATGTCGGAGCTCTCGATCGAACGGTCTACACTAAGGTTCCCTGATGAGGGCTAGCACAACGAAAGACAACCATGAGGCTCTGGGAGATAGTCTACGATCGCTTAACGCCCTTGTCCGCGGGAGATAGCTATGAATTTCTCTTAATTGAGTTTTCCTTCGTCTTGAAGTGAAGGCCTTTTCCTAGCCACCAAAAAAAAGACAATAGGCGATTCCTCCATCGGAGAGAATTTATGAGGGTTCGAGGAACTTGCTTTACTCAAGCTTTAACGTGCCGACTTAGTCCATCTCTTATCTTAAGGAAAGGTGACATGCATAGAGATCGAAGTAAGGCTTGAACGAGTTCAAACCAGTATGAGAGGAGTTACAGGCGAGTTTGGTCAGTCTCGATATCAGACCCTTAGTTTCAAGCAAGAAAGATAGCAGCAGAAAGCAGGACGGGCACGAAGTGGTGGGAAATCGCAAAGCCATTCGAGACATGTCGACTTCTGAACTATTGATATTGCCCAATAGAACGAAATACTTGTAACTTCCCCCCTTAGGACAGTAGCAGAAAGACTTCCTTTGTAAGCCTCTAAGAACGTAGCAAAGCAGGAAGCAATAACTCTTCTTTCTTTATTCATACATTTCTTTCTCAATGCGATTGGGATACCTTTCATCTTCCTCTACTCTATCAATTCCTTTTGTTTGAATAAGCTATTAAGGTGCCGAGGACACTAGTAGATGCCCAGAAGGAGTTGTGAGGGAGAACTCCTATTTAAGACGATTTTCAACAGACGAGATCAGATCGTAGAATAGAGAAGGATTTTCTGCCGCTACTGAATCAGAAGTAGCTGCTTAGGTTTCATATATAAGAATAGGCATCAGAATCCGCGACGAGGATAGGCTAAGGCGCAGAGAGGTGCATTGATGCCCAGACTAAGCTCTTTGATGGACAAATGCCAGGAATGAGAGCAGCAAAGGCGGAAGTAGCAAAGGAGGAAGGTTTTCATCCTTTTCCCTTCTTAAGGTAGGGAAGTAAGCTCGGGGGGATGAGGACTGGGCTATTGAGTGCACTCACTACCCAAGAATCCATTTTTATTTTGAAAGAGTCGGGCACTTATGTTTACTAAACGAACAGGCTCGGTAGTACCTTAACTAAGTTCTTCGAATGGAGGACAAGGGACGGATGAAATTCCCAATGGTATCGAACTGGCTTCTATGATTGCCTTCACATAACTTGAGTAGACGACAGCTGGAAGTCCCTTTTGGTTAATATAGCCGCTTGATTGCTTATTTACTATGAACCAGAATTACTTTCTTTCCTATTTTATTTAGAACTTCAGATTTGTGTTTGTCGCAGGTTCGATCTCTGGACGTGCATCGGCGGCCCCCTTTCCATTGAGAGTCCTCCTAAGCCGATGGGCTTTACCTGAAAATAAGGTATCGAGACCTACTGACATAGATTAAGCAGCTACTAGATCCCCCGTCTTGTCGAAGAATCAAATACTTCGTTCTCATCGATTGGGATTGACTGTCTTCTTTACTTCGACAGATGTGGTCAACCCCAGCTTGCTTATCTACGGCTGCCCTGCCATATTCCGTGTAACTTAATGAATTTGATCCAATCCAATAAGCCCGTAAGCGCCGGTACAATAGAATTCGAATATCCTATAAAGAGGTGGAATCCTATATCTAGTCTTTCTTCATTTCCTGCGGAATCTGATGCTTACTCTTCATTAATTAGATAGAGGGGTGGTCACTCCACTTGAGTCAACCGGCCCCATGTAGGGAAGAGATAGAGCTCTAATAAATCTTTATGCCAAGGATTGCCGGAGTTTCTTATCTTGACCCTTCCCTTGACTCAACCTTCTGATTCATCCCAAGACTCGAGAGATGTTTTTAGAAAGATACAGAAAAGACTTTCTATCAAAACGAGATTGAAGTATGTTCCAGGACCGACATCTGTGAAAAAGCCGAACTCACACGTTACCACTGGCGCTATGCTGCCTCCTCGTCATCGTGCAGCACTCCTATAAAGGTGAATATTCGATATACAATTCTTTGAGACTCCCCAAGGGGAACGGGATCACGCAATAAAAGATTACTATCAATTAAGCTGGTACAGCCACTACGTCTATTGTAGTACTACTTCCGCAGCTCTTCTACTCCCTGTCACTCGTGTCGCCATACCCCCCCCGCGGCATTTCCATGACCAACTAGAAATAACCAGCAAAACCCATTCTGAATGGAACCAAACCAACCCATTTTAAGGAACCTCCAACTCTCTTCTTTGAGGATAGCTCCGCTCTTCTATTCCGGACGGGGTTTATTATATTCAATAATCAAATAATATTTTTTCTTAAATCTTCTTAATTAATAAGAAATAGAGTCTCACTCAATATTCAAAGGATCTTTCATTGATCAGAAGGTGTTGTTTCTTTCCATCCCTAGGTTGCGGTTTAGAAGCACTTCATAGTTTGTTATCCGGAACTACATTCTAAGGATGCAGCTGCAGAATATCCAATAGTTGACTTAAGAAAAGTTCTCGGACATTATTTTCAAAGATCAAGTTTGAGCTATTTTTTAAGAGTAGAGTGGGTTGAGTTGGGAAGCGTCTTTCTTGAGCTTAGCAAGCGGAAGGGGTTTCATCGGAGAGCAAACTCCCGAGATATTAGTGGCTTGATGAACTATCCCTATCCCATTTATGAAGATTTTCATTTTCGTATGAAACAGATCAGCTGGTCCGAATCAATAGAATCTGGAGTTGTTCGGATGATTGCCCCTGCTGGGAATCGATTCATGCCAAAACGGGACTTCTTCACTTGTCAGTCGCCCGGGGCGCTTCTTGTTTTATTTTCTTGATCCCCTTGTATGATGGTCTCGAACCCGCTGAATTAGCATGCGTTGACCACTTTATCTTGATCTTGATAGGGGCATTTTATACCTTTCTTCAACCTCGCACTAAGGGGGCGCAGCTAGAAAAAGAAACCAGATGGTTAGAAGTAAAGGCCGAAGGTAGGTGCTACACCGAGATTTAATAGCATACCATACATTATGGTAATAACGAGAATCCCTAGGTTTCAGTCCTAAGCTCCAGCCTTTGTGGATCTAGTAGGGGCTTCCGTCCCGTACCGAACGGATGAGATAATCGAAGTCTTTTCCCGCGTCAGCGGGAGGATGTTAGTGGTCAAAGATCTCAGAGTTTGAAACTGACACACTATAAACCTAAAAAGAAAAGTGATCCTCAATCTTTTTATTGCTGGAGACACGGATTAGTCTTCAATAATTGGTTAATCAGCTCTCTGGCCATTATCAGACTAAACCAACCAGATGTCTTCGCAAGCAAAAGAAGAGTTGTCGCTATTTCTGTCCACCAGTTACCAGGGTATCTATCTATACTGAATACTCATACTCGATCCTTAACCGATGCCGCGGGGCAGACGAAGAATGATTGTATATAATCAAATTCGAGAAAGAATCTCTGCTCCCTCTTCCCTGCGTATGCTCCCTTCTTCACCGCCGCCCGTTCTTTCTTCACCGCCACGCAAGGAGTCCCATTCTGCAAGGATAGTCGTGGTTAGAATCACAAGTACATAATGTAGCTAAAATCACGAGTATAATCATAGCTAAAAAGGCTCGCCCTTCTGTTGGAGCAGCTGCTCTCCGAGTCGCGGAGATATCGTATTTCTGAATAGTTACCTCGTTCCATTCACCACAAGGCATCCGTCTTCCTAACTTCATCAATCTTGTCCCTCCGAAGCCTTGCTCTATCAAAACCATTGCTAGAAGAGTCGATCACTAAACCCTTACATAACCATAACATAGGTAGCTTAATAACAATAACCTTTGCATAGAGCCGCACTTGAAAGAAAGGATACATCTGAGCTAATTTAATTGAAATTCTTGTGCGTATCGCGATGCTCCTTGCTTTTGCCGTGGAAAGGGGTTCGTCTTGGCTTTGTCTGGTAAGTTGCGATGGCTTCAGGACACATTCTTTCGAAGAAAATGACATGGATAACTAGGGAACCACTACAAAAGGAAATAACGGATCTATTCACTTAAGTTGAAAAAGCTGCTTCATGGATATCTACCTAGGCCTAGGGAAGGAATGATTTTGTCTTTCTTCCAAAAGGCTTTTGACGGTTTTCAGATAGATGGCAATGGTGATTGAGCCTTAGCTGAAGTAGCCTGAGTGTGAGAAGCCTTTTTCGAACTTTCGCTTCCCGGAAGAATGATTCTATTCTGTTTGGTTTCGTCGATCGGACGTTGCGTTGATACGTAAGTTAGAGAAACTTTCCTTGATCTCCGCTTCGACCTCGACTCGAGATCGCTTCTTTCCTAAAGATGGTTTGATAAGCCCTTCTGCTTGATTGGCCGGAGAGAAAAGAAAGATGAGAAATTGGCTTAATTCTTACCGATGAGATTACCACTTATTCCGACAACAGCTTATGCTCGGGAAAAAACTCTCTCTCCTGAGCTTGAAATAGGGAGGCTGGGCTAGGTGTCAAAGGCTTAGAAAGCTCCATATCAACATACGTTCAAAAGTGAGATTCGATCGGAAGTAATCTTTTTCCAACCAACTTGCTCAAACGTAGATAAACGACTCCAGGGATTCTCTTTCCTCGGTATGCTAGAAAGAAGTTAGGAGGTTTCGCTAAGAAGTCGTTTTTGTGTTGAATTGGACCTGGTAGTGTCAACCTATCTTCGTTGAATAGAGGAAAACTAAACCGGGGTAGTCCCCCTACTGGGCATAGGTGCTAATGATTGGATCGCCCAACCCCAACTCTCTGAGCGTGCTCCTATGCTGCAGCTTTGTTTGCAGCACTTCGTTCGTAGTTGAGAAGACTGGAAGAAGGAGAATTGTGAAGGTAACATAGCCTTCTCATATTTTGAATATGGGCTTCACTATCAGAGTGGGAAAACCCTACTTTTTCCATCTCAGCTCAGTGCAACTATCTCATCCACGAGGCCCACAACACGGGATTTTAAAAAAGAAATGTCAGTCTGAGCCCTAGCCCTAGTGATTAGTTAGTTGTCCTAGCGTATCGCACTCAAGCAAAGGGTAGCAAACAAAGGAAACAGGTTCCGAGGAAAATCGGTCTAGTCTTTGATACTCCATTCCCCTTTCCTGCATCGGCCAAACCATTACTTGTCCTTCGCCTCCAAGTTGATTAGGATACTGGCTGACAGGAAGGTATCCGGTCTTTGAGTAGGAGCAGGAGCTATGGGACTGACTTGATTCTCTGCCTCGACTTCAGTAAATTCCCTTGAGACTTGTCCTTTCCCTTTACTCTATCTATAAAGCTTACTGCGATGGCTGTGGCATGCGAGACTGGCTATCATAGAAGGCTTTTTCCTTTCTACTGAAACTGGCATAAGGGCTAAGGCTGGCGGGGCAGGCTGTCGAGGCGTACTTCGTATAATAAGGGATTGGTTGGAATCTTTCCGGATCTAAGAGCATAAAGAAGGAAGCGAAAAAGTCTCACTGGAATACCGGAAATCGGGTATAGAATCAGTGCTCGCTTTCTTAAGGATTCGATTGACTTCTGGAGCCTCGCCCTTGATTTACTCTATCAAGCACTTTCACTGGAAGGCTTACGGGACTAAAGCACTGTAACGCGCTATCCAACTAGCGTAACTGGTTGAGCTAACGCCTTTTTGATTTTATAGGCTTTAAACTAGAACAAGAACGGGAACGTTAGGGCTTGCAACCATTCAAGTGAGTCACCTCTTGAAAAAGACTAAGTCAAATAAAGTCCATTCTTTAGCGCACACCTCCGCATGCCAGTGCTAGCTTCTTTAACTCGGAATGAGAACACGAGCCCTGGAACAGATTCTTTCGGATAGCAGTCTTAGCATCAGACTAAGGAAGAAGGAAGGCGATTGAAAAGCGAAGCACTAACTGGCACCGCTCCGTGGGCTAGTCCGAAGGACTGCTACTAAAGCCGATAGGTGGGAAATGAACCAGAATAGAAGCAGATGGAGCTCTTTTCCAGACTCTAAAAAGAGGATGCAAATCAGGCTGAATAGAGGTTGGTTTCCAACAACTGGGGTCCTCGTTAGGCAAATCCCCATAACAGAAAGAAATTGAGTCAAAGATGCAACTGTCACTAAGCAGTCTTCTTTCTGGATACTCTGTAAGTTCCATAAAAGAGTTTGCTTTTTGATGAGTTAACTCCGCATCAAGAAGCTAAAAACAACCATCGGCTAGCCAGCCTGGTAAGTTGAAGACTGATGATAAAGGCTCTTCATTCATCTTCTTTCTTCTCGCTCTTTTCGAAAGCTCTTAAAAAGGTCCAACTATGCCTCTCGAGAGTACATCACGAATCAATCCCTTTCTTTCTGCTGGTGACCCTAGTTTATTTGTAATGGGATTGAAAAAGCTCGTCATCGCTTTCGTCTTCGATCGAGTCTAATTCGAATTTATCCATCTCAGAAGAAGACCTTTCAGAAGCCTTCGGAGTTTCGAAACTTCTTATTAATAGACAGACATTCTTATTAGACAATAGATCCTGATTCAACGGATCTCAAATTATCCATTTCTGAGCTTCAAGCCTTGCAAGCTTTCGAAGTCTTGCATTCATTTCTGTCTCATTTTCAGGTAGAGTGTACCTGGCCCCTATATGAGATAAAAAAGAAAGAATGAAGATTTGACTTTCCCGTAGGACTCTTCAAACGAGATCTTTTTCTTCTCTTTCTTGAGTTTATTGGGCTTTGCTCTAACGTTAGGAGCTCTTGTTGAATGGACGAGGCCTGTGATGAGCCTCACCTAAATTCAGTGTTTTGTAACTCTATCGTCTAGTGATGTTCGGTTCGTTCCTCCTGTTCTTAGGCCTGGACGAGCTAGAGGCGGCACCTTTTCATTTCAACCCTTTCATTTAAGGATAGGTCCTGAAAGGATAATTCTCCGCTATGAGATCATACAGTTTCCACAGGACTCGCTCAGGATCAACTGAAGTGACTCGCCAATCGCGATTAACGACTGGAGCATCCAAGAAGTCTTGGATGGTAACCGTCGGACTCCATGCAGTCACGTAGTACCATCGACAGTAGGTGAGCCATTGTCTGACCCATGATCGAAGAAGAGTAGTATCCCAAGGTCGGCCTACAGATATCACTTTTAGGTCTTCTTCTTGGAAGCGGAGGTTCTGTAAAGAAAGAGAAGCAACAAGAAAAAACAAAGCAAGAAAGAAAACAGCTCTTTGTCTTACTGTTCCCGAGGAAGGGAAGAAAGAAGATGAGCTGCCAGACAAAGCACAACGGAGGAATGAACTTCAAGCATGGAAGGGGAAAGTAACGGCATTCAAAGCTGTCTTCCATCAACCAAGCATGAAACAGAAGCCAGGGACTAAGATGACTGGACAGGAGCGATAAGCAGCTATCAGCCACTCGAACCAAGTTAGAGGAGCCTCATGAGAGTCTTTCTAACATTCTTCACCTGAATCCGGGAACAGCCTTGACTTAGATACTCGATTGTCAGATAGTGGAATGGCACCGGGAATGGATTAGGGAAAGCCCTTTTTCCAACTGAGAAAATGGGAAAGGAATAGAGAAAGGAAGGGAAGTCTTGAATGGAATGTCATGTCAGTCTATCAGTTTCAGATAGATTCCTTCTATTGGAAGAAAGGGAGAGTCCCAGCCTTTCTTTGTTTTCAAGCAGTTCCCCTGATTAAGCTTTTCCTAGCCGCATTGATGATTGATCACCTTCGCTCATCGGGAAAGCTGGGAGCAAGCAAGACAGCAAGTGTAGTTCTGACCTTATCTTTATAGATTCATAGTCCCGAAGCCCCTAAGAGAAGCTCAATCGAAAAGCACTTCACTTCTGCTATTGAGGAGAAGAAGAGCCCCAAGCCGTTTGCCCGAAGGCTGAATGTCCGACAAAGAAAAAGAGAAAGAAGGGTATTGTACTCAGGGTCTCCTAAGGGTCTTAACCTAGCTCCCGAGCTCTTCACCCTTCAAGAAAGCTATGAAAGGTAGCTTAGGCAAAAGCCACTCTCACACCATCGGAATCAGAGTAACAAAACCAATAGGAAAGCCCATGGTCGAATTCATTCCGAAGGCCGTCGTGAGTGTTATGGATCTAGCTCTTCACGAGCAGCAAAGCGAGTCTTGCATAGAAGTCCGTTAACTGACTGGTCGTAGGCCCATTTGGCGTTGCAGACTCAAGATCGGATTATGGGAACATTCCCTCCTCCCTGCTGTCTGCCGCTAGGCCTTTCAGCAGCGCCAAGGGGTTGGCTCAACAGATTCTTATTCTCTCTTAGACTTGAAGCTCTTTCTCTTCAGTTGCCCGAAGGCACGAGGTGTCTTGCTTTGGGAAGGGGGTTTTCGGGCTATCTTGAATCACAAGTCGGTCATTGAAGAGAGAGTAACCTAGGAAACAAAGGCTAGCGCCCCATACGGGACCGGCAAGGAAGCTAGCGAACCACACCAATTCCATTCTCTAGTCTTGAGCAGAACCACTAAGAAGGCCGAACACCCTTCGTTCACTCATAACTCCCGGGATAAAGAGGTGCTCTTGTGGACTTCCCTTCCTAAATAATAAGAGTTTCTATGTTACCGTGAGTCCCTCATTTTCTATCTATTTCGATAAGTATCAGCCTCTCCTGTACTGTAGTAGTATCTCTTAGGTCGATATCCAGTAGCAGCAGAGGGACCCGGAGCAATTGAATCTTTTGGTTAAACAGTAGATCCAGCTTATGACTCTATTCTATATACGATGCTCAGATAATCCAGGTTCAGATCCAGAGAGAGCGGTATCGGAGCATGAAAGGGGAAGTGGCTTGTTTGCAGGAATTGGTATAAGATATCCACGTGCAGAGACTCTTAGGGAGGTTTGGATTGCAGCTAGTGGTTTGGCAATGCCCAAAGAAGACAATCTTTTCTATTCCTGCTTGACTTGTTAGTGTCTTGCTAGCCATTTCGCATAGACGGTTGGTGTGCAAGTATTGGCATGTCTGTTGAAGGAAGAATCCCCTGCTCTAGAGGAAGGATCAATAGCTGAAGATATCCCACGAGCAGAACAATTAACACGAACAGTCTCCTAGACATGTCGAGTCTTTCTTTCTTCCCCTTATCATTGAAATCCTTGGCAGCAGTCCATTCAGTACAGTCAACTGGCCTTCCATCTTCCCTACGTCCGTCCTGTGTTTTCTATTCCTTTCCTGGCTTTCCAAGACCTCTAGTTAACCTGTCGCGGGGTCCCTCTAGTTCAGAACCTTTCTCCCAAAACCTCCCCTGATTCTACTTTTGGCAGGCCATTGTGCGGATAATTGTGGGTTTGATCCCGCTTATTCATTAGGGCGAGTGGATGTCAAGGGACATAGTCTTTCAACTTATCTGGAATGTCATGGAGCAGCTTCGTGGCCCTGTTCTGGTCCCCAACCGTTAGAACTTTCTTCTGTCCCTTCGAAAAGTGTTTAATGCTGCGTCTTTAATAGCCTATGTCCCAGCGCTACGCCCGGCCTCCTTTTCAGTAGATGAGATTAGGATGAAAGGGCTTGCTTTCATTAACATGAAGTGAAAGTGCATAGCTTCTTTGAATGTCCCGCTGATTGACTACTACAAAAACGTAGGATTCACCATCCGCTAGACATAAAAAAGGAAGCCTAACGGAACGGAACACTTGATATCTGTCGCTCCTGCGCAAGACTACGCAAATGGAGGAAAAGCCACTTTACCGAAGGTGAAGGAGAAAGAAGACACGCTTAAAGCTGCAGTAAGAGTGCAGTTTGGAGGGGGCTTTAGTTCATTAGTCCTAATCTAATGCATTTCGAGTGCTAATCAATAAATCAATAGACAGACTATCCTAGTTTTGTATTTATAAAACCTTAAGTTAAGAGAAGAGGGCAACTCATTTAGCCAAGACTATGAGTAGTAGTCCCTAACTGAGCATTCCTTGTCAGGTTTGGATCTAGGCGAGACTGTCTCAAGTGCCTAGTGTGCCAATAACGAATTTGTCCACTTATGATAAGGCAGAGTACGTTTCAACCAAATGAGTTAAAACTACTTAATAGTAATTCCAACTCTTTCCTATGGTGAGAAATTCTATTGGGAGATTCTCACCAAAAGGGGTCTATTTAGAGCCCTTTCATCCCGCATTCCCTACTTCAATGGAAAGGGGGGCTCAGTAGCTCCAGATATGGTTCGCCTACGAAACGAAAAGGACTATCGCTCTTAAACCCTGCCTGGCAATTCCCTTATACCCAGCTCCAATACTTACTTAGGATTCGGATACTAGGATCGAAAACTCTCATTTCAGTGAAGAGGGATAACCGTCCGGATAGAGTAGATAAGTTCCCATCCCAGCTATAAGAATTAAGAGAGTCGAGTAGTAGCCCCTACCTCCTTTATAAGATTGATGCATGATGAGCCACTGCCAGTCGTTGCCATGAGATATCCAGTAGCATTCATTCCCCCTTTTAACCATCCTTTCTCTAGAGAAGAATAGCTATCTTTCGTACCCATTTGAAGCAAATGCCTGTGAGAAGCTACAGGACATAGAAGCAGGCCTAAGCAGCACCTAAGAAGCAGGCCAACTAGTGGATTGAATCTTTTCCAGTCTCTAGACTGGCGGATTACCTTCGAAACATCCTAAAGGTTTATCATCTTATCTTATCTTTTCTTTCCTTCTTTGACTTTAGAGCTGATAAGGAGTGAAAAAAGAGTTTGCACTAGACTTAACTACTGAAATGTAAGAAAAAGAAAGACATAAATACCTCTTTTCTTTCATCTGTGAGATAATGTCTCTAATTCACTCTCGGATCTAACTCTCTTTCTTTCGGGCTTAGCCTAGCCCGTGGGAAGAGACTTTAGTCATTGAGATCCATATTAAAAGGCGGGTATTCCCACAAAACTAAAGCGCTAGACCCCTGGTCCTTTACTTTAATCAACAAGGCTGCTTTCCCTGCTAACCCTTCTCGGAGATTGCCAGGTGTGAGACGATCCCTTCTCGCCAAGGAAAGAAGTCCAATAGCAGCTGATCTTAGCTTTGAGCGCTTATTCCTTTAGTTCCCAGCTACCTCTGAGAGTGGTCACGAGCTTATTGGAATCAGAGCTTTTTCAAGCATTCCCATAGTAAGAAGGTCTACCGAAGCCAATCCATCTCTGTTAACGAATGCTCCTACTCCTAACGGTTCTATATCCAATTCCTTAAGGAAAGGGAAGGAGAGAACTGCTACTAAGAGTTATAAGAGCCATACCACAGAAAGCTAAAAGGAGCCGGGGTCTACTACTTTATATACGCTAGCACCAAAGCAAGGAAAGAAGGGAAGGTGCCCAGGTAAAGGCTAAGCTTAGTCGGATGAGTCCCTACAACGTATTTGATTCAAAATCTTCTTAGCAACGAATACGAATAAGTTGTTCACGAATACGTTTTGAACCCTTTCGAGTGAGAGCTGAGGGATATGATTAACTAGTAAATAGGGCTATGATTCCCAGAGAGAATTTCAATCTGAAGAAGGTAACTCATCCCTTGCTAAGGAGATTGTGCCGGGTTCTTTCACTCACAGAAGACCAAACCTTGCTACTTGAATAACAGGGAATCACAGACTTTCGCCTTTCGTCTTTCGCCAGGTCTTTATTAGAGCGTCAGCCTTTCGTCGGTTCCAGTAATGAATGGGAGGGAGGAAAGAGAGAACTGCTAGTCGAACCACTTACTTCTTCTTATGCTGAGTCAACCCTAAAAGCGGATCTGGCATCAAGCCTATCCCTTGACCCTTTTCCGGGATCAACTACTTATATATAAAGCACCAAAGGGAAGCAGTTCCCAGTCGAAAGAGAAAAGCTATTCTTGTTAGCAGTTGAACAAGACCACTAAAGCTAGCCACTAATAGAATCTCCGACTATGGCTCCTGGGTTTTACACTATTCAATACAAAATATCTACTCGTGGACGGAGGGGAGGCAATAGATTCATCTTGCCCTTGGCTTGTGAAGGGAAGGGAAGAAAGGCTACAGGGTATCTGACCCCGATGACATAGGGACGGTTAGGCTTGTTGGCTGGCTTATGATGGTTTCCTCTCCCAATTCAACATATTCCTTTTTTTGCTCCTGCTTGGTAGCAGGCTTGTGTGCGAGCTTGGTCCGCTTTCGATTTCGTGGGGGAAGATAAGAGACTTTGCTGCACTCATTCACTCCGGAAGTTAGGGAGTTTTAACTGTTAACAAAAGATTTTTCTTTCTCTTGATTTAAGGTAAGGGCTTTAGCGTCTCATTGCGGAAGCAGAAGTTCAATCATTCCTCATGCACTAGTCATTGCGTTGAACATCAATCTATTGCTCTGCTAAGACTTGTCAGTTAGACTTCCGAATCCTAGATGCTAAGAATACGGTGGAAGAATACGGTCTTTGAAGGACCCACGGGGAAGGGAAGGAAGAGACAGAGCGATGGTTCCTGCTTTCAGTTTGGATTGCTTTGGGCAGAGCAGTAACTAGGGGTGATGGTGAAGTATTGCTAAGAGTTAGCAGGCGAAGGGGTTAGAAGAGATTAGCGCTTTGGTTAACAGTGGAAATTAGCCCTCTACAGGCCTTCCCAATAGTTCACCTATGCCAGTGAAACTCAAAGGCTAGGCCAATACAGTTCGCTTTCCGGGTGGAAATTGGTAATACGAGTTGCGCTTCCTGCTAATAGATAGCGGATACCTGCTTGCTTAGTGCTTACTGGCAATGCGCATTGACTCATTCTATCTCTTAATTACGAATCTCAAATCGATCAACCAAAGAGCGGATCCTGTGTTCGCAAGAGCGGATGTTCAAAGAGCGGATATGAGACCACAAAATGGAATGTTTTTCTCTTTCATCACTGACAACTGGAACAAAAGAGTAAGAGCTGGTTTAGGGGCTAACAGCTATGACTATGACAAGAACAAGGAAACCACTAGAGTAATTAGTTTGATTGGCCAACTGCACCTAAGATGACTGAGAACAAGGCAGGGGAACTACCCGATCAAAGAGTCTTCCTTCAGCGCCTGGGCCTTCCCTTAAGATGAGAACAAGACGGGTGAGCTTCACCTGAAATCATTTCCTGCGCCCGGTTCACTCCCTAGGATTGAGGTTGATTGGCTTGTTCAAGGCAAGGTACCAAATGAGAAGCAGCACTTCCACTGGAAGGACTCTTCACACAAGACAAGACGTTTTTATCCCAAAGGATCAATCAACTGGGACTTCTCCCTCTCGCTCTCTTCTCATTTGATTCTTCTCATTCCACTTTGAAATAAGAACAACAACAATAAGAAGATGGCGCACGCGGGTGCTAGTATAAGCAAAGCACCTCTAGTGGTTTCCTCCGACGAAGCTGTCGATGTTTTTTCTTTGGTGACCTTTCCCCGGTCCACAGTGGGCTAGCCTCAATAGAAATTCTCTTGCCACTTTCTGTAGTGAGAAAAGCTCTTTGATAGGCTTTCACGCCAATTCAGTCCTCGTAATCAACGACTTCGATAAAAAGGCCGAAACCAGGCCTAGGAGCAAAAACCTAAACACAGAAGAAGCGCTTGAAAGCTTAGCCCGCTCACTCCTACCCGTTCCGTCCTAGCTGTCTGTCCTTGCTTGGCTTGCCTGCCTGGTACTCCAGTCTCATTGCGTACCGTCATGTTCTTCTTGCCCTATCTGGTCTGGCCATGTTCTTGCTCTTATGTCTCTATCAGGTGAACTGCCATTGGTTTCAAAATGAATCTCAGATGTCGATTCAATCGGAATGCTGCAATCCAAGTGTGAAAGAAGGAATTGCATATGAAGAGAAAGGGCGCCTGAGAGCGGGACTTCTAAAGCACGAATGAAAAAGAAAGGACGAATCCCACACCTTTGCTGCTTAACCAGCACCAGCACAAAGATTTGATGGGAGAAGGAGTGGGAGACGAAGAGAGAGAAGATGGTTGCTTTGCAGCTTCTCCTTCAGTCTATCCGCCTTTCTTCAGCTTAACTTACTATAAGGATAAGGGAAGGTTACTTCTCAACTCTTTGTCTCACTCCTCCAAGAAGATGAATATTTGGCTTAATCAAAATCTTGCTTATTAGTATGTCTACTATCCTCAAACTGTCCCAGAACTCTTCTACCGGAGCATCATCTCTCCCACTCACCAATACTGCTCTACCGCCTCTTTCTTTTACAAATCTTGCTTTTTCAACAATGAAAAAGGCGAGCACTATCTTCTGAGACCTTCATTATTATCCTATCGTCAACAAAATCCTCTAAAGGTGGTGAAGATGAAGCGCTGGTTGATGGAGATTTTCTGATAGCCTCTACACCGTGGCCATCTCTTTCTCCCCGCCTAATGAGTCTCTTTCCATGATCTCGTGCCGCCATTATCTCGGATTCGACATGCAACTTCCCGCTTTTCTTGCTTGAGTGGAGTGCTTACGCACGGAACGATTCCCAATACACCTACTGCGCATCTAGATTTTCACACTCGACTTGCACTTTTCCGCTGAGCTACTCGCGACTTTGAACTCCGAAAGGCAGATCGCGACTGAGACACGCAGCAGGACAGTCTTTTGGGCGAGGAATTGGAGTTGTGCTTTCGGGCAGTGTATTCTGCAAATCAAGATCTATCTTCTCGGGCTCGGGCTATAGTCTTGGTAAGACACCCCAACTCATATGCCCAACTCCTCTCTTTTATTGATATAGTCTGACCTTATCGACTATTGGTTTGCCCGCACAGCTCTACTTATATATAGATAGGCTTAGCGATTCATCTTTCTATCTTTTTGGGGTTTGACTCGACTCGTTGAGACTCGTCGGGACTGATCTCGGATAGAACAACAATACCACTTGATGTTCCTTTTCTTTGTGCTCCTCTTTAAAAAACGGTTTTCCGCATTTCTCCTCCAGAACAAGGTCTGATGCCTTTCACGCGATAAGGTTGGTTCAGTCAGGAAAGATATAGTTGGTGAATCAACAGTTCCCAAAAGATATAGATTAAGAATCCACAGCGCAATCAGACAGATATAGTTTTTGAACTGAGACTGAGAAGACATGGACTGAGATGATACACTGTGGACTCTAGAGCTGACCTGGCGTACGGACTGAAGAGCGCTTCCGATCGGCGTCGAGGTGAGCCTCTTTCGCTTAGCCTTTGGGATGCTATTCACTGACCAGTATCATCGTATTAAACAGTAAACAGGGGAATCCGGATCTAAACTTGCTCATAGATCAGGGCATCCAGTTTCCCCTAAAGATCTGACCTTGATCGTATGTCAAGGCTAGGTCCAACTCCTTGTGCCGAGTGCCTTTTCACTCCTTCTCTTTCGGGTTAAAGCCCTCGAGTGAACTAGCTCTTTTTTGGTCCTATTCTCATATTTGTGGGATGGATGCCCGTTACCATTGACCGGATCCGTTAGCAGAGGGGTAGTAAACGACACCACTTGGCAGGCATAATAATCCGTTTGCCTGGTTGTTTGACCATCATCTAATAGCTCATTTTCGATATCACATATATAAATTCGGGATAAAGAGCCAGGTCACGGAATCAAACAAAGAAAAAAATAGACTATCAAGCGACATGCCTTATAGTTTTTTAGAGTCCCCAAGCGAGCACTTCTTAAATCAAGGAAGGCAGAGGGTTAGGGAAGTTGCCGTGTCCTTCCTTACCGACGGGCTTTCAACCTTATTAGAACAATGCGAACCGGCCCACCAACAGTAACTTAAACCTTAGCTTGCCCAACCATACCAGGAACTGGAAAATCAGAACTTGACTTTGAAACAGCAGGAACAATAGTCATCCTTCGAAACTAGAACGGTGGAATAATCGTAATCGTCATTAGCCACTGACCTCGCCTAGCTCCCTCACTCCTAGTACGCCTCCTGTCCTTGACGACAGGTCAGAGCATGTCTTTACTCAACAACGCGGCCTATACGCTACTACTTGACACCTTCGCCACCATACGCCAAAGCTGCTTTCTCATGCCCCGTTCGTTCAGGCAAGTAAACTCGATCTCCTCGATCTCCGAAACGTGAGCCCGGCAGCTCTCACTCTAAGTGCAGATGATAACTCAACGCTCTGAGCCTCGAAAGTGAGATATATCAAGGGTGGTGAATCAGAGCATAGGAGGCCCTCGCCCTACGTCCTACAATAGGATAAAATGTGAACTTGCTTAACCACTGGCGTTGGCGTTGTTGTATCTCTTGTTCCTGGTTCAGTGCACCATTCCCTACTCTTGGTCGACCCAATTATACCTCTTCTCTTGGTCGAGCTGCTTAGTACACTTCCTCTGAGTCGACGTCAGAGACCTCCTCCTATCAATAGTCAATAGTGGACGGTTACGAAGGAAGGCTTTTAGAGATAGAGATCAGTGCCCACCTTCTCTCGGTTCAACGAAACCCGGGGATCTCTCGTCTTCTTCCGATAGCGCGGCAATAGTTATATCGTAGAATAAAAGAATCAAAATGTGGTTTTTTAGTTGTACTCCTATGGTCCCTGGAAACATATGGGCACTCCCTCCGTACCTATTCCATTTCTTGGATCAGAAGCAATCGCGCAAAAGCCAACGCGGGTCTCTCTTTTCATCCTTAGTATGGTGGTGTCCGACTCGACTACACTAATACGAGCTTTCATAGCTTCCAAGCGTCCTCAAGAAAGGCCTAATTGACTCATCCATCTCGAAATGTCCAATCCACTCCTTTGCCTATCCCGCCTCTTCCTTCTGCGCTTCATCATCCCCATAAGGTAGTTTGAATTGCTTTTCTTTCAAGCCTTTCAAATCTATCAGTCCATTTTTCTAGCAGTTCTTTTCCTAGGGCCAATCTATGAGTCTGTTACAGCCATGGATCTCCTTTCAATCCTAAGGTAGGCCTATGAAGTTGGAGAATCTTCTCCATTCTATTCCCCTGCTGTTGGAGTTTTAGTTCCTTTCAATGGCAGGCCAGTTACTGTTTTCGTTGCCTTTTCTGTCAATCCGCAAGTAGAAAGGATAAAGGATCAAGGGCCTCAACCACTTACTCACTTACTTTGAAAGCTAGCCAGATGGGACCAAGCAAGAACACTTTTCAACTATGTATGTTGACGGATAACTCTCGGAGTATCTCAAAAGAAAAGTAAAGAAGGTCAACCTCACCCACGGTAATCAATCCTTTCTGGACCGGACCTTTCCTCTTATTTAGTGCTAAATGCTTCGGAAATATATAGGAGCGAATACGTTCCATCGATACGAGCGGGACAGAAGATGTCTATAGGAAGGATCCAGCCGAGTATGTTGCAGTGGGAGTTTCTTCTGACTTCCCTTCGTTGTCTTTCCTTCTTCCTCTTTGAGATCCAGTGAAATTGGGACTGTCCAGCAAAGAAAGGATAGGGAGATTAGGGAAGCCTGTCTCAATCCAATCTGCCCTCTTTTCAAGGGCAAGGTCAAAGGAGATGGCTAGGGCTAGGAATCTCCTGTAGACGCAGAGATTCTTTCTAATGAGCTAAGAATATCCAGGCCATGGCATTCATGTGGAACAATCCAAGAAGCCAGTAAAGTTAGAGATTCAATACAGTTATCTTTTTTAGGATAGTTTATTAATAGTAAATCGCTTATATAATCTCCTTAAAGAGGAAAATAGCTAGGTTCTTGTAATAGTTCCTTTAGTTGCTAGTGTATTCTTCCTCGCAACCCTTTCATCCCCGCTAGCTCTCTCGTAGTTCAATCGTATCCGTCTTTGAGCCATCCTAATCAATCCTCGTAGGTAATGCTCTTGGTCTGCCTTCAATCAGTTTATCAGCCTAAGGCTTCGCTCTATTCCCTGTGTTGTACAAGTCTTGGAAGTAAGGTTCAATGCTAGGAAAAATCTTTTGCTTTGCGGGTCTATCACCCCGATTGGTTTAGTTAGGAAATTTCCTATAATAGTATGCCCCTATCCCGTAAGACTTCCATCGTTGCAAGCCCCTTCCACTCGGCCCAAGCTTTCGATTCAGTTATTCCGTTAGCTTTTAGTTAGTCGTTTAGTCAAAGCGTATGTCCCTTTCGAATCGTTCTATCATTCGAAGTAGGAGCTGGGGTAGAGAACCATTGGTATAGCGAGTGAATGTGCTTGCAGTTGTGTTCCCATCCCCCTACCCCTAACCTTTAGTCGGATTCTCTAAGGTGCACTTGCTTTTCCTGGAGTGATTCGATTGAGTTCTTTCCTTCTGTGGGTTTGACGTAGTCTCTCATTCCATTCCTCCCTGGAAATTGCGTATGAAAAGGAGTCCCGTAACCTTCTAATCGGAGAAGTACTTTCTCTTTTAACAGCTTTTCCACAGCAAGGAATGATTTTGTCTTTCTTCCTTCAGCTTGAGACTGTGGTCAGTATGGTATTTGTTCTTGAGGTGATGGTGGATCATCTAAGAAAGCTTTAGGTCGGAATGCCTATCAGTCTTGGTGGTCTAGTACACGTCTAGTTTTCTAAGCCTTCGAAGACTTCCTGGTTTAACTGGCCCCTAAGGGAATCCATTCTCCTTGAGCTTTTAGCGATTGAATGTGGATTCCGTCTCTCGGTCTGTCCTCCTATTCGAGGAAGCCTTGGCTTTCTTTTGTATCAGCATTGGCTTTTTTTGCTTTAGCCAGTGTACCAGTTTTCCCGACTTCAGTCCTTCTTTTTCCTTCTCTTTTTATTGGAAGCATGAAGCATTCTTAGTGGTCAATGGCTTTTGAGAATCTCCTTACCCCAAGCAAGTAAGGATTTTTCTTTCTTCCCTCACTCGGCTCAGTGATTGAAGTTGCTCCCGCGGTTGATCGAGTTCAGCTAGCCTTGAGTGGTAGGGTCGTACTTTGAGAAATTCTCCTAGTCTAGTCAGCCCTCAGCTACTGGCTCCGCGGGGAATCAATCATCGTCTAAGAGCCTCGCAGCCCGGGAATTCCTATGTCTTTCTTTCTCTCTCTTTCCTCTTTCTTAGCTTAGTCTGCTATTCCGTCTGCCGGATGTGCTTTCCTGTCTGTCTGTGTGACTCTTTCATTCTTGCCTTTCAGTTGGTTAATAGGCCCCGTCCCTGGATTTCTTTCCTTCGATCATCCCCTACTCTAATTCGAATTCCAAAGGCATCCAAGTCGGAAATTACGTAGAGTAATTGTGAACCTAAAGAGCCTATCCAGCATTTCAATCTTCAATCCAACCATCTCTTTCTTTTCCTTTGTGCATCGTTCTTTTTCCCATGCTTTCCGTTGGTCAACAACCAACAAAAGTGTTCTATCCTTCTTCACTACTCCGACTCTCTTTCTGTCTGGAGGGAATCATTTTTTCTCAATCAATCATGCCTCAACTGGATAAATTCACTTATTTTACACAATTCTTCTGGTTATGCCTTTTCTTCTTTACTTTCTATATTTTCATATGCAATGATGGAGATGGAGTACTTGGGATCAGCAGAATTCTAAAACTACGGAACCAACTGGTTTCACACCGGGGGAACAATTCTTTGAGGCCCCGCAACGACCCCAACAGTTTGGAAGATATCTTGAGAAAAGGTTTTAGCACCGGTGTATCCTATATGTACTCTAGTTTATTCGAAGTATCCCAATGGTGTAACGCCGTCGACTTATTGGGAAAAAGGAGGAAAATCACTTTGATCTCTTGTTTCGGAGAAATAAGTGGCTCACGAGGAATGGAAAGAAACATATTCTATTTGATCTCGAAGTCCTCATATAGCACTTCTTCCAATCCTGGATGGGGGATCACTTGTAGGAATGACATAATGCTAATCCATGTTCTACACGGCCAAGGAAG
>BNST01000623.1:0-60017 GCA_019650275.1 Xylocarpus granatum
AACATTTGGTTTACATCTATCCGCAACCATCTCATCAAACAAAATCAATGCTTTATCAGTCAATGCAAAATCACACAAAGCTTTTATGAGTACAGTGTATGTACGAATACTTGGCTGGCAACCCTTCTCACGCATTTCTTCCCTGAGAGAAAAGGCTTCTTCAAGCCTACCAGCATCACATAAACCATGTAATAGTATTGAAAACGTGACAGAATTGGGTCTACATTCATCCTCTTTGGACATTATCTCAAACACCTTCAATGCCTCTTTTAGATCATTATCCCGGCAATGACCCAACACCAAGGAAGTACAATTATGAGTATCTAAACTAAACCCAAGTTTCAAAACTCTGCACAAGAACATTTCAGCAGCTTGTACAAGTCCATTCTTGCATAGAGCATTAATCAAAGATCTGTAATCAATTGCACCAACGGCAAAACCATCAGCAGTCATTTTTACATAAACCGTATATGCTACAAAACCCAAATCCAACTTAGCTAAAGACATTAAAAGACTGCTATAACAAGGGTAATTAAGCCTGAACCCATCCTTGCGCAAGTCAACAAGAGCATCAATTAGCTTCAAAATGTCCTTTTCACCATCACTACACTCCTTAATCAGTTCAACGATAGCCTTATGTGCAACCCCATATAAATTAAAAGAGGCAACTAAATTCAACAAAAGGATTCTGCTATCTAAATCATAGCAATAAGTGGAATGCGTGCAAACCCAATTGAAAAACCGTACACCTAGGTGAGTGTTGTTGCCTTGAAGAAGTATAACTTGGGATGCAACAAGTGCATTCATATGAGAAACAAGTGATTTAAGGAGGTTGTTTTGTTGCCAGTTGGGTTTGCTAAGAAAAGCAGATACTTGATAAGCAATGTCATTTATGGTCCCTGGGTCTTTTAGGTTGTGGGAAGAAACTGAGAAGAGCTTGTTAATGGAAACAGGTCGAAACACATGAGGTCTAAACCCACGCTTGGTGAGCTTGTTTAGATGGATAAACATGCAGAGAGAGAGAGAGAACCAGAAAGTGAAAACGAAGTCGTATTCGTATAGGTTGAGGTGACCCGACCATGAACCGGAGGACAGACACCTACTGTATGTTCCTTCTCTCTTCCGGCTTTTTTGTTTTTTTCGAGTATAGTTTGCCAAAAGACAGGCAAATTTGTGATGTAGTCGTCAAAAAAATAAAAATAAAAAAGTGACATCATAATTAAAATAATATATATATATATATATATATATATTATATTTTGGCAATTATTATACTCATGTATGAGATAATAGAGTAGATAATTTTTTTACATTTCATAGGCTAGTGTAGTGTTAATGGATGACAAATTGAAAGTGGTTAACACCTTTCCATTTAAATTTCATAGGCATTGGCATCTCTAATAAAAATCACTCGAATAATTAATGAACAAATTGAGATTACTAAGAATGAGAATTTTTGGTCATTTATTGCTGCTAAGAACTTTTGCCATGCTCAAGTGGACTCAAGCTCAACTATCAAGACAAGGAACCAAGCCCATACGCTCAATACTGCAAAATAACCACCTCTTCAACTTCAGTTTTGCATCCCAAGCATGCTCAACCAGAGCCAGAATCAAAATATTTTGAATCAAATCCGTAATAGCCTATCAGTTACAGTATCTTGTTCAAACAAATTGCCAAATGATACACCAAGTCTAATGCTTTCTACATGTTCTTCAGACAAACAACCATTTCATAAAAGATACTAAAGCAAATTTCAGCCGAATTACATTCCACTTTTTATGGCTCCACAATGACCTTCCCGGTAGCATGTCCACCACTACTCTTAGCCCAAGCATCTTCAGCCTTGCTGAGGGGATGCTTTGAATCTGTCACAGTCTTTAGCTTCCCCTCTTTCATCAACTTAACCAAAAAATCAAGGTTCTCACTCTTGGGTATCAAGAGCAGTGGTACCAGCTGCTTCTTGGAGAATGTAAGTTTCTTCCAAGCGCAAGTCAACATGGCACTGAGCCCAGGAGTGATATCTATCACCTTTCCATTTGCTCCCAGATTTGGTTCAAAAGCAGACCAGGGAATGCCTGTTGCACAATGGATCACAGCATCATATTTCCGATCAGACGGACTCGTTAGAGCTGCCCCATCTGGGGTCTTATAATCAAGCACCTCATCAGCACCTAAACTCATGACAAATTCAATGTTGCGAGCCCCACAAGTGGCAGTCACATGTGTGTTTCCAAGCTTTGCCAACTGAACGGCATAGTGACCCACACCCCCAGAACCAGCAGTAATCAGAATATTTTTCTGCTCGCCACTTCCATCAAGCTTGATACCAGCAGATTGAGTAAGGGCCTGGAGAGCAGTGAGACCAGCAACAGGTAAGCCAGCACCTTCAGCTGCTGAAATTTCTTGCGGCCTAGCAACTGTCAAGCTCTCCTTAGCCACTGCAAACTCAGCTAGTCCACCACCTTTCTGTCACAGGTATAAAAAGTTCAAACTGAAGCAAACTGGGTACATGAGGTCCATATAATCAAGATATGACATAACCCAAGTGAAAAATCAATTTTCAAAGGTTGCACATTCAACACATACAAAATTGGAAGCAACAGCCTTAAAGAAGTCACCTCTAATAGTCTAGCATCCCCTCTACGCACTAATGTGATAAATGTATGTAAATGGCATCTTTGTTGCACTTGACAAAATCGCACAAAAGTATAGGACGCTATTAAATTTCTATTCATTTGTGTTTTGACTGTTTCTTAATCATTAACTGCACCGGACAAGAAATCAAATGAAGTCTTTGGCACACAAATGTGACTGCAAGGGTTTTAGGTCACACCACTGTAAAATCTTTTGGCAATGCTGCTGTAGTAAGAGAGGTTATAAATTATCTGACCGTTGTATTATTAATTTAAATAATAATAAGCATACTTTCATGGGTATCCCTGACGTTTTGCCCATATTGACAAAATCCCATGTCATAAAATTAGCCTCGAATGTCCCCCAGATATCAGAATAAGCCACCATTGCCCCTGCCATTACCAAATTCCCCAGAACAGGATGTCTGATATTACTATTATAATGACATATTATCCTCTATTTTAATTTATTTTACACTTTTTTTTTACCTTTACTAAAGTCTAAAATAAAATATGAATTTTTAATAAACACTCTAATTGTTTTTTTCTTTTCCCCTTAGAAACACTTAAAACTTATAATTATAATCTGAAAATTAATTTTGTATTTTTCTCTATCATCCTACATTTTCATTTATTCACTTTTACATAAATTTAATTCAGAAATGAAAATTTTATATTTTTTAAACTTAATGATTCTATGTTCTTTTTCCTATCTTCACCTAGATCAAGAGATTAAAAAAAGAAAGACCAATATTAATATAGATAATTCTCAAACAACTCTCTTCAAAACACTAGACTTAACGCAAAAACTCAAAAATCCAGCAAATCCAAAAAAATCAACTCACTAATAATCAAATTAAACTCACAAAAAAATCAACTGAATCCACCAAACCACAGAAAATCCCAAACATAAACTCAGAAACAAGAAACCCACAAACCCACGAGACAAAAACCCATAAGCAACCACTAGAAACAAGGTGGGACTGCTCATGCTGGTTATAAAGCCCGCCAAGTAGCCGTCTGTAAGACAACTTGATTGACTTAATTACCACCGGTTAATGATGAAAATGAGAAAGAGGAAGAAACTTAGAGAGAAAATGACTAAAGGGAAGAGGGGGAAAAAAGCAAAGAAAGAAAGAAAAGGATAGAGATAGGAAAATAAAAACAAAGTTAAACATGAAAAAAAATTGATAATACCTACGTAATGGTATAGGAATTGGACAAAAATTTCAACACTTGGGGACATTAAAGGCTAATTCCAACACCTAGGGGATAACTTTGATAATTGACCAAACTCTAGGTTAATTCAAGAAAATATCCCATAAAATGTACTACACTCAAGCAATTTGATATAGTTAATCATCGCACACCAAACATAGGATAGCACCAATATGTAATCCAATACAAAACAATCCAATTCAGTCCAGTTAGTAATGGCAACTGACCAGATTTGGAACGAATACTCCAAACCCACATTTGTATTCGCTACAAAAATTCCATACCAAGCCCTCTTTAAACCTGTAATGGGTTTAACGTTTTATTACCAAACTCATTTTAAAGGATACTTAAACTTTGCCAAACACGTGAGATCTTTATCGGTTTTTTGTCTTTTCAACTACACTTTTATTATTATTAAAGATCAAATTTAACTTTAATCTATCTAATTAAAATTATAAATTTTTAGCATTAATTCAAAATTAAGTGCATTACTTACATATAATATCAAGTACATCAATATAAAAAAAATTAATCATAATAATTTTCAACAAAAAAAATACATAATTATTTTACAAATTCGCACATAAAATATCACAAATCAAAAATAATACTCTAAAAACTCAAAATGATGTCTATATATAAAAATATATAACCCATAGCAAAACACATAACAAGTTTTTATTTTTTATCCCAAACCTGTTAAGAGACATACCAAACCAATATCACTAAGGCTGGGTACTAGCGAGTTGGCCAGTTTACAAGTAAAATTGCCATCCCTAGGTGCAGTCCAGTGAAAAAAAATTAATACAATACAACACACAGTAGTAAACACACCCAAAAGGTTGTACCCATCATATGACAAAGAGACAAAATTGAGTGAAGCTGAATCTCTGAGATGTCCACTTAAATGTCCCAAAACAAATTAAACTTAAAACTAAAAACTGATGAAGCTTACTTCTAGATATTATGGTTCATGCCAATGACCTATCTAACAGTTGCAACAACACGAGGCTCCAAACTTTTCTTCATTTTGGAATATGATTGGAGAACAATAATTTTTTTGCAATGCTGTTGCAAGCTCAATTACCAAATTGTCACATTCTTTATTACTACACTCCATCAAGTAACTGAAAAGGGTTCTTTCCAACTAGAAGAGTGGTTGCTTATCACCAATCATCTGAGTTTTGTTCATGATCTTAATTTTAAGCTTTTTATGAAGAAGAGCCTTGAAGACTAGAAATAATCTAAAATAAATTGAAGTTGAGATGAAACCAAAAGAATACCAGTGAGCACTTACGAGGTGGCTAAGCACAGCTACAACTTTGTCACCAGGTTTGAAAATTTTAACTTCTGGTCCTACCGCTATGACTTCTCCTGCTACATCAGTTGCTGTTCCAACCAAAGATATTCAGCCAAAATTAAAATTTAGAAGTACGCAGCTTCTTATTGATTTATATAAATATGCATAGAGATAATAATACAGCACAAACCAGAATAAACCTCATAGTTATCCAATTTTGAAGAAAATATAATAAAATGGAATAGAAAACTTCCTATCAATGAATATCTATCCAAGATTGATATTGATATTGCTGTAGTGAAATCAATAAGAGCCATATGTATGAAATATGAGATTATGTAGCTTGTTTTAAGATTGAGACCTATTGGTGACAAATAGTTGTTGTTTTGCACCAACCCAACTAGCCACGAGACACTGGAGACCTTGTAAAGAAAATAACAAGTGAGAAGTCCCATGCCACAACACAATAGCTTCCAAAGTTATCATAAAACTTTGAGGAACATATTACATAAATCTTGAGTCAGTTAACAAATAAACACTCTCAAATTCCACATTTTTAGTAGGATGAAAAAAGACACAATCCTGTTTCATTATCATCTCCGAACTTAAAGCTGATTTTCAGCCAGTCACTGTAATTTTAAAATGTTACTACAAAAATAAAAATAGAAATAAAAATAAAAGGAATAAAAGAACAAAAAGACCAATCTGAATAATGAATTCATAGTTACAAGTAGCAGAAATAAGATTCACACGTATGAAAGTACATTCTATAAGGACAGAAGTTATTAAAAGATTCCAGTCCATAAAAATAAGAGGTAAAACTAATTTACCAGGTACATAAGGAAACTTGCGAGGCAAAAAAGGCCGTAGCATGCCCTTCTGTATTTTCCAATCAACTGGATTTAGACTAGTTGCTTCCAGTTTCAGCAAAACCTCATCTTTGTTAGGAGTCGGAACTGGGACATCCACACGCTGCAACCAGCATATATTTTATATCATTCAATACCTTAATTATTGTATAAAGCAAGTGGGAAATGGGGGAACATATTCGCAAATGCCAACACCTCAACGCTGTGTTGAAACTTTGCCACAGTATCCTAATTTTGAAAGATAAGCTTCTTAATAAAATTGTCTTTGGGATTGTTAATATCTAAGTCTATCAAAAAATCAAAATTAAACAAAAAGATAAAAACCCCAAACATGCAATCGTTAAAATGAAGATGATCAAGATGATAAAGGAAGTAAAACGATTTACTAAAATAACAAGCACTTAAATAAAAAATTCAATACAGTCTAAACAAATTTAATTCCAAAAAGAACAACAAGCATAAAAATACAGAACCAGTCAAAAGCTTCTTCAATGTGAACTTCATAGCATCAATTCATATGCCTAATCTTGAGCTGACAAACAAATATACGGACGGATAATAAATAAATAAATAATTGAGAACTCACGAGAAAAAATAATAATAAATAAATAAATAAATAACCTTCAGACCGTCAGCTCCTCCACCATAACTATCATACTGAACCGCGGACATGATAACCTTCCCTGCCATTTTCACAGCTTACAACAGAAGGGCAGCGTCCGTAGGATTTGAGTGAGCGAGAGCGAGGGAGAACAAGAGAAAATCTCTATTACTGTGGTGACTAATTCAGGGTTGGCGACTGCCTGACGGATGGAGTAGGACAAAACGAAATTGACAAGAATTGACGCCAGGCGATAAATGTCGTGCGCGTGACGCGTGGCTCAAAGTAAAATCCGTGGCGTGGACGCTTATGTTTCAGGAAATTTGGCGATGTACACGAATATATGACAAATAAAAGCATCTAGAAATTAGATTAAAGACAAACAGCGACGACCTTTGCTTTCCAGAATTACACGTCGTAGTTATAATAATAATAATAATAATAAATAAAACTTTAATTTAAAATCAGTAAAAAATAATAATAAATTATCAACTTATTTTGTAAATTTTAATATTAATTATGTTAAGTTATGTCGCATAAAATTAATAATAAAAATAATAATTAAATAACTCACAAAAATATAAATATAATACTAATTCACTAAACATAATTTTTAGAATAAAGATCACGTGCGTGCAATTCAAAAGGAAAAATGAGTAATCTTATCTTTAAATTTTAAGAGTTAAGAGAAATATGAAAAATAAATTTGTAGAAAGTAAAAATAAAAAAATATATTTTATTTTTCCACATCATTAAAAAACTAACTTCTTTGTTTTCATTATCGGGTTGCAATACAGAGTCATTAACAATTCACTATTTTTTGTTTGGACAAAAATATCATTTTATGAAAATTTAATGATATATATATATATATATATATAATAAGAATGATGATGAAAATAATAATTTAATATGGCAATAATAAACAAAAATAAGCACTAATAATTATAATTTACTTTGTATATAAAATTTATTGTAATGCTATTAAATTTTATAGTGTGAATAATACTAAAATATTCACAAATTTATATGATTATAAAAAAATTTATATAACTAAAAAAGAAACTTATAAATAAATCAATTAAGATACTAATAATTATTGTGGAATCAATTTGAAAATTTATTAAAAATTATTAGAATCAAAAGTATTTTTAGGTCAAGGTGATCAAGTTCAGATTAAACAAATTTAAGATAAAGTAAGTGGTTAACAGATATAAACAGGGATGAAAATGAAGAATATTAATCAATTAAACAGATTAAGATAATTTATATTTATTAAAAAAATCAATTACAGTCAACAACCACCAAACAAATAGTTCATTTATTAATGAATATGTAATTGGTAAGTTTTAAGACATTAGTGGGATTTAGACGCAATAAATATCTAAGATGACATACAAAGTTTAGAATGCTTGTGTAGTATACAAAGTTTGGAATGCTTGTGTAGTATTGTTAGGCATGGTAGCTTACAAAGAAGCATATAAATAAAGGTGAAATGATCTAACAAAGTCTTTTTAAATTACTTAAAGGGATGAAAATTTGAAAAAAAATATCTAATATCTAAAATTTATTGGATATTGGACAGGTTATAGATATAAACTCAAATATGGTTTTGATTATTGATATTTGATATCAATTTAAAAATAAATGAAAATATTATTAAATTATAATAAACTCATTTACACTAATCTACACACTAAGATATAAAAATAAAAAATATATATATAACCTTAATTTTTTTTTAACTCTAGAGTATTATGTTATTATTTAATACATTTTTTTTTACTTTTTATCGATAAATAATAAATTTATTAAACATTGATACTTTTATATTAAGTATTATATTGTCATTTAATATATTTTTAAATATGAATTTTCATCACAAATGATGACATATATAACTTATGATGTGAATTGCATGAATTTTGATATAATTACAAATCAATATAATGTTTTATTTAGTGAGCATTGTTTTACTTGAAATCAACTATAAATAAAATTAATACGATACAGAACACGAGCTTGTGCTAATAAAGGCCTCAAAGTTTAATTTGAATTCAAACTGTGACTTGAAATTTGATATTATAAATATATCTATTCAATCTTCAATTATTTTGGATGGATATAGATATTTGAATTTTTGACTCGAATACAAACAAGTATATCAAATATATAAATTTTAAAAATTATAAATAAAAGATGGATATTGAATATTTTAATCGAATACAAATATTTTAAATTTTTTGGATATTCTATCTATTACCATCCCTAATTGGTCCTATAATTTTATGTTTTTCTTCAATTGAAATCCTATGCTTTTTTGGGGTCGGGGTACCATGGATACCTTCTTTTCTTCGCGATGCCTATGATTCATTTACTCAGGCGGGGTCTTTTCTTGTTGACTTCGTCCTCCATTGGGAAAAGTCACTTAGGTTTTTCAATAATAAAACCAATATGTATAATTAAGATTAAATTATTTTTTAAAATTAAGAAAAGTTTCTTTTTTTATACTTGAAAACTCTTTTTTTTTATAAAAATCAATATTTTTAATATTAATATATTTTTATTTTAAAAATTAAACTATTTTTTAATTACAAAAAAAATTAAAATTTATTTAAAATAAAATAAAATTTGAATTTGAATTTAACTTCTAGTAATTAATCTTACTCAATTGAGAAATTAAAAAAGGAATTAATTAAAAATTACTAAATTTTAGTTTTAAAATTTAAAATTTATTTTTTTACAAATAGATTATAAAAAAATTATAATTTATTATGCCAAAGTGCACTTAAGGCCATTTCGTGGCAAATAAGCCACGAGTGGGCTTGTGGCAAGCAAAACCCTGAGTGCAATTACACTTGCACGGTTTGCATTCGGGGCTTTGCTTCGAGTGTAGCCCTGCGATCGTTCAGCGCCAACTGGGCCCCCTAAAAGGCTCTCCTTTCTTTTCAGGCGCATTGATTTATTATTTACTACTAAACCCCGCATTATCCTTCCGCACTTTATTTTCAGTTTACAAGATTTTGTTTGATGGAAAAAAGTAGTTATTTTCTACAAAAGTACATGCCTTATTTTGGGAATTTTTTTTCCCCAAATGTTAAAAAGATTATTTCATTAAAATAATAATTTACTCAATATACTTTAAATAAATCATCTGTCAAAGATTATATTATAATAAAAAAAAGAGTTAAAATTAATATAAATCAATAAAAGAAGCTGAGGTGTCATCTTCGCATGATGAGGATGTGTTGTAGGGATACATATACAACACAATCAAAAGTGCACACACAAGACACATCGAGTTAATAAACTTCCGATGATAGGCATTAATTTTAGCCAAATTAACAATGCAACATACACTTTAATATCCCCTATATTAAATTTGGCATTTGAGTAAATAAAAGTAAAAGTAAAGCTCGGGCAAGGAATATATATATATATATATATAAATTAACGGATAATATACTTTAATAATAATAATAATAATAATATCTTTATATTTAATTAATTAATTAAAATAATTAAATAATTTTGTACATATTTATTTTATATATAAATATTTTTTTACATACTTCTCTTGAGATTTAAAAAATTTACAAAAAAATACATCTTGATCATTTTTAAGATTTTAAAATTTAATTTAATTTAATAAATATATAAATTAAATAATAATTTAATATTAACAAGTTAAAAATTTGTCGTTCACTGCTGCAGGCCCCAGTGGCTGTAAAGTCAACTCAAGGTCAAGGATCACAAGATGACGGGCCCACATTGCTCAATAACAACCCCTTAGGTTCAGTTTTGCATTTCCCTGACTGACGGTGCACGTCATGCACTCGGGTCGGCGCACAACCAGAGTCCGAACAAAGCATTATCCCTGAACATCCATAATAAGTAGTTATCAGTTGCAGTATCTTGTTCAAAGGAAAAAGAAATTGCTAGATGATACACACATACACCCTAGCTTAATGCTTGTTACATGTTCCTCACACAAACAACCATTCCACAAAATACGTGCGCGTTAATTTCAGCCAAAATACTTTTTTAACTGTCTTTCACACAAACTATTTCACAAAACCAGCCAAATTACATTTCACTTTTTATGGCTCCACAATGACCTTCCCGGTAGCATGCCCATCGATGCTCTTAGCCCAAGCATCTTCAGCCTTGCTGAGGGGATGCTTTGAGTCTACCACTGTCTTGAGCTTCCCTTCTTTTACCAACTTAAGTAGGAAGTCTAGATTCTCCCTCTTTGATGTCATGATCAGTGGTATCAGCTGCTTATTGGAGAATGTAAGTTTCTTCAAAGCACAAGTCAGCAAGGCACCGAGGCCAGGAGTCAAATCTATCACCTTTCCATTTGCTGCCAGATTTGGTTCAAAAGTAGACCAGGGAATGCCCGTTGCACAATGGATCACGGCATCATATTTCCGACCAGATGGACTCCTTAGAGCTGCCCCATCTGGGGTCTTATAATCAAGAACTTCATCAGCACCTAAGCTCTTGACAAATTCATTGTTACGAGCCCCACAAGTGGCAGTCACATGTGTGTTTCCAAGCTTTGCCAACTGAACAGCATAGTGACCCACACCCCCTGAACCAGCAGTAACCAGAATGTTTTTCTGCTCACCAGTTCCATCAAGCTTGACACCAGCAGATTGAGTAAGAGCCTTGTGAGCAGTCATACCAGCAATAGGCAAGCCAGCACCTCCAGCTGCCAAAACTTCTTGTGGTCTAGCAACTGTCAAGCTCTCCTTAGCCACAGCAAACTCAGCTAGTCCCCCTCCATTCTGTTGTCAGATATAAAAATATCAATACTGAAACACAATATCCATATGAAGTCCACATACTCAAAGATACGATGAATGTAGGTGAAACACGTCAACTTCCGAAGGTTGCACATTCAGCTCAAACAAAATTGGCAGCAAGAGCCCCGAAGGAGTCACCTTCAACTGTTTAGCACGACCTCATTGCACTGATGTGATAAATCTACATATAGGGGGTGTTTGTTGCACTAGCTAGTAAGCACACCAAAGCATAGGACTCAATTAAATTTCTTTTCATCTGTGTCTGACTGTTTCTAAATCACGAACTGCACTGGACAAATAATGGAACCAATGCAGTCTTGGGCACACTAACGCAAAGGAGATCAAGTCATACCACTTCAAGTCTTTTGCACAGCTATTGTTTTATAAACTTTATGACATACCTCACCATTTTATTATTGCTTTATTTATTAACTGAAAGGAAAAGAAAAAGAAGGATCCTTTCTTGGGTTCCTCTGAAGTTTGGTCCAATATTAACAATGCCCTTAAAAGATAGACTCCCACCCAGATGTCATAATTGGCCACAAAAGCTTGTTCCTCAATTTCATTAAGTTGGATGTCCAACATTATCACTATTTTAAACTGACATCTTATATTTAGTATTTTTTTCCTTTACTTTCTTTTTTCTTTTTAACTTTTACTTAAAACTATAAATTCCAACATAAAATTTGAACTTTTTAATGAACTCTAATTGTTTTTGTTCTTTTTTTTTCCCTTATGCACAAGTTTTTAATTCTTTTTTTTTGGTCTCTCCTCAAATTCCATTTCTCTTTTCTTCTTTCTTTTTTTCTATCTTCACTGAAGAAAAAAAATGATATTCTCAAAAATAATTCTCAAAATCCAGCAAATTCAGAGAAAATCATCTCTAAAAACTCACAAAAATCAGCCAAGCCCAACAACCAATAAAATCAACCCACAAAACCCCCGAACATAAACTAACAAACAAGAAACAAACAACAATTACTGGTAAACTCAGGTAGCCATGTAAAACTAGGTGACACGGCATGTGCCAGCCGCATACCTAGGGGAAAACAATGCATGTGGTGGCTTGATTACCAGCAGTAAACGATGAAAATGAGAAAGAGGAAAAAAAAAGGGAGAAAATTTTGCAAATATACAATTAATCAGTTAAAGTCAGAATCTTCATACAGTAAGGCTATTTAGGGTAATTCGGAAACTGGGGGGCATTGGAGGCTAATTTCAGACCATGTTTACATAGGTGATTTTTACTCCCAGGTTGGTAGAAATCTACCTACAATAACTGTGGAAAAATAATTATAACCACAGCTTGACTCCTAGTGGTCTATGCCACCAGGAGGTTCCTGACTGCCCTGCCACTGGGGTGGTTGGCATAATACAATATAGTTAATCACTGATAATTTAAAATATTCCAATAATTCATATATTACTGTTATCTATTATAACTACGAGTAAAAATTTAACAATTAATAATATATAAATATACAAGTACATCTAATCAATTTCTCATCATACATGATCCAACTATATCCTGCAAAAGCAAAACATATGAAAGCAGCAAGATAAAATCCACTACAATATAATCCAATTCGCTGCAGTCCAATGCTAATACAGTAAAATATGCTGCACTAAACACAACCATAAAGTAAAGCATCAGATGCCAAAGAGACAAAGTTGAATGAAGGCAGTAATCTTGAGATGTCCAATTAAAAGTTCCAAGTACAAATGAGATTTATGAATTGATGTAGCTACACTTTCTAGAAATCATGGGTTCATGCCAATGAGCAATCCAAAAAGTGCAACAACATGAAGTTAAAACTTTTCTTCTTCATTTTGGAACCTGATCCGACAATAATAATTATTTGGTAATGTTATGAGCTCAGTTCCCAAAATGCCACATTCTTTCTTTTCGAGATTGGCACAAGCACAACATGAGACATTGACAAAATAAAAAATTTATTCTAATTCATTCACTCCATTAACTAATTGAAGAGTATTCCTTTCAAGTAACTCCCAAAAAGGCACATTATTGCATTTTCTGATTGACAAAAGCAAGACATGAGACAAAGAGAAAAAAATTATTCCTATTCACTCCATCAGCTAACTGAAGAGTGTTCTATCCAACTAGAAGAGATTATATTGGTTATTTATCACCAATCATCCAAGTCATCCTCATGATCTTAATTTTAATCCTTCTAATGATGAAAAACCCTGAAGACTAGAAGTAATCCAAAAAAAAACAAAGTAGAGATGAAACCAAATGATACTAATGAGCACTTACAGAATGGCCAAGCAGAGCTACAACTTTATCACCAGCTTTGAAATTTTTAACTCCTGATCCTACCCCTACAACTTCTCCAGCTACATCAGTTGCTGCTCCAAGAAAAGACAGATTCAGCCAAAATTAGAATATTGAAGCACAATGCTTCTCTTTGATTTATATAACATATACATGGATAAAGTAATACAGCACAAACCAGAATAAAACTGATAAGAGGTCCTATTAAAAAAAAGAAGCGAACTGAAATCCCCAACTTTCAATCAATGAATATCTATCAAAGATTGGCATTGACATTGTTTTAGTGAGATCAATCAGTACTATATGTAAGATATTTAAATACCTATTACAATCTTGACTTGACATACATTCTCATGTCATATCAGATAATATAACTTGGTTTAAGATTGATATCTATTGGATGAGAAATAATATTTATTTTGAACCAACCCCAGTCATCCAGAAGACAAACAAGAACCAAGAAAAGAAAATATCAAGTCCGAAGCACCATGCCATAACAGAAAAGCTTCCCAAAAGTATCACAAAACTCGAGGAACAAATTACATAAATCTTGAGTCAATTAACAAATAAACACTCAAGAAATTCCATTTTAGTATGATTTACAAAATAATAATAATAATAATAATAATAATCTAGTTTTGTCATATGAAAAACACACCATGGTGTCAGACTTAAGATGATTTTCAGTAAGTCAATGTACTTTTAAAAATTACCCAAAAAAGAAAAAGAAAAAATGAAAAAAAAAGCCAAATGAATATTAATTCATATTACAAGCCGAGGCACAACTAAGATTCACACAAATGAAGTTACATTCCATAAGGACAGAAGTTACAGTCAGAGGCAAAACTATTTTACCAGGTATGAAAGGAAACTTGCGAGGCAAAAAGGGCCGTAGCATGCCCTTCTGTATTTTCCAATCAATAGGATTTAGACTAGTTGCTTCCAGTTTCAGCAAGACTTCGTCTTTGTTTGGAGTGGGAACTGGGACATCAACATGCTGCAAACAGCATATATTAGATCATAATTATCAAAATCAGAACAGCAACAGACTACGACTGTATAAAGCAAATGAGAAATGGGGGAAACATATTAACAAATGCTAAAAGCACCTCAACCCAATATTGAAAAATTTTTCCTGTAGCATAATTTTGAAAGATAAATTGAACATTTTGACCATAATCTAATACTGAGAGATAAACTTGATCATAAACCTGTTAAAGAATCAAGTCTATCAAAAGATAAAAATTGAACAAAGGAAATTTCCCAACCAAAATATAAACGATCATGATCATGAAGAAAGTGATCTAATGTACTAAAGTAATCCATAACAAATTGAAATGCAGTGAGTAAAGTAACAAGCAGTCAAATGATTAAACCAGAAAAAAAAATGGAACCTGAACAAATTTAATTCCAAAACGACACCAAAACGAACTACACAAACTGACATAACAAAAAGAATCAGTTAAAAGGGTGTTCACCACACACTTCATTCCTTATTTAATTAATTCGTATACCTGATTTTGAGAAGGACACAAGAACAAAGCCTACGAACGGCCAAAACTATAAATTGAAGAACCCGGAAGAACAAAAAAAAGACAAATACATAAATAAATAACCTTCAAGCCAGCGGCTCCTCCACCATAGCTATCATACTGAACCGCGTGCATAACCTTCCCTGCCATTTTCACAGCTCACAGAACGTCACCGACTTCCGGATTCGTGAGAGCTAGAGCGAGCCAGAGAATAGAAGAGAAACTCTATATAGTAGATATGAAATACAGAGCAAGTGATGCCACGTTGAGTACGCCTGTGAAATGATAAGAAATTTCCTCAACGATTAATTTACGCTTGACGCGTGGCTCAAAGGCAAATCCGGCGTCGCGGCGGCTTCTTTCTCAAAATGCCATCTCTCGCTGATGTATCAAGTCTTAATACAAATCAACCTATTTAAAAGCAAAGAAAGTCAAAATGCATAATTATTAAATGGTTGTAATGCTCTTAATTAATAAATTTTATTTATATTTTAACAAATATTAATTAATATTATTTTAAATATAACTAAATATTTTTAAAATTAAATATATAAAATTTTAAAAAATAATATATAAAATAAATTCTTTACATTTCAAATAAATTATTATAATATAATTCATAAAATAATTAATCATATCATAAATAAATTTATGCATTTAAATTTTTAAATTTCAGTTAATACAATAAGTAATCTTGTTACAGTCATACACCCATTTGACAATCATGTCATCTAAAATAATTTAAACACATAAATTTCTTATCATGATCATGATGTTAATAAACTAATTGTTAACACACAAAATATTATTATTTACACAAAAAATTATTGCTTGTGAAATTAATTATTTTATTATTTATACACAAATTATTATTATACAGTGCCACACACATCGAAGCTCGAATGTGGGAGATGAATTTGGACCTTCCCATATAAAATATGGGCTGTATGCCTCTTTCAAATGAAGAGGGGGATTAAATCATCTTAATTAGACACAAAAATTTGAGTCAGTGCCATGTAGTGTCCCAACAACCGATCTTATTTGTATCACATAGCACATGGAATAATTGTACAAGGGCATGTCCCAGTCCCCCACTTTAAATGTAATATCAAATAAATAATACAATAAATGATAATCCAGGATTGCGAATTATATATATATACTAAACTATACCATACTTGTATAAACTACAGTATAAATGGTCGGGCGAATTGTAGGAGCCAACTGGAAAAGGCAAGGCATTTAATGCAATATCTCAATCTATATTATGATTTATAAAGACATAATTTTGTTAATATTATATAAAAATAAATATTATTTTAGTTTTACCTTTTAAACTCATATTTTCACATTCTTCTCTTAAAATTATAACGAAATTAAATAAATAATAAAATTTTTAAAAGTTAACATAAAATAACTTTTAACAATATAACTATTACTTTTAATCACTAACAAAAATAATAAAAAGACTAAATTAATTTTAAAAATTTTTATATTTATTTAAAAATATTTTTACATGATTTTTTTTAGAATTTAATAAAAAAAATCACATATGAATATATACTTTGTAAAAATTAATATAAAGTATCTTTAAATGTAAAACATTTTGATATTTCAATATAAAATATATGAAAACAAAAATAATTCAATTCAAGATGAAACATATCAAATACAAAATAACTACAAATCGTAATTGTTTTGATTAATCAATACTATATAGTTCATGATCAATTAAAATGTAAATAAATATATGAAATTAATATTTATTTCTACCATAATAAATAACTAAAAATACACATACTTTTAAGTAGATAAATACGATCATAAGCAATCAAATATAAATGACACTTAAATTTTAATTAACTAAAAAACAAGTTATATATATATATATGTGTGTGTGTGTATGTATATATTTGAAAAAATAAGTATCCTCACACAAATCTATAGCACAATCCTAATATTGATTAATCTCCTCACTCTTTGTATATCTAGGATGATAGCATCAAAATCATGAATTTAAGGAGGAATTAATCGTTTGCCGTGTGTGCCTTTAGCAATTCTAATTTGCTAATTAATAGTCAGGTGCAGTTTAGTTTCTATACTTGCAGTGTAGTTGTTTGGCAGAATTGGAAGGAAAGAGGAAAGGAAAGAAAATGAGGGGAAAAAAAAGGAGTTTTATTTTTTTTTATTTACATTATAGAATCATCCATGTAAAAGAACTTATTATTTTTTACTTTGACAAAAATATCTTTTATTTTAAAATTTATTGATATTTATAACAGATTAATAATTTTTAATTTTTTAATTTTTAATTTAAATTATTATATTTATTAAAAAAATTATTACAATAATAGTCAACTAATATATATTTTTAATATTCTTAAACATAAATACATCTTATATTCATTAATTATTTTTATTTAAATAAAAAGTACTTACTTTTATTGAAATATTTTATGCATTTTATAATTAAAAAAATTAAATTAACTTTAAATTTTATTTTTAAATATAAACAATTGAATCCTATAAATTTAATAAGTAATTTTATACTCTATAATTATATTTGTTGATTTAAAAAATATTATATATTTTGAAGACATTACCTTTTTAAATTTTTAAATTCAATTAGATATGAATATCAAATTTGTTTATTAAAAGTGTATTTAATTTTTGATAATATTTATAAAATTTATTACAATCACAAATAATAATATTTTTCTCATTTTATTCGATAGTCAATTTATCTTTAAAAAAAATTTAAAAAATTAAAATTAAAATTATTAAATAAAACATAACTCGTTATATGAATCACATAAATATAAGGTTATAAAATAAAATTATAAATTAATATATAATAAAACACATAACAAAATATTTATAAGTAGAATGATGAAAAAAATAATAATTATTATAATTTAGAAGATTTTGTTAAATTTTTATAATAAAATAAATATTAATAATAATAAATTAATTTATAAATAAAATAAAGTAATATTATCTTCATAATTTTTAAAATAAATAAATAAATAAAAATAATTATATTAAATGAATCAAAGTAAAAAAAAACTAAAATACATAAATAAGAGATAAAATTGAAAGTGTAATTATTTTGAAGGAGGAAAAAAAAATTTACATTTTATTCTTCTCAATAAATAAAGGAATTCTCTTTTCTTTAAGCACATTCTTAGCTCTTGTGATTACAGGATTGCAAGCCATGGAGCAACTGGGAATTAATTTTGTGTTGGGAAATTCGAGACAACTATTGGCGTATATACTTAGTAAGGGTTGGTGAATTGGTATTTGTTGTGTATGTGAATGCATTTCCAGAATTTAGTGTGGGATTGTGGCATGGGGTGATGAAGCTTATGAATTTCCGTGTTTGGAAAGCCAACCAAAATTTGAGGCATGTTCTGTTACAATGACGTTGAATTGGGGTTTTACTCAATTTCTTGATGTCAGGTTTTTGGCTGATTCAATTAGCCTTGGCTTGAATGATATTTATACACAACGGTGGACCACAGACCGCAAGAGTAAGTATAAATTAATTCAAGAGTTATGTGAATGCAACTAAGGAAGAGAAGGTATTAATGGGAAATGGCAATAAAGTAAAGATTTACGGCAATGGTACAGTGAAATTGCAATTCACTTATGAAAAGAAACTAATTTTTATTAATATTGTTCATATCACTATCGTAAGAAAGGATATTGTATTTGCTAGTTTACTTTGTAAGCACAGCTTTGAAACTATTTTTAAGGTAAAAAAGTTAATTTTATTCAAAAATAATATGGTTGTTGGAAAGAATTATTCTTGTGATAATATATTCAAACTAAATATCAATAATAATAACGTAAATATTTATATTTATATTATTGAGTTTTTTTTTATTATAATATAATCGTTTAACACATATTAGCTATAAATCTTTAAAATATATGTCAAAAATAGATAAGAATTTATGATAAACATCATGAGAATAAATGTGAGGTGTGTATGACAAACAAAAATGATAAATTTTTTTTTGTAAGTGTAGAAAGATCTGTAGAAATACTTGAATTTATTCATTTGGACATTGGCAAATTTAATGGAATAATTACTAGAGGATGTAGTAGATATTTTATCACATTCATATATAATAATTCTAGTTATACATATATTTATTTAATGAGAACAAAACATCAACCATTTGACATGTTTAAGTGTTATAAAGCTTTGGTTCAAAATCAAAAGGAGAAAGAGATTAAAATCTTGAGAAGTAATTGTGGGTAGAGAATATATTTCCAATTGAATTTGATAATCTTTGTAAGAAAAATGTCACAATCCGCCAAATAATTGCTTCCTTCACCCCACAATGAAATGGATTAGTGTAAAGAATAAAAATAGAAAGTTAGCCGACATGATCAGTTCTATGTTACTGAATATCAATTATCAAAGAAATACAGATAATTAACTTATAATATTGTCCAGTCTAAATTATATATAATTTTATATATGTTTATGAAATTAAATTAAATTAAATGTTAAAATTTAAAAAATATTTTATTAACTTTTTTAAATTTTTAAGAAAGATATATAAAAAAAACTAATATATAAAAATTATTTATCATTTTATTATTTTAGTTAATTAATTAATTATTAAATATAAAAGTATTATTGTTAATTAATATTATTTGTTAATTAAAAAAAAACATGTATTTTATGTACGATTTCATTAAACCTAAAAAGAGGCATGTGAAAAAAATTTTGGTTATATTTATATATTTTTTAAAAAATTAGTTATATTTAAGATAAATTAATACTTATTTTATAAATATTATAATAATATATAAAATTATAAATAAAAAATACAAAATAAATAATACAAGTATAATTTGTTCAATTATTTAATAATTACGTTAAATTAATATTTTATTATTAACATAATAATTATACGAGTCGGAAATAAGATTGATCTCTTCTAATATTTATTATATTAAAATATGATACGGTAAATTAAATTGTGATTCCTAATATTTGATTAAGTGTTTTTTTTTCAACTGTTTCTCGTGAATTATTAGTTGAAAATTTAAATTAGTGCTGACAGAATAGAAATGATCGAGTGTGGGTCCGCCTGGCACGTGAACCAGCTTCTCCTCTGAACTCTGAATTCAGAACAATACAAGTTATTTTAATAATGGTGACAAAATAATTAGATGAATATTTAATCTCACCTAATAAATTTCTTTCCAGGAATTATACTTATAAATAATTACTCGACGACATAGCATTCACTTTCATAAAATCGAACACAGTGGTCAATGTAATCCCAATCAATAAGAGCATGAGTGCGCTCTAAACTTTAGTTTCAAAACTCAAAAAGTAATGTTATTGTCAATATAACTATTAGCGAATATGGAGCTTTAGAGTTGTATAATGTACGATTTATTAGGTTGGTTGCAAAATTAGACAGACAGCTGTATGATTTATTCTTAGTATCTTATCCTTTATTTTTTATTTATTTACTTTATTCTTATTTTTAGCTTACTACTGGCTCTATAGCTGAACTCTATTGAATTTATAATTATCAAACTTGAAATGACGGAACATACATACATTATGTTGTCTTGTATTGTTTCCTTGACTTTGCTCCTCTTTTTTTTTCTGTAAAAATAAATATAAAAAAATTTTAATAGTTTACACTCACTTGAGTACGAGCGAGCATGTGACACTATTTTTCTTAATTTAAATAAACATTTTTACCAATGCGATCCATAAAATGTTATAATAAAAATTTGAAATTAAAAACCTATCAATATAAATAATCAGCCAGTTTTATTAATCCAGATATAAAATAGTACGTATGCACAGAGTAATAATTAAAATAATATCTTATTAACGATATCAAACATTTTAATAAAATTTTTAAAAAACTACTACGCCAATAAAATAGTAAACTTTGAGTGTTTATTATTTAATACATACACACACACACATATATATATATATATATATATATTCATAATTGAGCACTATTAGAAATGCAAATAAAAATCATTAAGCAAATTCTTATAAGAATTCATCAACAAAAATTTTATCAAATCCACGTACAATGAAAGGTCTATCACAACTACGACAACGAAATACCAACAAGTCTTAGATTAGGTACCCAGCCCGGCATGACCCGACCCGAGAATCGTTAAAAACCAAAAGTAACTGGCAACTTAAAAGTTCGACTTGATTGCGCACCCATTCATTCAAGGCTTGCTTTGCTGTCTATGCTCTTAAGGGTTCTGCTGTCTGCAAATATCACCATTAAAAGAAACAAAACCCAAAAAAAAAGCATATATGAGAATTACGATATCGACTGCATCAAAACCATAACAATGGCAGATTCGACTCACACATATTCCAACTCTGGTTTAAAATTTGACTCACCTTTTTATACTTTACCACAACTAAACATGTGAAAATGTATCCAATTCTACAACTGGACACTTACATTGGATTCACAGGTCCCTATTTACTCAGCTCTGCAAACATGTTGCCATAAAACTTGGCCTCTTTTCTGTTGTATTCCTTTATCTTCTCCTTCAGCGTTTTGTATTCCAACTTCACATCCCTGATTCCTCGGGTCAAAATTTAAATTACTAAATTAATATATATATAGATATATATCTATGAAAGTGGCAACTAAAGCAACCATCTTTCTTTAGTACATATAAATATCAACACTCCAGTTCTTACAATCTCCACTTTGAGAAGAGCATGTACCTGTTACTAGGATCAATCTCAAGTGCTTTCTTGATATCGAACTCTGCCAAATCTAAATCTGCCATATGAACGTATGCCTTGGCCCTTCTGTACAGAGCTTTTACACTTCCACTCTCCAAGTCAAGCACCTGTTCAGTTAAAACAGGTTATATACACAGCACTGACATCAAGATTAGAGAAAGAAAATTGTTTGTCAAATTTTAAAACCTTTGTGCATAATTTTTCTGCTTCTTTGTACTCCCTCAGTTTCAACTTGCAAGCTGAATCATTCAGGTTACAGGCAACCTTCAATGCCTTAGCCAGTTTTTTCTCCTCATCACCAAAGGAAGAATCATATTCAATGAACTTCACAGCCTGCATATAAGAAGATTCAACAAATACATTAAGCCAAGGACTAATGGATCAAGAAATATGGTGTCATACATATTCCACAACTAGCATACTTTCTCATATCTCTTTGAGGCTCTTGCATATTTGCCAGCCTTAAACAATGCATTCCCTTGTTCCTTCTTCTTACCCGCAGCTTCTATTTTTTCCTGTGTGTCCATGTCCCATGATTCCTTCTCCTGAAGAAAACAATGAAACAGAAAGCTCATCAACAAATCCTCATATTTCACATAGTTACATAAAATTTAATCAATTTACAACCCTCCAAATTAGCAAATCAACAAACCTTTTCAAAAGACACCAACTCAACCTCATAGTACACGGTTGAGTTAGGAGGAACTGTGGCCATCTCCTGCTGCAACTCAGAGGAGCCAAAGGCATATTCCGGTTCCACAGTCAGTAATGCTACCTCATTTTTCTTCATTGTCATTATGGCTCTATCGAGCCCATCAATTACTTGCTCTATCTCAAATATAAAATCACATTATGATACCATCAATCAGGAAAACAAAAAACTTAAAAAGCGAAAAATTATCCATCAACAGCGGTCATTACCTTCATCCGTCTTAAACTCAAACAGCTCCTCTTCCTCACCATGGCCCTTTTCCACAAACAATGTTCCATCTTCCAGTTTACCAATCAATTTTACTGCCATGTCCAAAATTAATAGTTAGCGTTTTGCACTCAATGCATCAAATATAAGATATCTATTTCCACTTTTTAATTCAGACCTTTAACAACAGCCCCCTCATTTGGACGCTCATATCCTTCCCCTTCTTTCAGGATCTTCTTAATAACCTTCTTATCATCTGTTACTTCAGACACAGTCTTCCATGATACCAACTCCAAAGCAATCTGAAGTGTGGCATTTGGTGGGACTGCACCTTCATTACCTGATGTAGGCTTCCCTTTCTCCCCAAATCCATCTACAACCAACCAAACAAGAATTAAGTATAATTGGCAATCAAGCATGTCACTTATGCTAACACTAGATCTACTTGGTAAAAACTTACATTGCGGTTTCACTGCAAGTAGCACCTTCTCTCCCTTCTTCATTGTCTTTACCGCATTAACAAGGGCAGGACAGAAATGACCTTATAACAGACACAAAACATACATCAGAAATGATCTGCAGAAATAGGGAAACCATATTATACACAAAAAAACTGCTTGTAAACCAATTACAAGAGACGAACCATCCTTCAAAGTGAACTCCACACCATTTGCTTTTGCAACAACTGTACCATCCTCTAGTCTGGCTTCATAATTTACTGCAATCACAACAAGCACCGCAAGTAAGTTCTCTAGCAAGTTCTCCAACAAAACAAATCATCACAAAACAAGAGGGGAAAGACCATCATAATAATACCTAACACTTCATCAAGGTCCTTTGGCTTTTCCCATTTTTCTCCTTCCTTGAGGATCTTCTTAATAACCCCACCATCCTTACAAATGTCCTTCACACTAGTCCAAGATAGCAATTCTACATCAAATTGAAGAGTGGCACTTGGAGGAATGGTTGGTGGTGAGCCAGTCTCACCATAAGCAAGCTCTGGAGGAATGGTAAAAATTGCATTTTCACCTTTTTTCATTGTCTTAATACCTATGTCCCATCCTTTAATCACATTCCCTGCAAGCACAGCATATAAGAGAGAATTATCTTTTTCCCAATTTGTCACTGGGACAAAACCACACAAGAAGATATTAATACAAGAAATAACTGTGATAAGCAACGGTAGAAAACCAACCTATACATATGTGTTATCTTATGAAACAATCCCCACAAAGAACACGATCGAACTTCAGAACTGAAGAAGAGAATAGCACAAATCTCTATTTTCAACGTTGGAACTTCGTAGCATATAGTCCCACTAGAAATGTATGTAATGAAGAACACTTTCCAAAAATTATTTGATGCCTCAGTCGTAACATGATACCAGACCAAACTAGTATGGATTTTAGAAAGAAGTTCCTCTAATGTTTCGCGCGCAGACAGACAATTCATAACACAATTACTTTTACTGATTTCTCTCAAATTCTTGAAACTAATTATCATAGATATCCTCAAGGATACTGAATATCATAAATAAAAAAGGAAAAAAAAGGAAGAACTATCTCACCTTGACCAAGCGTGAACCTGAAAGGCGTACCCCTATCACGACTGGAATCAAACTGAGTGCCATCGAGCAACGTCCCAGTATAATGAACTGCAACATAGCATATAAAATAAGAAACAACAAAAAAAAGCGATTAGAAATGAGAAAATACACAACAGACCTTCAACTTCGTCGCCATTATCAGGCGTGTCCCAGCCTTCACCTTCCTTGAGAAGCTTCTTCTTCAATCCTTGATTACCGATCTCCTTCTCCTCGCCGACCTTCAAAACAGGAGTGTCGTCAGGAAGATCCATGTCCCCCTCCATCATCTCATTCGCAGCTGGAATATCAAAGTCTTCGTCCATCTGCGCTGAAGGAAGGAAGGTAGGATCTGGATAGATTTATATTATTAATATTAGACACAGACAAAGGTACTGCTGCTGCTTAAGCGTGCGAGAGAGGTACCGAGTGCTGAAGCAGAGGCTGTAGCAAGAAAGGTGAAAGTTTTCAACAGAAGAAATTTTGGCTTCTAGAGGCTTCTACGAGGGTTTTGCAAGTTTAAAAGATAAAACGTAAATATTAAAAAAAATAAAAAAGAGGAAATGATACCAAAAGAGCCACAGATGCTTCGAGAGACTCTTACCTTACCCAACCTCCTTCCCATAATCTTGCATATTTTATTAACTCCTCTGAATTTCTAATTTTACTCTTCAAATTTTAAAAATTAATTAAATTTTTTTATAAACTTGCATAAATTTATTTAAAAAAAAATCATTCATTCCCTTTTTTTAAAAATATTTTTATAAAAATAAATCAAATTATTTAATTATACTAGCTTAGTTGTACAAATATAAGGATGTACTTCAATTGTTAAAAAATATAATTATATTTACATTAATTTTTAAAAAAGTATATTTTAATGTGTGAGTGTGTGTTTATATATATATATATATGTTATAAAATAAAACAAATATTCCTAAACATTATACAAAATGGTATGAAAATCCTTAATCATGAATATTACTAATTTTATCTTAAAATATTAAAATAAAATTAAATGATTTAGGTGATAAAATTATTTTATAATTTATAACAAATGATTAAAATATTTTAAAATCTAACAAGTCAAATAAATTAGATATAATTATATTTTATATACATTTTTAAAATATAAAAAAATTGTTTACAATTTATAACCATTAGTAAGCATAAAATTTATTTAACAATTTTTTTTTATATATAATAGAGTGAACTTAATTTTTTGAGTTAGATAGGTTTCTAAGATTAACGAAAAGAACTATAAATAATTTTTTTAAAAAAAAAGTTTTGGTGAGAGAATATGACTAAATCAATAATTATTTTCTTATTGTTACTCTACATGCTAAATAAATTGCCACATAACTCTCCTAAAATATTGCAACAAATCAACTACAACATCACTAAAGACTATTTTTATTGGACTTATACCTTGGCACATGAAAGCTAAACTCGTAGAAAAAGACTAGGTCTCTCCTTTGCTCCTGGCATCACACCGACCTCTTACTCATTTTGCATAATGGCTAGTCCTCCTTTGATTACACACCAATCATCGTAGTCTATCAACACCCTCTCCCTTTTAGAAGGAGCCTTGCCCTCAAGCTCCATGTCAAGGAATTAGCCTTCTAGCGTTGTAGTATTCTCCCGTGTAGCATCTTTAGTTGGTACTTTTTTCCACTTGACGAAACTTTTTGAAATGAACTTTGGTTGATGAGAATCAACAGCAAGAAATTTACAAAGATTTTCGGGCATATGTAAATTGGACCAATTATAATGATGATAGTAAAAAGAATTAAAACGGTGATTGATAGATTAAATAAAATTTTAAATTAATATTAAAGATAAAATTAAATATAAAATTATATTTTAAAAAGAGGTAAAAACTTGTCAATTTGATTCAATCATGTGAAGAAGATGTGTAATTTATTCGGAATGTGTTTTTTTTATTATTTTAAAATTTTTATTTTTAATTATTTTAGAGTTTAATTGTAAACTTTAATAAATAGGTTTAGACAACACTGTAAAGGAAAATTGGATTATACTAAATTAATATTGTGATAATTATTTTTTTATCTTTTAAAAATTTTTATGAATTTATCAAAAAATTTCTCTAGTAGTGTTCAAACATTTTTTTCTTATATTTTTTTGTCTGTGATAAGTGAATTATTGGATCAAAATTTTTATCATTAAATGTTAATTTTTTTAATTATTCAATTAAAGTTTTTGAATATAAATGTTAGCATTTTTAGAATTAAAATTTTAGCATTTTTAGAATTAAAATTTTAAGTTGTTAGGTTTTAAAATTCATTTTTACAGTCTCAGTACATACTTGGTTTGCATTATTGGTCCTCTCTTCACCCATCGTGTTTCCAAAATATGGTTCCATAATAATTTCGCCTTCAGTAGTCATTGATGGTAGATCATTACCGGTTACACGAGTCTCCTAGTTTCTTTATTAATAACGAAACATGGAAAACAAGGTGTATTTGAGCTCTTTCATGTAACTGAAGCTGATACACAATCACTCTTAATTTCTTCTCAATCGGATATGACCCATAAAATTGACTGGTTAATTTTTGATGAGCCCTCTTGAACATCATTTGCTAATGGTCAGAGTGAAGTTTGAGGAAAATAAGATCGCGCTCCTGGAATTCTACATCCTGTCTTTGCTTATCAGCTACCTGTTTCATCCTATTACTTGCAGCATGCAAGTTTTGCTTCAGTTGGCGTAAATGTCTCTCATGTGCATTAAGATTTTGATCTACTTCATTAATTGGTGACTTGCTCACTTGATAACGAGGAATGATCTGTGGCAACTTTCCATATAAAGCTTGAAAAGGGGTCGTGCTAATAAATGCGTGATAAATTTTAGTATACCAATATTTTGCCGAAGGCAGAAATGAACTCCATTTGCATGGTTGTTGGTGAACAAAGCATCACAAGTATTGTTTGACATACCAGTTCACGACCCCTGTCTGGCCGTTAGTTTGTGGATGGTAAGCCGAGCTCTTCTTTAGTGAGTTTCAGACAACCGAAAAAATTATTTCCAAAACTAGCAAATAAATAAGGCATCCCGGTCACTAATTATGGACTGTGATATGCCATGGAGATTTACGATCCCCTTTATAAAATTTTCAACTATTATTTTGGCTGTAAATGGATGAGATAAAGCAATAAAATGAGCATATTTGCTTAGCCTATCCACAACTAAAATGGTGTCCTTGGTATGAGATAATGGTAGCCCTTCCATGAAATCCAAAGTAATATCATTCCAAAATTAACAAACAACCAAAATAGGTTATTCTTGTTAGAGAGAGTGTCTCTGCCTTTGTTTGTTGATACACGTAGCATGAAGCAACATATTCCTACACCAATTTATACATAGATGTTGGGCAAGCCTTTTGAACATCCGCAACACGCCTGAATAACCACCATTAGGAAAATCATGGATTTCCTTTATTAGTTGCTAAATAATAAGGGACGTCCCATTATGCCATGTATAAGGAACACTAGGATATTCCAAAGCCAATTTACTGATTTTTTTTTAATTTTCATATGTGCATCTTATACTGATGCGACCTTAATCTCCTTCCATAAATGTACTTGCAACATAGATAAAGCATTGAGATGGCCTATCTGCACTCTTGACAATGCATTCCTTGTTATATTTTCACAGTCTGGTTTGTAGAGTACTCGTAGTTGTAACCCATCAATTTCGCCACCTACTTTTCTTGCTTAAGAGTAACAATATATTACCTTAACAAATATTTAAGACTTTACAAATTTGTTAGAACATAAAATCTTCTTCCCAGTGAGTATGGCCTCCAAGCACGAATTGCTTAAATGATAGCTAGCGTCTCCCTAGTATATATAAACCATGACAGCTTGGAAACTCCTAAGACTTTACTCATGAAAGCAATTGGCTTTCCTTGTTGAGTAAGCACCACGTCAACTCTACCACTTGATGGATCAGTTTTAATCAAAAGGCTCATTAACGTTAGCTATTAAAGATCAAGAGTTATCGTTATAGCTTGCTTGAGCGAATAGAGAAAATGGTTACAGCCTTGTCAGTTCACCGGAATTGTCCCTTTTTCGATAGGTTTGTCAAAAGACAAAAGACAAGCTACCATACCTTAATTGCAAATAAATTTCCTATAATACTATGCGACGCCTAGCAGGTAGAAACTGTGTTAAATCCTTTGTACTTTTTAAAATGCATTACATATACATTTATGGCATGCCATGATATTATATATATATATATATATATATATATATATATATATATATATATAACATCAAGTATGTACATACTTAATTGATATATAATCGAGGTATATGATATATAGTGTATATATATATATATATATATAAGTGCTAAATTTAATAATTTTAAATTATATTTTCTGTTGCACAAGTATTTTTTACAAGATTATTTTTTTTTAAAAATTAGTGAATAGATTTTTAAGAAAAAAAATAGAAATATAAATTTTTGTTAAAATTATTTTTGAAATTTTATTTTTAGATAAAGATAAGGTTTAGATGGATTAAATAAAATATTGACTCAATTTGCTAAATAAAGCCTAAAGCCAAATTCTTCATAATTGTACCAAACTATTAAAGCCACCATTTCTTCATTTTTTTTTCTGTTGTCCTAATTTATTTAAGTTTAAACCCAAGCCCAAAATCTTTATTTTTTTTTACATAATTCTACATATTTCTTTATTTATCTACCAAATTCACCATTTCTTTTCTTTCTTCCATTCTTGGTTGCCACTTCCATCCTTGCAAAACAAAAATTTTTGCTTGCCACAAATTGTAGGAAGATTTCTTACCCTAGAAAAATCAAGAAAAATAAGTCAACACCAAGAATTTTTTTGATTTTTCACTCAAGATCTAATTAAGGAATCCAAGGAGAAAGCTTCAAGAGGCCATACTTGAACTTAGGAAAATTTTTTGTATTTTTTTAATTCTATTTTGTAAGTAAATAATACATATACGTAGTGAAAAATACACAAAATAAACAATTTGTTTTTCAAGATTCATGTGATAAGCCTTGGTAATTATCATATATGTATAAATCAACACAATAAACATGTATATAACTTTAGTTAGACAATTTTGTCAAACTATGAACATAGATCAATTGTCTTTACGTCTTTATGGTACCTACAAGATTTAGAATCTAACTCGAAGTACTATCTCTTATAATTTGAATGTGTAATATTTTATGCATTTTTTTTCAAAAGTAAAGACATAAAAAATTAACCTTAGATACACTTTTAAAACACAAAGATCAAATATTTATAATGCTATTTTAGATTATTAATTTAAATTTAAATTATTTAGTTAAGTTTTCTTATAAAGCCCAATTTATTTAATAAAGTATGCACTTATAAAATTTAGTCAAGTCTTTATATAATGGGCTTAATCAAAATTAAAATCAATATCTAAATAACTTAATGAATCCTAGACACATTTAGAATTCTCTATCTTTCTCTCTCTCTATATATATATATATATTATTCCCAATCTTAATGTACGACTTAATAAGTTCTTATAACATTGATGGTAGCACTAAAATTTAATTTTAGTATTACAAGTAATGAATAATACTTAGTAATACATCATAACTGCCTAAGTGACAGGAAGATTAATAGTTTGACATCACCTTATCTGTAATTGATGTATTGTATAATTCAATTCTTTTGTTCTAAATATTTTAATTGAATACAAGATATGGAATGTATTATTTTCATGTAATTTAATTTTATATTTATATAATATTCTAAGTAGGCTTATTTTATTAAATAAAATCAATATTACATATTGACTTATTTAAGTACGGCCATACAATTTCAAAGTCTTACTCAATTAAAAAGTTCAAGATATCACTTTCATTATATAGGAGGAAAAAATTCTATCTTGATCACACATATTCTTCTACATGAGCTATGACATATCTAACTATTTTTTAATAATCTACCTTATTACAAATGATGTTTGAAAATATCAAAATATATAAATCTCTATGTTGAAAACTATGATGATCTCAAATTTAAGGATCACATATACTATTATCACTATAAGAATTATTTATGACACTCATATAATGATCCATGTAATGTTTTCATGATGGGTTAGTCCAGTATATTAGTCACCAATTTGTACCATGTATTAACTTAATATCTTATATTATAACACAAATATGTTGTTATTAATCACTATACATATTAATTTCTATATTATTGTTAGTTTATTCATAATAATGCTTGGCTAGGGACATTTAAAAATATTGTTAAACTAATTGAACTTACTATTCTAAAGATATTTTTACATTTATTAACACAATGAAATAATCAAATAATATATGTGTGTGTGTGTGTGTGTATAAAAGAATGTCACGATACAAATTTTGTCAAATATCTAAAATACTATTAGATTTAGGGTATATGATAATATATTTTAAATCTAGAATTATGGTAGGGTCATTTAAAAAATGTGAATTAGGGATAGATATTAAGAAACCTCAAGAAATGAAATTGATGCATATATATGTGTGGTTGAATTTGAAATATGTTTATGAAGAAATTAGAATTTATATATATTAGTTTGATTTTATAGCGAATTAGATGAGTTTGTGAAGATATGTTAATAAATGAATTAGGAAATGAATTAGGTAGGGTGTCTATATGAATATGAGGTGGTGAGAAAGTGAAATGATGACGGTGATAGAATTTTTTAAATGGTTAAATTATTGGCGAAAATTGGTGTATAACAATATTATATGATGAGTTTATATGATGTATTTAATAATAAAGATGAAAAAGGGCCATTAAAATATTATGTTAGCATTAAATTTTTCTATGGAAAAATTTATTTGTTTATGGGGTGAATTTTATGCTACGATGGTATATGTTTTGAATACTAAACAATAGTGTTAGACACTTGATATAGATTTGAATGTGTAGTAAGTTATTTAAATAAGAATCGAAATAACAAAGTTAGGAAAATAGTGATATGAATATAATATAATTTTAGTATGTAGAATAGAACTGTGACTAGATGCCTTGATAAATCAAGAAATATATGCATTACATCAAAATCGCATTACTTAGAATAAATATAGTATGTTAATAAGTTTTTATATGAATAAATAATTTTTAGGTTGGAATACTCATAAAGATTTTATATAGTAAAGGAATAAGGATTTTATATAGTAAAGGAATTAGATTGAGAGTGTTGATCATCTTATAACTAGTGTGTAGGGAATAAGTTTTTAAATATTTTCAATGATATAAAATTAATGTTTTATAAATTTAAATTTATTTTCAATACTTTTTGATAAAATGAAATCAAACATTTAATTTTATTATGCAAATTTAGATATATAAATTACTTTATAAATATGAATTTGAAATGTAGGAGTAAGAGTGGATTTACAAAAAATTACGAATTGAAAATTATGTGCATTACTTGTAGATGTGTTTATTGAGGAATATAATATGAAAATATATTTATAATTTTATAATTTATGACTTGGTGTAAGTGCTTGATTGTAGTTACGTTTGTGCACAGGTATTGATACATAATGCATTGATGGAGTATGGGAATGGTTATTTCCTCTGTATTACCTATGAGGAAATAAAGGAGTTGTCATCAAATATGATAAATATCTGATATCGTATTCTCTATTTGAGCTAAGGCTCATGAATGGGTTTAATGATTTGATTTTATATGATTACAAAAAATAACTTATTAACAAGTTTCAAGATGTCCACCAGAAATGCACTGGGAGATGTCTTAGGAAAACATTTTTGAACAAATCAAAATTTTTATTAGATCATTCACAAATGTGATATAAGAATATTTTTTAATAATTGATTTGAATATAAATGAATAATTAATCATGAATTGTTTTATAAATATATATATATATATATATATATATATATGTATTCTTACTCTTGTATTAAAATTTTAGTTTGTTGTTACCCATCTATTTATTGAGTGCATACTCATATTTTCTTTTTCTTAAAAATATTTTTAAATTGAATACATTTTAAATTGGTCATTTGTCCACATCCCTTGGTAAAAAGTTTATAATTCACATTTTGTCCTTAAAGACTTTTCTAAGTATATAGTGCTCCCTATTGATATATAAATATTTTATAAATTGAATTTAAAAGAATTTGTGAAGACTTTAAGTTTTGTAGAATATTACATTCGTGTATATATATATATATATATATATATATATATATATATATTATACTTTATATTTTTAGTACGCATATATTATTTGAATTGGCTATATGAGATAGCAAAAACTTTACACATTGTATGGGATATCAAGAGTAGTTGTACCTCACAAAGGTGTGGTAATATTAGTAGGTTGAGACCAATTTATCATAGTCATAATTTTGCTGTGATCAACGTTTACCCTTAAGGTGTAACAATATGGACCAAATATTCAAAGTCTCTTTAGCCAAAAGCACACTTGCGAACTTTGATTTAGACCAATATAGACTTATGAAGATAAGGGCAAAAGATAAAGTTCATGATGGCTTAAAATGTGAATGATGTGCATCACAAAGGCTAAAAGGCATAAGCAAGTATTGTAGTGGCCATTACGTCTAAGAAAAGCAGTCTTTGGAATGTCAAGTAAATAGACTCGTACTTAATGATAACCAGGCCAGAGGCCTTGCATTTACGGAATAATAATGTCCGTAATGCCCTGTATAATTCATTGAGTATGTTTTGCACGATGGAAATGGTAAATCAGTCTTTCATGATCACAACGTTAAAGGCTCAATAATCCATACAAAAAATGCCAAGTACCATCTTTTTTCTTAATAACAAAACGAGGGATGAAAATGGGCTGGTATACTTGTGTGGTCTTACATTTGCGGGTTCTTCTCCTTGAAAGGAATACAATGATCCACTTCCAGTGTAGGTGGCAGCTGCGTTGGTTTTCATAAAATATCACTATACGCCTCAATTATCGACTGTGGATCGGATGAAAGTTAATCATACACGTCGTCGTCCTTTAACTGTAAACATACTACAAACATTGAACGTCCTTGCCTGAATTATTTTCAGACAACTTTCAATGATGTGGATTGAATAGGCTGCCCATCCGTGCCTTGTAGTAACTGAGTTTGATCATCCCATTGGAATTCCGTAGTCAGTTGCTTCCAGTTGGACACTATGGAGCCAGGCATTTTTAACCATTGTACTCTCAACACTAAATCCAAGCCAGTTAGTGGTAAAGAATAGAGAGTAAAGGCGAAAAGGGATATCCTAGAGAATAATTTATATGTGCTCAAATCTCTCTTGGCATTGTAACCACTTCGCATTTTCAACTAATGCAATGAATGGAGTAATGGGAACAGCAGGCAAGTGCAGCAAGTTGGCCACATTTTTGCTTATGAAATTATATGTTGATTCGTTTCAATAAGAATAAGAAATACAAAATTGCTCAATTTTGGCCGCAACTCGCATAGTTCGAGAAGTTGACTAACTACTTAAGGCAAGCAATGAAATTTCTAGCTCCAGATGCAAGTCTAGGGTGGTCTGCTTCACGAAGTCCTTTGCAATCTCTTCAGAAATAATGTTTCTCACACTAGAACTACCTTAAAGTAGTAACCCCTATGGTCCTTGACACCTTTCAGTACAGTTAAAACGAAGTCCTTGAGCTCTTCGTTTTTGCATCTTGTCTTGTGACAGGCACTTAATTAGGGAAGCTAATGGAGATTATGCTAGAGCAGGAACCGCTAGAAATAATCTATTTGTGGGCATTGATCGTGTGCACCTCTTTCGTCGAAAGAGCTAGTTATCTCGCATTCGTGCCAAACTTATTGCCTCATTTAACATCTTTGTTTTGAACCTCCTGATGCCATTAAAAAGTTCTAATTTGAGACTGCTCATAAATGTACCCAACAGTGCCTTTTGAGTCTACCCTTAAACTTGATTCCCCAACCACTCGAATTCCTTTTGGTAGTCACACAGTGAGCCACTCTGTCTGACTCGTGATAGAGCTTCATTAAAATCTTTGCACTCTATCGGTCCATAGTGAGAGCATACTTCTGTAAAAATATTTTGCTACCACCTATTGACCACATTCTGAGATAACAATTTTATTCTGATTCCTATTTCTAAGATATGTAACATCAGCACAGAAGTACTACAGGACCATTTCAGAACATTACAATGAGGTAATGCAGGTCCCTATCCAAATGCCAAGATTTTACATTGTTATAGCATCCCCATGAATAAACAATCAATGGCATAGCCACCAATTGAGGCAAAGTATCCTACTCATGTTGCCAAACACAATATTTCTATCCCTCAATCATCCCAAAGCACTATGAGAAATATGAACCTATGCCATTTCAGAACATTACTGTGAGATAATGCCAGTCCCAGCCCAAAAGCTAAGATTTACATTGTTATAGCATCCCCATGAATGGTCAATCAATGGCATAGCAATCAAGTGAGGCAAAACATCCTATTCATGTTGCCAAACACAATGAGAAATATGAATCTATCTTCCGAAAGATTCCAGACACTGTATCCAATATGTACCCAGCAATCAAAACTCAGAAATGAACACCATTAAACTTACTGATTGAAAAGATTCTTGAGTTCAAGTCTGCATTGAATAAAATTTTTAGATATAACAAAAAATATAGGTATATTGCAGAATAGAATTGTCATACTAATTAAACATCCAATCTCTCCTTTTGCAGTGAATTTTTACAGCCATCCTCTCTTTAAGACAGAGAAAGGATGTGAATCTATCTTTAGAATATCTGGATAGGATGACAACATTGTATCAAATCTTAAGAGCTATCATTCACAAGTAAACAAGAATTTGCTAATCTAGAAATACAAATTGAATTTAACAGTGTGCACATACTTGCTTTGCTCTTGAAGTTGACATCAAAGAAACACATCTCCAAACAAGAATGGAAAATGACACATGGACTCTACTCTCGGAAAAGTAATTGCAATCCATTCAACAAAACCTTGTGATTCTTTTCGCCCATCACCACATCTCTCTTTCGAAACTCCTCAAGCAAATCAAAAGCCTCACTTCCCCTCCCTTCCCTACACAAACCTTCCAACAGAGTCTTGTATGTCAACATATCTGGTGCCATTGAATTACTGAGCATATTAAACACAAGCTCAATAGCATACTCAAATCTCTGCTCAATTGCAAGAGTACAGATCAAAATCATATAGCAACTTCCACTAGGTACCAAGCCCTTCTCCTTCATCTCCTTATAAAACCCTAAACCCTGCTCCGCCTTCCCTTTCTCACACAACCCCTTTGCAATATAACTGTATGTATAAGCATTCGGCTCACATCCGTACAACCCCATTTCGCGAAAAACCCTAATAGCTTCATCAACCTGAAGACACTTAGCATAAGCCTTAATAATCATATTCAAGGTGAATGTATCAGGTATAACTCCTAAAGATTTCATTTGCTTAGTTAAAGACCTAACCGAGTGCAAATAAACATAACAAACATTCAACTTGTTAAATCTCCTAAGCAATGAATTTAACAATAAAGTGAATGTCTCGAGTGTGGGCTTACAGTTTTCTGATTTCAGCATTTTCTTGTACGCATCAAAAGCGCGATTAAATAAAAGCTTGCGACTGCAACAGAATCTAATAATGGAATTATAGAGGGGTACAGACATTTCACAATTGCCCGCCATGACTTCTTCAACCAGGGTTTCGACGTGGCGGTAGCGTCTACCGGAGATTAGAAGCTCGATTATTGTGAGGTAAGTCTCCTGATCGTGTCTGTAACCATGTCGTTGGGACGTCCATCGGAAGATATCGAGGGCGAGATCGGGGTCTGATTGGGCTTGCAAGGCTGAAACGACATCGGATGGGGTGAAACCGGGTTTGAGGTTTTGGATCCAGGATTCGAACTGTTTTTCAAGAGGCGTTCGCGTCCGGGTTTGGGCGTTGAGGTTTGGGTTTGGTGAAGAGGAAATGGGGCGGTGGCGGTGGCGGGTTGAGGCAGGAGCTATGGGGATTGAGGTTACGTTGAGAGAGGAGACAGGCGAGAACTTAGGAAATTTAAAGTATCTGAGAGTGGAGGAGAGGAGACGATTGAAGTTCACGGGCATTATCACAACGTAGCGCAGCGCGATAAGCTTGCAGTTGCAGAAACTGTTGTTCGAGGTACGGCTTCAGCGAATGGAAGTGAGCCGAAGCTACTCCACTCCACACTTCAACAACAAGACGCCGAGTGCCATATCGATCGGGCCGGGCTAAGACCCAATTCGAACGAGAATGGGCTCTTGGTGAAAAATTAGTTACTAGTAAGATTAACCCACTTATATATTTGAAAAACAATCCGAAAATGTATGTTTGTTTTCAATTTTATTATAACTAAAATAATAAAAACACTGGAATCACCCTGTTTCAAGAGATGTAGACAACTTGGATTTAAGATTTCATTAATCGTACTGTTAATTTTTAATATTAATTAATGAATTAATTTACATAATGAAACGGAAATTGTAGATGGGTGACAACTTTCTTCATCGACTCTTGCCTGTTCGGGCAATTAAAATATTTAAATATTAGATACTTCTGCTGTCTGTCTGTCTCCCTGATAATTCTCGGAAGGTCCGTATTTCTTGCAAATATGAATTTATACCAAATTAGGGCAATTTTCCTCTGGTAAACACCATTTTTCTTGATCTAAAGTAAGTTCTTGGCTTACCTATGGCGAATCTCATGCATGCCCTTTTGGTTTATTATAAACTAGGATTCAGCCTTTTTTTTTCTTTAAATTAATTACAACTCCCAAGTCAATCCTTAGAGTTTGATAAGACTGATCAAATCTGCGCAAATCTCATGCGTGCCCTTTTGGTTTATTATAAACTAGGATTCAGCCCTTTCAATTAATTACAACTCCCAAGTCAATCCTTAGAGTTTGATAAGACTGATCAAATCTGCGCAAAATCACACGATGGTTAGGGTACATAAAAAAAAATAAAGAACTAAGCAATGACAAAATGTGAGGACATTTTACATGTTAATTAGGGCACTAATTAAATTAAAGATGATAGTAGAATACATGAAAATTTCTTGGTTTATTTAAATGCTTCTATTGAATCATGTCTACATTGTCAATTAGTAGACACAACAAAATGATTTTTAAGAAAAAATTGTCAAATTAAAAGAATTTTTATTTAAAAAATAAATAATAATATATTAATAAAAATAAAAAATGATGATATTTTTGTTTTTTAAAAAAAATAAATAAAATATAATTAAATGTCTATTGTGATAATTTTAAAATTTATAATAACAAGATAAAATTATTATTTGCTATATAAATAAATACAAAAAATAAAATAATTATTCATCTATTTACTTCAAAGGTTAATTTCAATAGCTATAAAGAATATAAAATATTATGAATTAACTTCAATGATTTATAATTAATTATAATATAATTATAATCCCATCATTTTTAAGGAATATAAGACACTCTTGTTCTTCATGTCTAGAACAACCTATTATATATATATATATATATTATATATATATATATATATATATATAGCTGAAAACTTGAAATCATCAAGTAATCCTCACTCCAAATCTCAAATTAAAAATTTTAGTTTAAAATAATTGAGGGATGGAACATTAAAAGAAATAATGAGAAAACATCTTTTTTTTTAATAAAAAGATTAGTTAACGAAGTTATGTATTATTAAAAATATTATGTAAATATCCTTTATTATTTTGTTTAATAAAAAAAATTCACTCTTGAAGTTCTTTGAAACCTTCCCTTCCCTTCCCTTTCCCTGTTATTATATCAATCACGTGGTAGATAAAATTAATCCCTGAAGTTATCCCCTCTTATAGTTGTTTAGCCCACCCCACCCCCTCCAAAGAAAAAAGAAAATATCCTTTTATCATTTTGTTTAACCAAAAAAAAACTTCCCACGTTCTCTTTGTTTTAATAGAAATTTTTTTTAATAAAAAATTTCAATAAAATTATCACCATTATTTTTTTTAAAAAAATATTATAATTATCATTAATTAATTTAAAAAAAAATCTAAATTCAATATATTAAGATGAATTGCGAATTGAGATTGTGATGATATATAAAGTAATTTATTTTATAATAATTAAATATTTTTATAAATATTTTATTAAAATAGAAAGTGCGAGTTTAATAAAAGAAATGTATGCCTTCAAAAATTTAACCAACTCTTTTATCTATTGAGATAGGAGTAAAATATTAAATTTGGTATGTATTTTTTTTTAAAGAAAATATTAAGTAATTAAGAATTTTAAGATTAGTATGCAATATTAATAAGCTACATTTGATGTCACCTTTGATGTAGCATAATTTATATAACACTTTAAAATTTATAAACTTGTAAAATATAATTGCTTTTGGATTTAATCTAAGTAGAAACATTTTTAAAATATAATTAACAATCTTAACAAAATTATCTTATAAAAGTAATTGTCAAAGCTAAAATACAATATTTTAAATATTTTTTAATTATAAATAATCTTTAAATATAAAAAAATTAGAATAACGTAAACAAATTTTAAATATCACAAAACTTTTTTTTATGATTATTGTATCAATAATAAAATTATTTAATTAATATAAAAATATATTTATTTGTTATAAATAATAAAAATTATAATTATTATTATATTAATTAGAAATAATATTAATTTTTAATTTTTATTTATAATAAATAAATATATATTTTTATATTTATTAAATAATCTTAATAAAATCGTTTCACTTCGTACTTCTGAGCGATACGGCAGGGCGAATCATTGTGACGAACGGTTCATTAATTTTTGCACTTTTGTTTTTCTTTGCTGGAAAACATTTGAAGCTTAAGTCTGAAAAAAGGCCCTAGCATTTTTATCTCTTTTCAGCCCTACTCATTTATCTGCATCGTTTCTTTCATTTACCTTGGTGATTTATTCTTGAAAAATTTCCGAAAATAATCTTATTTTTATCCTTCTTTACATTTATAACCAACCCTAATTCATTCTTACCAAAGTAATTACTTTGGACGATTTTACCCCCAAACCCTAAAACACAATTTCATTTCTGCCCTCAGAATAGCTAAAAGGTAAAAAAACAAACATCTACCCATTTTTTTCTCATTTCGTCGTTCATTTTCTTCTTATCTCATCACCGTTGCTTTGCCAATCAATTGCAAGTTTCGCCATCAACAGCATAAAGAATAGAACAACAAGAAAAAAAAAGGTTAATACAAGTATATTGCATAGAATTTTGCTTTATTTGTGTGTTTATAAATAATAGAAATATTTCTGTAATTAGACAAAATTAAGTTTTTGGTGTAGTAGCTCATTTCTTTCTTCTTGATTTTTTTAAAATGTTGACACAACAATTGTAGAGAAGTAAGAGGAGGAAATGCAGAAGACGGAGGAGGAAAGACGGTGGGTGAATTCAGCGGGCGGCCGAATATAGGGGAGTCTGGAGCGTGAGGCTCAATTTTCGCCCTGAGTCCCCGGAAATCCAGGGCCCAAAGGGCCTGGGCCGCTTTGGGTCCCTGCGGACCCAGAGCGTTTTTGCCCTGGGTCCCTACGGGGACCCAGGGCGTTTTTGCTCTGGGCTCGCGGGGACCCAGAGCGTTTTTGCCTTGGGTCAGCGGGGACTCAGAGCGTTTTTGCCTGGGTCTCTAGGGACAAAGGGTTTTCTTTCACTTGTATATTTATGTTATATAATTTTTTAGTCATTATATTAGAAAAATTAGTTTTTTATATTCATACAATTTATAATTATAAAGGTTATAAATATTAATTATTAATTTATCTATTAATTTTGAGGTATATGGCTGAATCGTACCTGTTGGCATTCGGCATGGAGGATCATGGGTTATGTTATCTTATGGTTTAGAAAAATACTGCGGTGGAAGGGTCTGACTTATATCTGTTTCAAAAGATATACCGCAGTGGAAGGGTCTGGCTTATATCTGTTCCAAAAGTTATTAAGTACCATGAATTATTGACCATAATATACGAGCACACTAGAATTAATCCAACAGAATTTAACATTCAACTAAAAACTGGTTTCAAAGATACAGAGACAGGATCTTGTATATATGTTGACATTGATGATGATTTTAGTGTATCCGATTTTATGTACAGTATTAGGCCGGAATGGTGTAAAGATCTTTCTATACTTTATCTCTCTGCAGAGCAAGTTGTTCCCAATGAGCCCAAGGTGCCTGAAAGTAACGTGCCAGCTTTTGATGCAGAGGTTTCTACATAACCAGTTGTATCTTCTTGGGATAGTAACCAATTCGATTATGGTCAATACTATACAAATCCTATAGAACCTGAACCAATACAGCGTGGAGCTTCAGTTAGCCGTGGAGAATATGCGTTTTGCCCAATAAATGAAGAGCATGTACACGATTTCTTTCAGGCTCTCGCATTTGTGCAAGGTGAAGGTGTTGACATGGCTAACGAAATGCCAGCTCATACGTGGAGGAATGATTTCGAAGATGACGATACTTATGCAGGTGCAAACTTGAGTCAACAAGCTCGTGATAGTGACACATCTATGAGGATTGGTGATGACATGGCTAGTCCTTTAAGTCTTCCACACAGTGGTCGTCGTATGCCGCTTATTCCACCATCATTTTCTACAGGCGAGGATGCAATGTCCGTGTCTACATATAACATGATAGATGTTGGACAACTTTTCTATTCAAAGAAGGAGTTACGAGACGCATTGGGTGTATTGGCACTGAGGAATAATTTTCAGTTTCGAGTTGCAAAGTCAACGACAGATCGATTTGAGGTTAGATGTGTTGTTGACGGTTGCAAATGGCGAATGCGAGCAACGAATCCAGATGGAGATGGTGGATATTGGTGTATTAAGCGGTTTGAAACCGAGCATACGTGTAGAAGCGACCAACTAAATCCAAGCCACCGCCAAGCAACCAGTCGCTTTATTGGTGAATTTGTTATGGACAAATTCCAAGACCCTAGTAGGATTTATACTCCAAACAACATTCGCGATGACATACATCGAGAGTTTGGAGTCCGGGTATCTTACCGCAAGGCGTGGCTAGCAAGAGAAGAAGCACTCAAATTAGCATGTGGAGACCCAGTAGAATCATTCAACTTGTTGCCACAATTTTGTTACGTACTCGAAGAGAGGAATCTCAGGTACGATAACGCATATAGAAACTGACGTTGATGCAAACTTCTTATACTTCTTCATGGCACTTGGAGTTTGTTTGAGCAGTTTTCGTACGGCAATTCGGCCAGTGATTGCTATTGATGGAACATTCCTAAAGGGTACGTATCGAGGCACCATGTTTGTTGCAGCCGCTCTTGATGGAAATGATCAAATATATCCTGTCGCATTCGGAGTTGGAGACTCAGAAAACGATGCTTCGTGGGAATGGTTTTTAACGAAGCTACGGGATGCGCTTGGCCCTGTTGAAGATCTTGTGTTTGTCTCAAATCGCCACGACAGCATTATCAAAGGTATAATGAACAATCTTCCCTGAAGCATACCACGGGTTTTGTGCATATCATATTGAAGGGAATTTGAAAACAAAGTTCAAATTCAAAGACCGCAAAAAAAGATGCTTTCCTTATGGGTTTCTACCAAGCTACAAAAGCATTTGTTTTTGAGTGAATTTGAGAAGCATATGGAGAAGCTGAGGTTAGTTCACAATGATGCTGCCAATTATTTAGAAAATGATGTTGGTTTTCATCGTTGGGCAAGATGTCATTTTCCCACTCGGCGATACGACATAATGACCACAAACATTGCCGAAAGTCTGAATGCACTGTTGAAGGATGCATGGACTCTGCCCATCATGGCCTTAGCTGATTGGATACGTTCAGTGTTGCAGCGATGGTTTTATGAAAGGAGAGAAGAAGCTGCTAAACACGAGGACAACACATTAACTGATGCGGCCTCTGCAAAAGTGAAAATGGAGGAATCACTGTCACTAACTCTGTCCGTTTATCCAGTTTTGCATTATGAGTTCGAAGTTAGAGGTCGAGGTGAAATTGCAATAGTTGATCTTAATGCGAAAACATGCCAGTGCAGGCACTTCAACCTATAACAACTACCATGTGCCCACGCAATGGCAGCATTAGATTCGTTAGAGGGCAGGTATGAGAATTTTGCTCCAACTATTATCACAATGGTACGCTATTAGCTGCGTATGCAGCCGAGATTCATCCTGTAGGTGATCCCACCTTTTGGCAAGTCTCCAGCGAGATTCGGGCAACCATTGTCAAACCACCTGTAGGTCGTCTTCCATCCGGTCGACCTAGGAATACACGCATCCCATCTTCTGGTGAAGAAGTGGTCGTTCGGAGGTGTTCTCGAGTGTAAGCAACGTGGTCACAATCGCGCAACATGTAGAAACCCCTTGAACTTGACGGACACTTAAATAATTAATTTAGTTTGTGATTATGACTTATGCACTAATATATATATATTTTACCATGGTTTGTTGTATGCTGATTGTTTAATTTAGTTTGTAATGGTGATTTGTGCAATTATATATATTTGTTTACACCATGTTTTGTTGTGTGATGATTGTTTTATTTAGTTTGTAATTATGACTTATGCAATTATATATTTTTTTACACCATGTTTTGTTATATGATGATTGTATAATTTATTGTTGATGAAGCACATATTCCGTTGTGTGAAGACACGATTGCCATTGGGTATGACCAATCTCACATTCGGTATAATTAACAACACCAACACAACATCACCACCATAAACACAACAACATCAACATCACAAACATAACAACATCAACACAAAAAAACAACACCAACACAACATCACTACCACCACCATCAACACATCTACACAAAAAACACACACGACCGTGGGGATTCTTGAAGATGAAGAGATTGAGGGTGAAGATGAAAACCCCCCAATAACTCTTTGATTTATATTTAGACACCCATATCAAGCGCAAAGCCCATTTCTAGCTAACTATTAAAGCTCAAAGTAACAGCCAGTTTTTGAAATTTATAGATATGCTATTATCTGTTGCACCTAGCTAGATGCCCCTGCCGTACTAGTAGTTCCTACCACACGCAGTCGAATGCGCAGCCACACCTAATGGCATGTTCCGGTCGCTTTCGGAACTTCGTCCTGCACATGGCCGAACACACCTGACCCCACAGCCGTGCCTACAAAGATGTTCTGGGCACACCCCGAAGTTTGTCCCAAGTATTGCCGAACGTGCCCAATGCCTCTGGTGCGCTGATGGGGATGTTGCGGTGACACCCACAACTTTGTCCCGGGACTGACAAACATGCCCGAAGCCTTTGCCAAGATCGTAGGGGTTCTTGAAGATGAATAGATTGAGCATGAATATGCAAAGCCCTAATAACTCTTTGATTGATCTTTGGACACCCATATCAAGTGCAAAGCCCATTTCAAGCTAACTACTAAACGACAAAGTAATGGCTAGTTTTTTAAATTTAAAGATATGTCGTTATGTGTTGTACCTAGTTGTATGCCTCTGCGGTACCTGCATGTATGCTTCGGTCTCTACTGGTAGTTCCTACCACACACTGTTGAACGTGCTGCTACGCCCAATGGGATGTTCCAGTCCCTTTCGGAACCTTGTCCTGAGCATTGTCGAACACACCTGACCCTGCAGGCGTGCCTACAAAGATGTTCTGGGCACACCTCGAAGTTTGTCCCAAGCATTGCCGAACGTGCCCAATGCCGCTGGTGCGCCCATGAGTATGTTCCAATCACACCCAGAAGTTCGTCCCCTGGACTAGCAAACACGCATGAAGCCTTTGCCACAGCATCACCACCAAAACATCCCACCACTACCGCCACAACATCACCACCAAAACATCCCCACCACCACTGCCACAACGTCACCACAAACACAACAACATCGACACAACACAACCGCAACAATATCACAACACAAATCAACGACAATTAACAGGTCAAACACAACACACAAATATAGAGATGATAAAATTATTTTATTGACATAAACAACAAACAACTTCTACATCAATGTATTCGACCTACAAAAAGATCTAATGCAATTTTAATCCTAAAGAATTGGCCATGATCAGCTGTGAAATCCCAAGGCCGCCTAACATAATATATTCTATATATTTACAAACGAAAACCCCACAATCCCCGCTATTTACATTTTGAGTCGGAGTACCTTGTGGCGATGGCACTGGAACGACATTTTCGTGTTTGTGCAGCCAGGTCGATCATCCCAAAATCCTAATCTGCGCAGTGCCACCGGGAGTAGCAGACTAATTGGGCTTCATCGCATCATGGATCTCGTGGTTGGAATGTTCTTTGGGGGAGGAATCGTAGATCGTGATGCTATGCCTCACCAAGTCCACCGACAATGTGACCCTAATGATCTCCACAAATAAGCACAGGTAGTAGGACGTAATTGACAGTCCTTCACGGCTTGTACATCCCGAACCGATTACCTCGAATGTGCATGTCAATGTCGTAGTAGTCGGCTGGCTCTTGGGACCTGCGTCGCCATTTGTAAAGTAATTAGGCCTGAAAATTGAAACTAGATGATTAGAAACGAACAAGTACAATTATTTTACATAATTAAAATAAATCATAGGCAAGTTGGAAATCTATACGTACATATAGGTGGGCATGGGCGATGGTAACATTTCTGGCGAATACTTTGAGGACACGCCAGTTGTCGATGGGCTAGCAAGTAACAGTACTCATCGATGTGCTGTATTAATAAAACAACGAAGGTTAGATTTCACATTCGTATACTACCAAGTAATGACCAAGTGGGTGGGTGCAAAACTTACAGTATCTTCTAATTGTGCATCCGCATCTGAAATACCACGAAGCCACCTCGGCGTGATAGTGACAGCCCGCGTCTCAATGGCTGCGTCTGGTTCCTCTCAACCAATTAAGGTACGTGGCATAAATGCTGTCCTCATAAGGGGCAATAGGGTTTATCACAGTATCTGGTGGATACTGTGGTAGCTCCCTGTTGGATCTGATCATGCGCGCCCTCTTATCTGGGTTGGTGTACGGGCTTCTTTTCTGCGGGCCACGCCTGTAAACCCTCCTGAACCGACTACAACTAGCATCACCCTCACGCTCTGATTCTGGGAAAATGTGACACCTTTAAGTGGTATGCTGGATGATGGTCCCACTTCAAATCCTGTGGTATGCTGAGGTAAAATGTCCTTTAAAACACAAAACGTAGGGCCATAATTAGTTGCGGTATACAATATAATACAGTTATAGCAACAAAACATAAAGAACAGTACATATGATAGAATAAGTAAACTAACCTGTGGTTGTTGACGGCCGCTCAATGCCATCCATGCCTGTAGGTCTGCTGATAGTTGATCGACCTGACCTACAACTTCGCATTCTATTTGCTGCATGTCATCGCGGATGCCCCGCTCTATCCTCTCGACATTGTCTTGTATGTACATGATGTCCTGTCACATGTAGTGGACCTTTGAATCTAAGGAGTTGAACCGATCTTCAACAAATCTCCTAAACTCCCGTCAATGTATGCTGGTCAGGGGATGAATGGTGCGATGGAGACAGCGAATGTCCATGCAGACAAAATCGGTGATGATGACCGAACAGGATACTGTGCTAGTATTGATGAACGATGATGTGAGAAACTGGTCGAGTGATGTGACATGACCGGGGAATGATGATGCGATAAAGGTGTGGAATGATGTGAGGCAGCTGCTATGATGTGAGGCAGTGCTAATGATGTGAGGCTGCTGGCGAATAATGAAACCTCGCGGGAGACTGACGCTGTAACAGAGAAAAAACATATATATTAGACAAATACATAGCACTTATTATTAATATGTAAACATAACTATAAACTATACCTAAACATAACTCGATGTCGTTAGGACGCTACCCCCGTACGCACCTCGTGGTTGAATAATCTCCATCAATTCAACCACGTGAGGCAGTTCCATCTCTACACCGTCAGGTTGTAGGTTAGGAACAACCTGAAGTGCCTCCGCTGCAAACAAATATCGTTGCAGCATCGCCTGGGTCAAATTCTGCTTCATGTTCTTCCAGCGGATGATACGCGGGACGCCATCGCGTACGATAGTAGCGAACCTATTCTGCAGGCTAGGAATACTCTCGTAAATCCACACCTGCATGACAGAAATTATAGCATTACAACACGAAACACACTCAAAAAAATTACATTTAGTTTGTTAGAAATACCTAAAATGCAATTGCCATCCCGGTGATGTTATACTTGCCCTTAAATTGCCGCCCACTAGCTTCCAACCGTGCTGTAGTGCTCCTGTATTTCCCGTGTTGGATAGTAAGGGATTGGCTCAAGGACTGCATGATGTAAAGATGGACGGCAGATCCCCATAGGGTATCTATTAAACTCCTCTAAATCCTCTAAAATATCTAATACCCAAAAATCAGCATGTGATCTACCGTCCCTACCAAATAAAAACCTCTCAACCAAATAAAAGAGGGATAATCTAACTACATCTACATCCGAAAGAGAAGAAAAATCTAAGACATCAAATACTAAATCTAGATCGTCTAGGGTGATCACGTCTCTATCCCCAAATATTATATCCCTAAGACGAGAACTATCCTCCAAATGTAAAGTAGGAAAATGCCCACACCTAAGTCCGGTTATCAACCCAAACTCAACTCGTGAAAACCGACCATCTAGCTACCAACTAAAAACCACATCTCGTTTGGGTCACCACCTACATCTATCTCATACAACATCATGTAATGAATTAAGATAGGTGAATGATGTAAACTACCTATGTCTAACAAATGACCTAAACAAGTTTGCCTAAACATACCTAATTGCGTCTCACTTAATTTACCCCGTATTTGGTCTAGCACTGCAAATCTCGCTCAGACAACACGTCTCTGCGTGAAAGTGCTCATCTATCGGAATCTTCAGGCGAGGTTGAGTTGCCATTTCTACCTGCACAGATTCAATAAATAGTAATTAGTCAAAAATAAATAATAAATTATAAAAACAAATAATAAAATATCAAAACAAATAATAAAAATATCAAAATAATAATAAAATATAAAAACAAATAAAAAATATAATAACAAATAAAAAATATCAAAATAAATAATAAATTTAATTAATAAATAATCAAATTAATAAAACCTTTGGGTGCGTGTAGCACACGCTCCCAGAGGAACGACTGCCCTGGGTCCGCGGAAACCCAGGGCAAAATGGCCTAGGATTGGTATAGTATTGACCATAATCGAATTGGTTACTGTCCCGAAGATACAACTGGTTGTGTAGAAACCTCTGCATCAAAAGCTGGCACGTTACTTTCAGGTACCCTGGGCTCACTGGGAACAACTTGCTCTGCAAAGAGATAAAGTATAGAAAGATCTTTACACCATTCCGACCTAATACTATGCATAAAACTAGATACACTAGAATCATCATCAATGTCAACATATATACGAGATCCTGTCTCTGCATCTTTGAAACCAGTTTTTAGTTGAATGTTAAATTCTGTTGGATTAATTCTAGGGCACTCGTATATTATGGTCAATAATTCATAGTACTTAATATCTTTTGGAATAGATATAAGTCGGACCCTTCCACCGTGGAATTTTTCTGAACCATCAGATAACATAACCCATGATCCTCCATGCCGACTGCCAACAGGTACGATTTCAACCATATACCTGAAAATTAATAATTAATATTTATAACCTTTATAATTATAAATTGTATGAATATAAAAAACTAATTTTTTTGCTAATATAATGACTAAATTATATAACATGATATACAGGAGAAACAAGGCCCTGGGTCCTTGGAGATCCGGGCAAAAATGCTCTGGGTCCCTGCGAACCCAGGGCAAAAACGCTCTAGGTCTGCGGGGACCCAGAGCAAAAATACTCTGGGTCCCCGTGAACCTAGAGCAAAAACTCTCTGGGTTCCCATGGGGACCCAGGGCGGAAATTAATAGGTTAGTTTGACTTACATTGAATAGAATTTTGCGATATTTGTGTGTTTACAAGTAATTGATAAAATTTGGCATGAATTTTCGTAATTAAAGCACTAAATATGATAAAATTAAATTTGTTGTGGTAGTTCATTTCTTCCTTGTTGATAAAATGTTGACACAATGGTAGAGAAGTAGGCGTGTAGATAAGGCAAAATGTAGTAAATAGGGCAATTTTGGTGTTTTGGGTGAGAAAATGCAAAAAACGGAGGAGGAAACGAAGGGCGCAGAGTGGTCTCTGGGCGCGTGCCTAGAGTGTTTTTGGGCCCTAGGTCATTTCGCCTGGATTCCCAGGGACCTAGGGTGGTAGTTCCTCAGTGTGGGTGTATCCCTACAGCTGTGGGCACTAACAAACACCCATGACCCTCTACCATAGCCGTCAGGATTGTCAGTCATAATGTGGTCGCTCTCGGTACCCTCGTCCTGCACACTGCCGAACACACCTGACCCCTACTCTCACTTCGACAAGGATGTTCTGGGCATTGTCCGAAGTTTGTCCCAAGGATTGCAAACGTGCCCAATGCCTCTGGTTCGCCCACAGGGATGTTTTGGTGACGACCAGAAGTCAATCCTTGGACTTACAAACACCCGTGACCCTCTACCATGGCCGTCAGGATTGTCAGTGATGCTGTGGTCACTCTCGGAACTTAGTCCTGCACACTGCCGAACACACCTGACCCCACTGCTGATGAACAAGAATGTTCTGGGTACTTCCGCCGAAGCATTGCCAAACGTGCCCAATGCCTCTGGTTCGCTCACGGGGATGTTTTGGTGATTGCAAGAAGTTTATCCCCGCACTGACAAACACCCATGACCCTCTACCATGGCCGTCAGGATTGTCAGTCATGCTGTGGTCGCTCTCGGTACCTCGTCCTGCACACTGCCGAACACACCTGACCCTACTGTCACTTCGACAAGGATGTTCTGGGCATTGTCTGAAGTTTGTCCCAAGGATTGCAAAACGTGCCCAATGCCTCTGGTTCGCCCACAGGGATGTTTTGGTGACGACCAGAAGTCAATCCCCTGGACTTACAAACACCCGTGACCCTCTACCATGGCCGTCACGATTGTCAGTGATGCTTGTGGTCACTCTCGGAACTTAGTCCTGCACACTGCCGAACACACCTGACCCCACTGCCCGTGAACAAGAATGTTCTGGGTACTTCCCGAAGTTTGTCCGAAGCATTGGCAAACGTGCCCAATGCCTCTGGTTCGCTCACGGGGATGTTTTGGTGATTGCAAGAAGTTTATCCCCGCACTGACAAACACCCATGACCCTCTACCATGGCCGTCAGGATTGTCAGTGATAATGTGGTCGCTCTCGGTACCTCGTCCTGCACACTGCCGAACACACCTGACCCTACTGTCACATCGAAAAGGATGTTCTGGGCATTGTCTGAAGTTTGTCCCAAGGATTGCAAAACGTGCCCAATGCCTCTGGTTCGCCCACAGGGATGTTTTGGTGACGGCCAGAAGTCAATCCCCGGACTTACAAACACCCGCGACCCTCTACCATGGCCGTCACGATTGTCAGTGATGCTGTGGTCACTCTCGGAACTTAGTCCTGCACACTGCCGAACACACCTGACCCCACTGCCCGTGAACAAGAATGTTCTGGGTACTTCCCGAAGTTTTTCGAAGCATTGGCAAACGTGCCCAATGCCTCTGGTTCGATCACGGGGATGTTTTGGTGATTGCAAGAAGTTTATCCCCGCACTGACAAACACCCATGACCCTCTACCATGGCCGTCAGGATTAACAGTCATGCTGTGGTCGCTCTCGGTACCTCGTCCTGCACACTGCCGAACACACCTGACCCCACTGTCACTTCGACAAGGAAGTTCTAGGCATTGTCCGAAGTTTATCCCAAGGATTGCAAAACGTGCCCAATGCCTCTGGTTCGCCCACAGGATGTTTTGGTGACGACCAGAAGTCAATCCCCGGACTTACAAACACCCGTGACCCTTTACCATGGCCGTCACGATTGTCAGTGATGCTGTGGTCACTCTCGGAACATAGTCCTGCACACTGCCGAACACACCTGACCCCACTGCCCGTGAACAAGAATGTTCTGGGTACTTCCGAAGTTTGTCCGAAGTAGTGGCAAACGTGCCCAATGCCTCTGGTTCGCCCACGGGGATGTTTTGGTGACAGCTAGAAGATAATCCCCGCACTGAGCAACACCCATGACCCTCTACGATGGCCGTCAGGATTGTCAGTCATAATGTGGTCGCTCTCGGTACTTCGTCCTGCACACTGCCGAACACACCTGAACCTACAGTCACTTCGGCAAGGATGTTCTGGGCATTGTCTGAAGTTTGTCCCAAGGATTAGCAAAACGTGCCCAATGCCTCTGGGTCGCCCACAGGGATGTTTGGGTGACGACCAGAAGTCAATCCCCGGACTTACAAACACCGCGACCCTCTACCATGGCCATCACGATTGTCAGTGATGCTGTGGTCACTCTCGGAACTTAGTCCTGCACACTACAGAACACACCTGACCCCACTGCCCGTGAACAAGAATGTTCTGGGTACTTCCCGAAGTTTGTCCGAAGCATTGGCAAACGTGCCCAATGCCTCTGGTTAGCCCACAGGGATGTTTTGGTGATTGCAGGAAGTTTATCCCCGCACTGACAAACACCCATGACCCTCTACCGTAGTCGTCAGGATTGTCAGTCATAATGTGGTCGCTCTCGGTACTTCGTCCTGCACACTGCCGAACACACCTGACCCTACTCTAACTTTGAAAAGAATGTTCTGGGCATTGTCCGAAGTTTGTCCCAAGGATTGCAAAATGTGCCGAATGCCTCTGAGTCGCCCACAGGGATGTTTTGGGTGACGACCAGAAGTCAATCCCCGGACTTACAAACACCCGCGACCCTCTACCATGGCCGTCACGATTGTCAGTGATGCTGTGGTCACTCTTAGAACTTAGTCCTGCACACTGCCGAACACACCTGACCCCACTGCCCGTGAAGAAGAATGTTGTGGGTACTTCCCGAAGTTTGTCCGAAGCATTGGCAAACGTGCCCAATGCCTCTGGTTCGCTCACGGGGATGTTTTGGTGATTGCAAGAAGTTTATCCCCGCACTGACAAACACCCATGACCCTCTACCGTAGCCGTCAGGATTGTCAGTCATAATGTGGTCGCTCTCGGTACCTCGTCCTGCACACTGCCGAATCACCTGACCCTGCAGTCACTTCGAAAAGGATTTTCTGGGCATTGTCCGAAGTTTGTCCCAAGGATTGCAAAACGTGCCCAATGCCTCTGGTTCGCCCACAGGGATGTTTTGTGATGACCAGAAGTCAATCCCCGGACTTACAAACACCCGCTGACCCTCTACCATGGCCGTCAGGATTGTCAGTGATGCTGTGGTCACTCTCGGAACATAGTCCTGCACACTACCGAACACACCTGACCCCACTGCCCGTGAACAACAATGTTCTGGGTACTTCCCGAAGTTTGTCCGAAGCATTGGCAAACGTGCCCAATGCCTCTGGTTCGCTCACGGGGATGTTTTGGTGATTGCAAGAAGTTTATCCCCGCACTGACAAACACCCATGACCCTCTACCATGGCCGTCAGGATTGTCAGTCATAATGTGGTCGCTCTCGGTACCTCGTCCTGCACACTGCCGAACACACCTGACCCTACTGTCACTTCGACAAGGATGTTCTGGGCATTGTCCGAAGTTTGTCCCAAGGATTGCAAAACGTGCCCAATGCCTCTGGTTCGCCCACAGGGATGTTTTGGTGACGACCAGAAGTCAATCCCCGGACTTACAAACACCCGCGACCCTCTACCATGGCCGTCACGATTGTCAGTGATGCTGTGGTCACTCTTAGAACTTAGTCCTGCACACTGCCGAACACACCTGACCCCACTGCCCGTGAAAAGAATGTTTTGGGTACTTCCCGAAGTTTGTCCGAAGCATTGGCAAACGTGCCCAATGCCTCTGGGTTCGCTCACGGGGATGTTTTGGTGACTGCAAGAAGTTTATCCCCGCACTGACAAACACCCATGACCCTCTACCATGGCCATCAGGATTGTCAGTCATAATGTGGTCGCTCTCGGTACTTCGTCCTGCACACTGCCGAACACACCTGACCCTACTGTCACTTCGACAAGGATGTTCTGGGCATTGTCCGATGTTTGTCCCAAGGATTGCAAAACGTGCCCAATGCCTCTGGTTCGCCCACAGGGATGTTTTGGTATGACCAGAAGTCAATCCCGAGAACTGATGAACTTGTCTGATGCCTCTTTTGAGCCAGCGTGGATTTTTTTGGTCGCTCTCGGAAGTTTAGTCCTGCACACTACCGAACACACCTAACCCCACTGCCCGTGAACAACAATGTTCTGGGTACTTCCCGAAGTTTGTCCGAAGCAGTGGCAAACGTGCCCAATGCCTCTGGTTCGCTCACGGGGATGTTTTGGTGATTGCAAGAAGTTTATCCCCGCACTGACAAACACCCATGACCCTCTACCATGGCCGTCAGGATTGTCAGTCATAATGTGGTCGCTCTCGGTACCTCGTCCTGCACACTGCCGAACACACCTGACCCTACTGTCACTTCGACAAGGATGTTCTGGGCATTGTCCGAAGTTTGTCCCAAGGATTGCAAAACGTGCCCAATGCCTCTGGTTCGCCCACAGGGATGTTTTGGTGACGACCAGAAGTCAATCCCCGGACTTACAAACACCCGTGACCCTCTACCATGGCCGTCAGGATTGTCAGTGATGCTGTGGTCACTCTCGGAACTTAGTCCTGCACACTGCCGAACACACCTGACCCCACTGCCCGTGAACAAGAATGTTCTGGGTACTTCCCGAAGTTTGTCTGAAGCATTGGCAAACGTGCCCAATGCCTTTGGTTCGCTCACGGGGATGTTTTGGTGATTGCAAGAAGTTTATCCCCGCACTGACAAACACCCATGACCCTCTACCATGGTCGTCAGGATTGTCAGTCATAATGTGGTCGCTCTCGGTACTTCGTCCTGCACACTGCCGAACACACCTGACCCTACTGTCACTTCGACAAGGATGTTCTGGGCATTGTCTGAAGTTTGTCCCAAGGATTGCAAAACGTGCCCAATGCCTCTGGTTCGCCCACAGGGATGTTTTGGTGACGACCAGAAGTCAATCCCCGGACTTACAAACACCCGCGACCCTCTACCATGGCCGTCAGGATTGTCAGTGATGCTGTGGTCACTCTCGGAACTTAGTCGTGCACACTGCCGAACACACCTGACCCCACTGCCGTGAACAAGAATGTTCTTGGGTACTTCCCGAAGTTTGTCCGAAGCATTGGCAAACGTGCCCAATGCCTCTGGTTCGCTCACGGGGATGTTTTGGTGATTGCAAGAAGTTTATCCCCGCACTGACAAACACCCATGACCCTCTACCATGGCCGTCAGGATTGTCAGTCATAATGTGGTCGCTCTCGGTACTTCGTCCTGCACACCTGACCCTACTGTCACTTCGATAAGGATGTTCTGGGCATTGTCCGATGTTTGTCCCAAGGATTGCAAAACGTGCCCAATGCCTATGGTTCGCCCACAGGGATGTTTTTGTAATGACCAGAAGTCAATCCCTGGACTTACAAACACCCTCGACCCTTTACCATGGCCGTCACGATTGTCAGTGATGCTGTGGTCACTCTTGGAACATAGTCCTGCACACTACCGAACACACCTGACCCCACTGCCCGTGAACAAGAATATTCTGGGTACTTCCCGAAGTTTGACCGAAGCAGTGGCAAACGTGCCCAATGCCTCTGGTTCGCCCACGAGGATGTTTTGGTGACTGCTAGAAGTTAATCCCCGCACTGACAAACACCCATGACCCTCTACCATGGTCGTCAGGATTGTCAGTCATAATGTGGTCGCTCTCGGTACTTCGTCCTGCACACTGCCGAACACACCTGACCCTACTGTCACTTCGACAAGGATGTTCTGGGCATTGTCTGAAGTTTGTCCCAAGGATTAGAAAACGTGCCCAATGCCTCTGGTTCGCCCACAGGGATGTTTTGGTGACGACCAGAAGTCAATCCCCGGACTTACAAACACCCGCGACCCTCTACCATGGCCGTCACGATTGTCAGTGATGCTGTGGTCACTCTCGGAACTTAGTCCTGCACACTGCCGAACACACCTGACCCCTACTGCCCGTGAACAAGAATGTTCTGGGTACTTCCCGAAGTTTGTCCGAAGCATTACCAAACGTGCCCAATGCCTCTGGTTCGCTCACGGGGATGTTGTGGTGATTGCAAGAAGTTTATCCCCGCACTGACAAACACCCATGACCCTCTACCATAGCCGTCAGGATTGTTAGTCATAATGTGGTCGCTCTTGGTACCTCGTCCTGCACACTGCCGAACACACCTGACCCTACAGTCACTTCGAAAAGGATGTTCTGGGCATTGTCCTAAGTCTGTCCCAAGGATTGCAAAACGTGACCCAATGCCTCTGGTTCCTTCACAAGGATGTTTTAGTGACGACCAGATGTCAATCCCCGGACTTACAGACACCCGTGACCCTATACCATAGCCGTCACGATTGTCAGTGATGCTGTGGTCACTCTCGGAACTTAGTCCTGCACACTGCCGAACACACCTGACCCCACTGCACGTGAACAAGAATGTTCTGGGTACTTCCCGAAGTTTTTCTGAAGCAGTGGCAAACGTGCCCAATGCCTCTGGTTCGCCCACGGGGATGTTTTGGTGACTGCCAGAAGTTAATCCCCGCACTGACAAAAACCCATGACGCTCTACCATGGTCGTCAGGATTGTCAGTCATAATGTGGTCGCTCTCGGTACTTCGTTCTGCACACTGCCGAACACACCTGATCCTACTGTCACTTCGACAAGGATGTTCTGGGCATTGTCCGAAGTTTGTCCCAAGGATTGCAAAACGTGCCCAATGCCTCTGGTTCGCCCACAGGGATGTTTTGGCAATGACCAGAAGTCAATCCCCGGACATACAAACACCCGCGACCCTCTACCATGGCCGTCATGATTGTCAGTGATGCTGTGGTCACTCTCGGAACTTAGTCTTGAACACTGCCGAACACACCTGACCCCACTGCCCGTGAACAAGAATGTTCTTGGGTACTTCCCGAAGTTTGTCCGAAGCATTGGCAAACGTGCCCAATGCCTCGGGTTCGCTCACGGGGATGTTTTGGTTACTGTCAAAAGTTAATCCCCGCACTGACAAACACCCATGACCCTCTACCATGGCCATCAGGATTGTCAGTCATAATGTGGTCGCTCTCGGTACTTCGTCCTGCACACTGCCGAACACACCTGACCCTACTGTCACTTCGACAAGGATGTTCTGGGCATTGTCCGATGTTTGTCCCAAGGATTGCAAAACGTGCCCAATGCCTCTGGTTCGCCCACAGGGATGTTTTGGCAATGAACAGAAGTCAATCCCCGGACTTACAAACACCCGCGACCCTCTACCATGGCCGTCAGGATTGTCAGTGATGTTGTGGTCACTCTCGGAACATAGTCCTGCACACTACCGAACACACCTAACCCCACTGCCCGTGAACAACAATGTTCTGGGTACTTCCCGATGTTTGACCGAAGCAGTGGCAAACGTGCCCAATGCCTCTGGTTCGCCCACGGGGATGTTTTGGTGACTGCAGAAGTTAATCCCCGCACTGACAAACACCCATGACCCTCTACCATGGCCGTCAGGATTGTCAGTCATAATGTGGTCGCTCTCGGTACCTGTCCTGCACACTGCCGAACACACCTGACCCTACTGTCACTTCGACAAAGGATGTTCTGGGCATTGTCCGAAGTTTGTCCCAAGGATTGCAAAACGTGCCCAATGCCTCTGGTTCGCCCACAGGGATGTTTTGGTGACGACCAGAAGTCAATCCCCGGACTTACAAACACCCGTGACCCTCTACCATGGCCGTCACGATTGTCAGTGATGCTGTGGTCACTCTCGGAACTTAGTCCTGCACACTGCCGAACACACCTGACCCCACTGCCCGTGAACAAGAATGTTCTGGGTACTTCCCGAAGTTTGTCCGAAGCATTGGCAAACGTGCCCAATGCCTCTGGTTCGCTCACGGGGATGTTTTGGTGATTGCAAGAAGTTTATCCCCGCACTGACAAACACCCATGACCCTCTACCATGGCCGTCAGGATTGTCAGTCATAATGTGGTCGCTCTCGGTACTTCGTCCTGCACACTGCCGAACACACTGACCCTACTGTCACTTCGACAAGGATGTTCTGGGCATTGTCCGAAGTTTGTCCCAAGGATTGCAAAACGTGCCCAATGCCTCTGGTTCGCCCACAGGGATGTTTTGTAATGACCAGAAGTCAATCCCCGGACTTACAAACACCCGCGACCCTCTACCATGGCCGTCAGGATTGTCAGTGATGCTGTGGTCACTCTCGGAACTTAGTCCTGCACACTGCCGAACACACCTGACCCCACTGCCCGTGAACAAGAATGTTCTGGGTACTTCCCGAAGTTTGTCCGAAGCATTGGCAAACGTGCCCAATGCCTCTGGTTCGCTCACGGGGATGTTTTGGTGATTGCAAGAAGTTTATCCCCGCACTGACAAACACCCATGACCCTCTACCATGGCCGTCAGGATTGTCAGTCATAATGTGGTCGCTCTCGGTACTTCGTCCTGCACACTGCCGAACACACCTGACCCTACTGTCACTTCGACAAGGATGTTCTGGGCATTGTCCGAAGTTTGTCCCAAGGATTGCAAAACGTGCCCAATGCCTATGGTTCGCCCACAGGGATGTTTTTGTAATGACCAGAAGTCAATCCCCGGACTTACAAACACCCGCGACCCTCTACCATGGCCGTCACGATTGTCAGTGATGCTGTGGTCACTCTCGGAACTTAGTCCTGCACACTGCCGAACACACCTGACCCCACTGCCCGTGAACAAGAATGTTCTGGGTACTTCCCGAAGTTTGCCGAAGCATTGCCAAACGTGCCCAATGCCTCTGGTTCGCTCACGGGGATGTTTTGGTGACTGCAAGAAGTTTATCCCCGCACTGACAAACACCCATGACCCTCTACCATGGTCGTCAGGATTGTCAGTCATAATGTGGTCGCTCTCGGTACTTCGTCCTGCACACTGCCGAACACACCTGACCCTACTGTCACTTCGACAAGGATGTTCTGGGCATTGTATGAAGTTTGTCCCAAGGATTAGCAAAACGTGCCAATGCCTCTGGTTCGCCCACAGGGATGTTTTGGTGACGACCAGAAGTCAATCCCCGGACTTACAAACACCCGCGACCCTCTACCATGGCCGTCACGATTGTCAGTGATGCTGTGGTCACTCTCGGAACTTAGTCCTGCACACTGCCGAACACACCTGACCCCACTGCCCGTGAACAAGAATGTTCTGGGTACTTCCCGAAGTTTGTCCGAAGCATTGGCAAACGTGCCCAATGCCTCTGGTTCGCTCACGGGGGATGTTTTGGTGATTGCAAGAAGTTTATCCCCGCACTGACAAACACCCATGACCCTCTACCATGGCCGTCAGGATTGTCAGTCATAATGTGGTCGCTCTCGGTACTTCGTCTGCACACTGCCGAACCACCTGACCCTACTGTCACTTCGACAAGGATGTTCTGGGCATTGTCCGAAGTTTGTCCCAAGGATTGCAAAACGTGCCCAATGCCTCTGGTTCGCCCACAGGATGTTTTTGTGACGACCAGAAGTCAATCCCCGGACTTACAAACACCCGTGACCCTCTACCATGGCCGTCACGATTGTCAGTGATGCTGTGGTCACTCTCGGAACATAGTCCTGCACACTAGCCGAACACACCTGACCCCACTGCCCGTGAACAAGAATGTTCTGGGTACTTCCCGAAGTTTGTCCGAAGCAGTGGCAAACGTGCCCAATGCCTCTGGTTCGCCCACGGGGATGTTTTGGTGACTGCTAGAAGTTAATCCCCGCACTGACAAACACCCATGACCCTCTACCATGGTCGTCAGGATTGTCAGTCATAATGTGGTCGCTCTCGGTACTTCGTCCTGCACACTGCCGAACACACCTGACCCTACTGTCACTTCGACAAGGATGTTCTGGGCATTGTACGAAGTTTGTCCCAAGGATTAGAAAACGTGCCCAATGCCTCTGGTTCGCCCACAGGGATGTTTTGGTGACGACCAGAAGTCAATCCCCGGACTTACAAACACCCGCGACCCTCTACCATGGCCGTCACGATTGTCAGTGATGCTGTGGTCACTCTCGGAACTTAGTCCTGCACACTGCCGAACACACCTGACCCCTACTGCCCGTGAACAAGAATGTTCTGGGTACTTCCCTAAGTTTGTCCGAAGCATTACCAAACGTGCCCAATGCCTCTGGTTCGCTCACGGGGATGTTGTGGTGATTGCAAGAAGTTTATCCCCGCACTGACAAACACCCATGACCCTCTACCATAGCCGTCAGGATTGTCAGTCATAATGTGGTCGCTCTCGGTACCTCGTCCTGCACACTGCCGAACACACCTGACCCTACAGTCACTTCGAAAAGGATGTTCTGGGCATTGTCCTAAGTTTGTCCCAAGGATTGCAAAACGTGCCAATGCCTCTGGTTCGCTTCACAAGGATGTTTTAGTGACGACCAGAAGTCAATCCCCGGACTTACAGACACCCGTGACCCTATACCATGGCCGTCACGATTGTCAGTGATGCTGTGGTCACTCTCGGAACTTAGTCCTGCACACTGCCGAACACACCTGACCCCACTGCACGTGAACAAGAATGTTCTGGGTACTTCCCGAAGTTTTTCTGAAGCAGTGGCAAACGTGCCCAATGCCTCTGGTTCGCCCACGGGGATGTTTTGGTGACTGCCAGAAGTTAATCCCCGCACTGACAAACACCCATGACCCTCTACCATGGTCGTCAGGATTGTCAGTCATAATGTGGTCGCTCTCGGTACTTCGTTCTGCACACTGCCGAACACACCTGACCCTACTGTCACTTCGACAAGGATGTTCTGGGCATTGTCCGAAGTTTGTCCCAAGGATTGCAAAACGTGCCCAATGCCTCTGGTTCGCCCACAGGGATGTTTTGGCAATGACCAGAAGTCAATCCCCGGACTTACAAACACCCGCGACCCTTTACCATGGCCGTCATGATTGTCAGTGATGCTGTGGTCACTCTCGGAACTTAGTCTTGCACACTGCCGAACACACCTGACCCCACTGCCCGTGAACAAGAATGTTCTTGGTACTTCCCGAAGTTTGTCCGAAGCATTGGCAAACGTGCCCAATGCCTCTGGTTCGCTCACGGGGATGTTTTGGTGACTGCAAGAAGTTAATCCCCGCACTGACAAACACCCATGACCCTCTACCATGGCCATCAGGATTGTCAGTCATAATGTGGTCGCTCTCGGTACTTCGTCCTGCA
>BNST01000624.1:0-167546 GCA_019650275.1 Xylocarpus granatum
AAACAACCAGCTTTGGCATCTACCTCCACCCTCCACCCCACCCCTGGAAACAACAAGGTACGCCTGTAGCCCGCAACAGTCGTTGTGGGAGTTGGATTGCGATGTATAGGGTCTTTAACCCGAAATATATGCTTGTGAGGATTTAATCATCTTGCTAATGGTGACGTGAGGTTTTTCCTGTACCCCGTGACAACTTTTTGGGAGCTCCCGCGGAAAGAATATTTTGCCGGTCCAAATTTATCCCAAAATCAAATATCAGCCCAGTCTAAGGAGAAGCGGTAACATTCGTCCATTATTTGCTTGCGATTGTGATCAAAGCACAAGATTAGCAAATATTGCATTGTTCTTACTAAGAGAGTTTAGATCACAGAGAAAAGTATGTTGACAAAATGAACTTGGTGTTTGGATAGCTGTAAAAACGATATCAAAGTTTGACTAAGCTAAGCTCAAAGTGCTATATCTTTGAAGAGGAGAGCATATTCCATTCATGATATTCTACCAAGATACATCAATGGAAGCTATAAAATATGCAACGCAGTTCTTCATATCTGGCAAGTCCCCGATTCAAGTGGTCGTTTTAAGTACTGCTGGTGGCATCTTACCTTAGAATCAACCCACAAATGACTACTTTTGTTCTCCTAGTGGAGACCATTTTTGCTGTTGTAGTGCTCCTTAGCAGTTCTTTTTTGTTTAATTTATATTGATTTTGGAAACGAACGGGATTTTGGCATCCATTCATTCACTCTCCAACGGAGAATGTTTCCACTTTCCTTAGTTGCATTGATGGCCCGGCCCATACATTAAACAAATCCGCAGACATAGCAGAAGAACAACAAGATCTGATGGCTTTATCCTGGGTACAAAGGACAAAGTCAAAAAAATTCTTTTGTTGCTAAGTTTCATCCGAATTGTTTTATTAATTTTCTCTCAAAAAATAAAAATAATTAAAAATTAAAAATTATTAATAAATAAATAAATTATACGGGATATTATTTTTCAATATATTTGGTGGACTTTAGAGTTATACAATTCCAGATTTTGTGATGTAATGAACAGGATTTTTATTTTAAAGAAAAATAGCTACGTCTAAGAATGGGATTGCAGATTTTGTTTAAAAAAGATTATTGTGGCGACCTGATATATAGAAAAATATTCTATAAATCTGTTTTTTCCTTCGTTGTTGAACTGATTAAGAGTTTTTTTTTTTACTTTTCATTTAAACCCATATTAGAACATTACTAGCTTCACTTTTTAGTACACAATCGTTATAATAGAATTTATTTATATTTTACAAATGATGATACTGATAATTTATGGTTAATTTAAAGGCAATTATAACCCAATAAAATATATTTGTATCTGTTATAAATTATATTATGTATTAATATTATTAAATTAAAATTTTAATTCTTAAATGCGATGTGAAATTTTTAATTATACGAGAAAATTAAATATTTTTTAAATTTTGTATTAAATAATGTCACGTTACCACCTAAATAGTAAAATAATATTATCACGGGCTATGTTCGTTGGTTTTACGAGCAATCTTTCAATTTCCACGTCCTAAAGTCCAAACTCAACAGGTTTTGTCCGAAAATCTTAGTTTAAACTCAGGAAGTGATAGCCCGTTATATGTTTAACACACCCCCCCCACCCACTTGGCAGTAGACTGACCATTAGCTATCCTCTAAGAATAATAAGTCCTAGTCTCATTTCAAATGGCACTAATACCAAGGGTAAGTAAGATGTGCTTGGTTTGAGAGTGTCGGTCAAAAAACTGAATGGATATTTTAATTTTAAATCTTAATTTTGGTGCAGTATTGATGTTAGAGAGGTGGAGAGGTAACTTGAATGATGAATTGTGGAGGGAGTCAATTTTTGTGGTGGAATCAGAAATGGACGTTCATAAGATATTGTCATCATGTTTCGGTGAAAAAAAACGAAAACAAATGCTTTTAAAAATACTCTTCCGAAGCGGGCGTAAATTACACGGGGCAGCTGTCAATTCCACCTCGAGTCCCCGTTTGGCTTAAATAACTTTCCATAAATATTTTACCTATGCTTTACCCTCCTTTGATTTATTCTGATGCTTAGACCGGGCTTATTCATTATTGGTCTTTTTTATGATGAACTCCTATGCATGGACAGGTTTTATATTTGTTCGGAACAAGACCAAAGAATGGGTATTCTCCTTTTAACTCAATTCCACATGAAGGAGTGGTGCCAAAGTCTCTGGTTTCGTTAGCTTACAAACAATAGTTATAACTCAGCTAAAATAAAGGATAGCGGCCATTTTGGCACTAACCCAAGGAGCGAGAGTTGAATAGCTAAGTACCTGCCTTTGCCTTTTCCTCTTTACCGGGTTTGCAGGGTGTTTTGTTCCCTTTTTTTTTTTATTTCTTACTCTCTGCAATGTTGCACCTGGTTAATAAGTTCTCATTTATTGTATGGCATGGGGGTTTTGTATCTGTAAATATTAAAAGACGCTCACTCGGTGTTTTGATAAAATGTGCCGTGTGGATGTGTGAGAAAAAGAGAGATAAATAAAAAAAGAAAACATCTTTAAATGAAAGAGGCTGGAGCAGGTTGTTCTGTGCTAAATGTTTAAAATCTGTATAAAGGGGATTGCTGCTTCCTAAACGAATTGAAGTATAAATTTCTGTAAGTGGCCGTTTATTTTGCCTATTTATCATCAATTATCTGTTGGTAGGGAATCTAGTAAATTGCGGAAAATGGCGAGTTTAGCTAGATCTTATGTAAAATCGAGGTAGAGCAAACCTGCGTTGAACAAGATAGCGCATAATAGTCTTATAGGACTAAACTGGGTATAACTGCGTACGAGAACAAAATGTCAGCAAAAAATCATATATTTCCCCACCTATCGTCACTGACACGCCGATTGATCACCTTGTATTGTTTCTTATATATTGTTGTTCTTTTTTGTAGATATTTTTCATGTCTATAAACCCTCCCTCAAGGAGAACGCTACACCTAATCACCTTTTGAGAATGAAAAAAAACAACTAAAATACAGATTATCACCCTTGCTACACCTATGCTCTTTTTCCTTCGACGAAGAGAGCCAACATTGCTATTGGGATTGGAGTGTGCTGGCAAACTTTATTGTATATGGACCCATACAGGTCATAGTTCGCTTTTTGCGTTCCCCTCATGCCTCATCCTCAAGAATAGTGTCCGTGGTGCGGAAGCTGTGTTGGTTGTGGCCGTTCCCCGGGATAAAACCTCTAGGTTGGGATATTTCTCTGTGATGTAATCATGTATGCTTCGGTCTGTAATGTTTCTTTGTACAAAACCCCACTTTATTTTCGTTTTGTCCCTAATTTACATGTTATGAATCGAAAAGGGTGCAGTTTTTGGATGTGTTATCCTTTTGATAATTCCTTGTGTTTTTCTTTAGAGCGTTGATGACTATCCGGTTTTGGTGTTTGTGCTTGCAACTAACATACACAAATGTAATTTTTGTAATCGAGCAATCCGTATTATCCTGGCTTTTTGTTTTCATTTCTTGAACTATCCGGGATTTGTTTGCTAATAAGAGAGAACAAGATGTAATCATGCAACTCCTTTGTCAACGATCTATTTGTTGGCATACCTTGTGATATTGAAAGTGGGCAATACTTTGGTCATATTAGTCGATATACTTAATCGGCATACATGATGGCGCTGTTCAATTCAAGCTGGTGGATTATGATTGTTGGACAATTGGATTAACCAGGATCGAACCCCCGTAGATTTTCAACTGTATGCCACTGGGGGGTTTTCAATTTTTTTTTTTGTCAACGACATATAATTCTATCCAAAGAATATAGGCATATTGAAACATAGGCTTCCCATTGGGCCGTCCTTTAAGAAGAAACCCATTTTGAATATGAAGGCAGGGTACGAAAACGAATGATGACATTCATCTCATCGGCGTCGTTTTTGGTCATCGCTTCGATTCAGACGAAGGAGAAATAAACTCTCGTCATCATCATTGTCTTCCTCAATTCATCTTGCCTGTTCCTCTTTCCCTTTTTATGTTGATTGATGCAACTCGATAAGAGGAGGAGGAGAAGAAACAGATCAGTAATGGCAAATCTAATATACGAAATGTTTTCCTCATCAGCTCTGCTGTCACTCGGCCTATATCACACGATCTGCACAACTCGTAACTATCTCAAATTCCCTCAATCTTACTCCGCCAAACCCTATCACCCTCTCCCATTGCACCACCACCACAACCACCGTCTTAAACACCTCCAGCTCTACCTGCTTATTCTCTGTCTCATTGTTGCCTTCGCCCACCAGACGCTCATCTCCTCCGACTCTGATCCCCTCCTTAAAGGTCGCACCCCTGTTCACCGTTTCGCCTCTCTTCAAACAGCTCTCGTTTCCTTCCTCTTTCTCCTCGTTGCATTCACCTTATTCCCGTTTTCCTCTCTCCTTAATTTCTGAATGCACTTCGCTTTCCTTTCCGTTTCTCCCGATCTTTTCCTTCGCCCTTTGTGTCGAGCTGGCAGCTCATCTTACCGGTCTTTTATATCTCCATATTCTGTTTCCATCGCGCGAGACTGCCTCACTCCGTCCAAACTGTCGGATCCCATGCCAAATGTGACGTCATCGCTTCATCTCCTGACGGATTTCGGCTTTGGCCTCTTTGCTGTGCCTTGTTCTTGCATGCAATTCGAAGTTGTTCGTTGCCGACGTGGTGTTAGGTGGGTCTATGTGTTTGCAGGGATTGTGGGAGCTACAAACGGGTTTGTCTTTGTACGTAGAGGCCTTTATACCGGAAGGTTGTCATAAATTGCTGGATGTGGTGAAGGGTGTTGAAGGCTCGACGAAATGCGATTTGGAGGAGTCAAAGCTTAGGGCGATGGCGATTTTGGATCTTTTGTTTTTGTGTTCATATGTAATGTTTTGGTGTTTTATTTTTGTTATGGTTTACGATTATTCTGTTATGCTTTGCTATGACTGCAAGAACTGGTTTGCTGACGAGATGGAAGTAGGGTCTTTGAGCCATTAGACCACATGCTTCCTTCTGACCCTAAAGCATCACGATTCAGGGCTATGAAGGCTTTGTTCCTGGCACTCAGGCCTGTATAATCTATTATCCACTTTTCAATTATTCAAAAAAACTTTTCTCTGGGATTTTTTTTTCTCTGTATGACAAAGATATGTACTTCACAAAATTATTTCAGAGGTCCTCTTCTGTGTGTTATTGGTAATATTAATGCTGTGAGGAATCATTTGCAGTTTTTGCAATTGGGTTATCATGTTAATGTGCTTTGCTATGTTCTTAAGTGTAGTCCCCATATCTTGTTGTAGTTTTGCTGCTTTAAATGATAAGCAGACTTCTTGGTCTTTCTAGTGGATATTCGTTTGAAGGAGCCTTTGATATTCACATCAACAAATTCGATGATAAGATTCTTGTTTTGTCCAGAATTAAGAGACTCTTGTTTTATATGAATTAAAATACTCTTTTTTAAAGTAGTATACTTGATTGCAATTTCAGGTTCTGATGCGCATGGCTTCTCTGGACAACTCGCAGTGAAGGTGTGAGAGATTGGATCCTTTTTGTGTTAATGTAGTTATCTACTGTTTTTTGCAGTAACCTTCGCCATGTGTTCTTTTCAATCGCCATAATTCATGACCTAGTCAGAAATTAAGAGTGCGTGAAGGTGGTTGTCTTTCGCTCAAACATTATAATTGAATTATTCTAGATGCTAGATTCATTCTCTGTTGGGACATTGACGATGTCTGTCTTGAATTGAGAATTACATATTTGTCTTACCTTCCTTGGATTCTTTGTATGAAGCTTGATGCTGATAAATGTACATAGAACTTATTCAAAATCTCTCAATTAGTTCTGCTGTAACGTGTACCTCAGGTTCCTACACATTTTAATGTTACTTTTGCCTCTCTCTGATATACTTGGCCAACTTTCTTTCACATGCATGGGACGGAAGGGTTGTTAAATCTCAGAAAGTCTTCTATCTTAGGCATGAGAGAAGTACCTGTAGAGTAGTATATTTTTAGATCCCTTTTTTAATCATTAAGTGTACTAAACTATGACTGTTAAGTTGTAGAGACTCCTCAAAACTTTAATGTCATGCAAAATTTTAATAGTTGCCTTGCAGCTTGAGTACACTGTATTGTTATGCGTGTTAAGCCATTTGGAACATCAATTGAATATTGGTTTATTTTCTGCTAATTAATACTTGATAATTTTTCTCTATTGAATTATTTTATGAACTGAAAATATTGATTTTTACTGGTGGATTGCAATGTTGCTGATAATATGAGATTGCTTCATGAGACAAAAAGAGATAATGAGAGGACAGGCAGTTAACTCTTCTGACATGTCTGCTGTATCAATTTATAATCCATTTCCACTTAACACCTGCAGATTTGGATATGACAATCAGTAATTCACAGGTAATGGAGTAATGAAGAGGTTTCCTTTCTTCAGTTCTTCCACATGGAAGGGAGCCACCGCATCTTTGAGCAGAGAGTCTCACAATCTCTTGTGATGGATTTCTTGAGCAGACATGAAGAAGTGTGCCATCTCGACTTTTGGCCCTTTTTTTCAACTAACTTCTTACCATCCCATAGTGGGTATTGCTCCAAGTCATTTGCCATTATTTTTCTTCAGGAGATGTTTGAGCCAAAGATCATTTGTCTTGTGGGCTCAACTAATAACATGGGGCCTTTCCCGTGATTATTCCCCAAAGAGACCCACCATCAAAGACACCAGTACTCGTTCCATCAAATTTCAACTGCTGTTAAGTTACGCCGCTCTGAGCCTCTTCGGACGCATTTTAAAGCCTTTCGAAACCAAGTTCAGACCAGACCATCTAATTTGTGGGTTCTCATGAACATTAGGAGTGATTACAAGCTCAGTTTTGGATTTCTTTAATGTGGGCATCAATGGCTTGCAGTAGAAGAGCCAAATCTGGATGCCCGTTGCATCTGTTGTTCAAATTGCTTGCTGCTTCAAGAGATCTAAAAACTGCTCCTGTGCTTATTCGAGACTTTTGGGCAAAACCAAATTTGGGTATGTTAGCCTTTTCAATTCATGTCATTTTGTTAAGCGGTTAATTTACACTGATGCACAAGGACTGGGGATCAGATCCCCACCTGATATTTGACATTTTCTTCCAAGTTCTTGTTGATGCCGGAATGCTCAATGAAGCAAGAAAAACTTTTTGAAAAAATTTTGAATTATGGCCTGGTTATCTCTGTTGATTCTTGGAATTTTTATCTTACTCGTCTGATCAAACACCTGTGATGGGCTTCGGGATGGTAATGAAGATTTTTATTGAATTTCCTGAACTGGGTATTTGTTGGAATACTGCATCTTACAATATTATGATTCATTGTCTTTGCCGATTAGGAAAAATAAAAGAAGCACACCTTTTACTTCTGCAAATGGAGTCCACAGGGGTTGTTTTCCTGATGGTATAAGCTATAGTACAATTATCAATGGATACTGGTCATCTGGGGAACTACATAGAGTTTTGAAGCTCATAGAAGAGATGCAAATAAAAGGATTGACGCCAAATCCGTATACGTACAATAGCATAATTCTCCTTCTGTGTAAGACTGGTAAAGTAGTGGATGCAGAGACTGTCTTGAGAGAAATGATGAAACAGGGACTAGCACTTGATAATGTGATTTACACGACTATCATCGATGGTTTTTGTAAGCTAGGGAATGTTGTTGCTGCGATATAAGTTGTTTGATGAAATGCAGCATCTTAATATTATTCCTGATTTGTTAACATATACTGCTATTATATGTGGGTTTTGTCAGAGTGGAAAGATGATGGAGGCAGATAAACTCTTCCATGGAATGCTTAGTAGAGGGTTGGAACCAGATGAATTTACATATACAGCACTTATTGATGGTTATTGCAAGGCAGGTGAGATTCAAAAGGCATTTTTCACTGCACAATCATATGGTTCAGATGAGGCTCACCCCAAATGTTGTCACTTACACAGCGCTGGCTGATGGCCTTTGTAAAAGCGGGGAGGTAGATACAGCAAATGAGCTTCTTCATGAGATGCGCAGAAAGGGCCTTCAACTGAATATCTACACTTACAACTCGATCATTAATGGTCTTTGTAAAGCAGGAAATATTCCACAGGCTGTAAAGCTAATAGAAGATATGAAGGTGGCAGGATTTCATCCTGATACTTTTACTTATACCACCCTAATGGATGCTTATTGTAAGACTGGGGAAATTGTTGTGGCTCATGAGCTTCTAAGGGAGATGCTGGATAAAGGGCTTCAACCTACTGTTGTTACATTTAATGTACTGATGAATGGGTTTTGTATGTCCGGAATGCTTGAAGATGGTGAGAGGGCTTCTAAAATGGATGTTAGAGAAGGGTATAAATGCCCAATGCTGCCCACCTATAATTCTCTGATGAAACAGCACTGTCTTAGAAATAATATGCATGCCACAACTGCAATTTATAAGGGTATGTGTGCTCAAGGAATCATGCCCAATAGCAACACCTATAACATTTTACTAAAAGGGCACTGTAAAGCAAGGAATATGAAAGAAGCCTGGTTTTTGCACAGAGAAATGGGTGAGAAGGGATTTAATCTCACGACTACTTCCTACAATGCTTTGATCAAGGGCTTCCTTAAAAGGAAGAAATTATTAGAGGCAACGGAACTGTTCAAAGAAATGAGAAGGGGAGGTCTGGTTGCTGATAGAGAAATTTACAACTTTTTTGTTGATATCAATTTTGAAGAGGGGAATATGGAAACCACTCTTGAACTTTGTGATGAAGCAATAGAGTGGTTTCTTGTGAGTAAAGCAACAAATGAGAACAAATAACTGGATATTTTCTGATGAGTATTATTGTGGAGACGTGTTTTGTGGTTTACAAAGGCTTCTGTGGAAGGATACCATAACATACACAACATCTTAGGATCATGGTAATTTTTTCTTTTGGCTACTATTGTCTGCAATGCGTCTACCAATTGTTTGACAAGAGCATTCATGTTGTTGAAATTATCTTTGTGTGGGAGCTTTCTGAATACTGTGGTTTTAATTAGTGAACTTGACAATGGGACTACTCTGATTGCCTCGAGCAACTACTGGATTGTGAAGAAGAATTATTTGTTTTTGCAACTGCTTGGGCTGGAAAACCTCAACCTGCAGTTGAGTGTAGGTGCATATGTCAGGCGATCAAAACCAAGTGAACTTGACTAACACAATGCACAGATGGATAGATAAACACCAGCCAGGTGACGGGTTTGATATAGAGTTTACGGAAACATATTTGTGGCTTGGTTGTTTTGATGGTTACTAATATGCTTTTTACTATCCAGGTGACTGACATACAAGTGACACTCATCTATCAGCATTAGGGATGAGTTGCAACATGGATAACTAGCGACACTGTGATTTCTTTTCCCTTTTTCTTTTTGTTTTCCTGGTATCATTGTTGTAGGTGTTCCATAAATTATGAAAAGATGCAATTATTGAAATTAATGGGATTTTATTTTACAACATTATCATTAACCATTAGTAACTTTGATTGACGCAGCTATTTAAGTGCTAGATGTCAAATTCATGGGCAAAGTTGGAAGAGCCTGGTGCGAAGCACAGCAACTGCCAAGAGCTTAATATACGAGGCAGGAGACCAACAAAAGAAATTATATGATGTTACTGAAGCAAAATTGCTGCACGGCTATGCCAAGAACAAATGTTATGAATTCCCTACTGTTTATTCTTAAGATTTTTACCTGGTTTCCTGATGAGCCATGTTGTATTTCGGAAAAATGATGGACATGTACATCAAATATACACAAGTCCGTAGTATCTAATGTTGATTTCAGCTATCGTTCACAAGGAACTCAAATCCTCCATCAAAACTTGCATCATTCTTGTTCCCCAGGTCTCCAATCAAAGAAATTCCAGTAAGCTACGTAATTTACCTCTACATTAATCATATGGGAAAGTGAAACGGTTTCTATATGAAGATGAAGGAGCCGGACTGGAAAATGTTAGTTGTTCTTTTGGGCAGAGTTTAGTTGCAGGGACCTGGTCGAACCACTCTTTATACACCACTGCTGGCTAAAATGTATACATTCTTCTGATTATCCTGACCAAATGAGTTTGTATGACCCAAATGTGGTCGAGAACTTTCTGGCGTAGAATTGCAGCGAATGGGAGAATCATGAGCACAACTGAAGGGAACTAAGCTAGTTGTGAAGTTCCCGCTACTAGTTGGGGTTTCCAAAGAGCACTGCCCTACATATCTGCATACAAATATCTGATAGTACAGGGAAACTTATGCTATCTTGCGGTTTTGTACGTGTTTTTACATGAAAATTGGAGAGATTTTTTTGGCTCATTCACCTGCCATACACGCATGGATCAGTTGCGGATCGATTGAAACAACCACCACATGTTGATGCAGGTACATTATTATTTACATCAAGTGCTTGTATCCCAGTACGGGGAAGATTGAATTAATGGAGTTGGCAGACGTATTTCCTTCAGAAGAATGTGAAGAATTAAAGAGGAAGGGACCTTCATAAACATGCCACCCGTAGTTCCCACTCTTGCTGATCATATCCTACTCTTCCAAATCATCCTATAAGATTATTGGCATCAAACAAATATGACAGCTTCGCGTAGTTAATATATTCTGTTTCAGAATACAAGGTTTGTGAAATCGAAACAGCAGGTTTCTTGTATCTGAAGTTGTGATCCAAATTTGAGCCTGCCCAGCATCTGCAGCGGAAATAGAGTGGCCTTTCTGAATCATAGCTGCAAAGCCAAAGATTTCTTCGCCGAAAGCCCAAACTTCAGGCTGCAATTCCTTACCTTAACAAAAAGGATTCTGTTTCCACGTAGACCACCCATCTCAGTTTCACCAACAAATCATGCCCACAGTGACAAATCTAATGTAACAGATAGGGAAACAGATGAGTATAAAATGCAACATAAGAAATCAGAATGGAACTGATATAGATTTTCTGCATTAACGTAAATAAAGATCTACTGTAGCTTCCGTTAGTACTAATACTCACTTGGGATGTTATCAATGTCAAGCCTCAAAATATTTCCAGGCGAGTATTTGTTGCTCTGGGAGAAGTTACAGGGATCTTCTCTGATTCCACCGTCCCCCTCATGACATATAGAAATCCAACTGCTGATCCAAAAAGAATCTGGCCTCCATTACTGAATGTAACTAGAAGGTCCAGTAACAAGGTATCTTCTCTGATTCTCGCTTCTGATGGTTTGGCACTGGTTGCCTAGAAATTTATCAAGGTATTGTTCAGCCAAAATCCTGGTTGAAATATAATGCTGGAAGAATTTGAGAGAGGATAGATTTCTGCAAAGGAAAGCTCTGAACCTGTCCCATTAGCAGTGAACTCGACGATGACTCTTATGATGCCGGCAGCATGGTTGAGCCAAGCCTGAAGAACCTAACTCTGTTGGATCCCAGCTGACATGAGATACAAGAACTTTGAGGTACTCAACCTTATCACAAGCAAATGATCGAAAGAAGCGGCCATTCTGTGCAAATTTGGATGAAAGACCATAACCATCAACCCAAAGCAATTATCATAATAAACTTCCTCTTTTAAATCAATGAAGGGACTTAACCCATCAAGTCCTAGAATTTCCAAGACTTGTTCAGGAATAGTTACTAACCTTTCTGGTTAGACAGGAAGGCCCGGTTAGAACCGTCAGGATGAGCAACCATGTTGAGCTAAGATCCATTGCCAATTTTTTAAAGGCACAATCCCTTTTGGGGAAATCGAGTTTCAGTTTGATTAAGCGTGACCTGTTCACCATTAAAACATATTGATCCAGTATCAGAAGATCCACCAAATGCGTTACAAAAAGTGTTCTATGGGATGCCAGAGTTCAATTAATTTGGCAGAACTCAAATTAGCTGCTATCTCAGCGTTGCCCGGGAAAGTTAGAGCAAAGGGAGAATTTGATATGGACACATTTTGGCACGTATACAAGACTTTTGAACAAAAGTTACTGCCTCGTTTGATAGAAATGAATTTGCAGATACCGAGGAGTTAAAAAGAACAGGAACTGGTGGAGACCCTTATTCAACCTTGAATAATTTTGCTGAGAACTGATCACACACCTGCAAATAACTAAAGCAAGTGTCTTTGAATTCAAATGAGGCTATACATATTTGTGGATTTTGAGAACCCCACATTCTGAAAACTCTAGACTATCAAGCCTCCTTGTATGTAGCATCAGTTCGAAATGCAGTAATGGAAACAATGAACACTCATCCCGTTTTCATTTGATGTGAAACACTCAACTTCCTTGATACCAACACTCATTAAACACTTTTCAATAGCTAACACATTATGCCAACAATGGCATCCAATCATGACTTTAGATGTCATGTCATAACAAAGTTCAGATGCTGCAAACCAGAGAAATCAAGTAGCCCTTCTCTTAAGTGCACAATATATTTACGGGGTCCAATGGATTGATAAAACGGCTTATTCTTCCAATATTAAGCAAAATTGTCAGCATTCGTACATGCAGCATGTTCTGTTAAACCTTTCATTACACATGATTATTGGATATCTGAGTAGACTAAGAAAATAACTTTAACAATTGTTACCCAATTAAGTAATGCTGAAATTGTACAAAAGTTGAGTTCACTTGTGCTGTTGTCATTCTCTGATAAGAGGACAATAGTGAACAATGAATGGGGTATTCGGTTACATTTACTGTAATTGTATTAAAAAAATTTTAGATAAAATTATTTTATTATATTAATATAAATAATATTATATTAGTATAAATAATTACAAAATTAAAAAAGGTCGAGAGATTTAATTATTATTAGTAAATAAAAAAATTAAAAATAAATTTTATTTTTAATTAATATAATAAAAAATTTATAAAATTTATTTTTATTTTTTTATTAATTAAATAATTCTATCGTATCTTCTTATCATCGCTGCAGTTGGTTTATAATAAGCGTCATTGATCGTGGTGGAAAAGATGTTAGATTTCAGTAATGTTGATAAAGCTTGACAAAAGTATATGTTAGCGGTATCAACAGGGTTTTGTGCCCTCACCGAATTTCAGAAATAGCAATAGTACCCTGCCACGGTACAGAACCGGGTTGATTCCCGGCTGGTGCATTTCACTTTTCGTTTTGTTTTCCAGGCTCTCTGTCTGCCTAACATTTTTGGTAAGATTCTATAATCTTTCCACCAAGGCTTCTTGTTGTAGTTGACTGGTCGCTATGGCACTGCTGATTTTCGAATGCATGCGATCTAAATTGAGCAAATGCCAAAGCCACTGTAACTTTGAGTGCATGGGGGTCAACGCCACATGATTCACACACCACAGACACTGTAACTTTGAGTCTTGTCTCTCACCATCCTTCCATTTTCCTTCAACCGGCCCGCCCTTCTTGTCAAAGTCACTATTTCAATAAGCAGCAAACAATTTGGCACTTCTAAATAACTCCTACCCTTCAATTGATCATACTTGCTACCTAATCACACGGTTCCATGGTTAAATCTACCACGCCACCTTCCATTCCACCCACTATTTATACAAACAAACAGCCCCATCAGAAAACATAGATCAAAGTTTATATCAATTCAGTTTTTCCCAATTTTTTCTTTCTTTTTTCAAAGGGCGAGTCAGTCAATATGGCAAAAGGTGACGACGTGAAGGTTTTGGGGGCATGGCCTAGCCCTTTTACGATGAGGGCAAGAATCGCCCTCAACCTCAAGTCTGTGAAGTATGAGTTTTCGGAGGAGAATTTGGCATCCAAAAGCGAGCTTCTTCTCAAATCAAACCCCGTTCACAAGAAAATACCAGTTCTCATTCATGGGGATAAGCCTGTTTGTGAATCTCTCATCATCGTGGAGTATGTCGACGAGGTTTGGCCCTCTGGTCCCTCTATTCTTCCTTCCGATCCTTATGATCGTGCCTTTGCCCGATTTTGGGCCGCTTATGTTGATCAGAAGGTCAGTTTACGTTTCTTTTCTATTTAATTGTTGTTGGAAGTGAAACCGATGCAAAATCTCTGTTTGAAAACTGTTATGGGAATTGCAAGAGAATTTGAAAATAAATCGAGAAGAACATAACAAGAACTTACCAAAAACTCGCAATGGGTGGGGTTCAAAATTTTTCCTTGACCTGTGAAACTTTATCCATGATTTTGCAGTGGTATCCAGCCCTAAGAAGCATTTCTGGTGCAGAAGGAGAGGAAGCTAAGAAAGCTGCAATCGAGCAACTGATAGAAGGCTTGGTTTTGCTGGAGGATGCTTATACTAAGTGTAGCCAAGGGAAGCCTTTCTTTGGTGGGAACCAAATTGGGCTGATTGACATCGCGTTTGGTAGCTGTTTGGGGTGGACGAGAGTGACAGAGAAGACGAATCAGGTGAAGCTGCTTGATGAAGCCAGAACTCCTGGACTTGTCAAATGGGCCAATACATTTTGTGCTGATGCTGCTGTCAAGGATGTTATGCCTGAGACTGATAAGCTTGCTGAGTTTGCTAAGTTTCTTGCCAAACTCAAAGCTGCCGCTCGCAAATAATTCAAAGCCAAAGAACAATAATGATTAGTCTTGTCATGGAATTAAGCAGCTTAGTTCTGTTCTGTGCTTGCTGAGAAAGATTGTATTTACATTAATAAGAATGAATGCTGGATCATAAAGTAACTAGTTTTGTTTGTTATTTTTTGTTTTTGGTTGCATTTGGAAGAGAACAAAAGCTTACCTGCAATTCCATGTTCTGTGTTCAAACAGACTCCCATGTTAAATGAAATAACTGAGGACCTTACAAGACAATTGTATACGCCCAATTCCAATATGATAGTTGATACAGTAAGAGTGCTACACCCTACAAAAAAGGAACAAGCCAATGCCAAGGTAAAGCCAACCCGGGAAAGGTATAACAAGTACTGCAAAAGCAGGGGATTTCCTCCCCATGAAGCACGTCGTTACATAAAAGAAATGCAGTTGCCAAATGGTCAATCTCACCGGCCTCCATAGATCATTCAAATCCTAACCATTAAGAGTAAGCGATGAGTGCCATCTCTTCAGCTAACTCGTTTTCCAGATTTCAGAAACTTGGAAGATAATATCACGGGTTTCGTCCGTGGAGATTCTTTCAGGTTTATGACGTCATCTTTATGTGACACCCACGCAGATGGGCTGAAAGTAATGCAGCCCAAAATTTGAACATAAATAATGATCCTGCTGCTGAGTGTTCCGGCCTAACATCCGCATCGAAGAAAAATACAAATATAAAGCCTAAAATCTCAGTAAAAATCCAAATTCTTACGGGGTATCGTAACATTGCCGGTGACCTCTGTGTCTTAGAGAGAGAGAGAGAGAGAGTTAATCAGAGTGAAATGGAAGGAGTGAAGTTAGACAGATGGGGTTACCAAGTTAGGACATCATCTGATTCTTGCATCTCTGCCATCAACGCCTACTATCACCAGGTCTATCTTTGAACCTCCCCGCTTTTTTTTTCCGTCGGCTTTCTTCTTGCTGGTATCTGAAACCTTCGTGAATGAATGAAGATGCTTAGTTATGGCAGAGAGAGGCGTGTGATCTTAGAAGCGCCAGAACATGACAAAGACTGCGTTTTGGGCAACATTTTGGCTGCTCATTTTCTATCATCCAGTGATTGTTCTAAAGCTTCTTCCCATATTCAGGCAGCCAAGTCTCGTCTGGTAAGCCTTTTAAAGATTATCATGTAAAGATTCATCAATTAAGGTTGGTGGTGGTAGTTGTAACTTCATTGAACTTGTTTTTGCCAAATTCGGTATATTTATATATTTTCATGATTGATTTTACTGCAAGTAGGATGAAGCCACCTCATATGAGAAGGCAGTTTTTGATGCCATCAGTCATTTGATTTCTAAGGACAGAGACGCTGATGTAGCTGTTGAGTTACACTCCAAGGTGGGACAGCGTTTGATTAAATTTCTTTTTGATTTTTCTTAGTTATTAGTTTGTCTTTGATCTTAATTTTCTGTAATGAGATTAATTTTTTAAGAAGTTTAAATTACTTTTTCCTTCTTGTTATCTAATGGCTTTAGTGTGAGCTGCTCAGGGATTGCACTGAAAACAAAAAAGTGGCATATGTCATGCAATTTAAGGAACTTGTTGAATTTAAGCTAATGTCCTTGTACCAACTCATATCTCTTAAATCTGCTGTGGTGAACCTGCTGTAAAATTGTATACCAAGTCATACCATTTACTTTCATGGTATTTTATTTATCTATTCTTGAGTAATTACAAAGTGTAGCTTTCTTGTTGTACCTTGGAACATCCATCTAATAAAGTTTTACTATTGTCTGGTGGTTATTAAATTATTGAATGATTATGCAATTAAGGCTATAGTGCTTGCGTATCAACATTGTGACCCTATGTTTGAAATGATATGAGGCCCATATCACTGGTGATTATATTAATTTCATTACTGTGTTTGGTTTTAGGTTCTACGTATGTTATTAATGGAGCAAAATTATGAATATTAAACATGTTGTGGATCTCTTAATTGAATATGATGTTAATCTCTTTTGCGGTTCAATAATTAGTGTTTGGTAGGAGATTTGTTAATTGAATATGATGTTTGCCTCTTTTGCAGCTTCTGGAAAAATTTCCAAGGGATCTGGTGTCTCTGAAGAGGGCTCAAATACTCTGCTTCTACATGGGTCGCCCTGATCTATCTTTAGGTCTTGTTCAACAGGTTCAACACTATTCACTGAATGAATTAATATTTGTACTTCTCCGAATGAAGTGAAACAATTGAATACTTCTACTGATAATTTCACTGGCAACTTCTTGCTTGCTTACTTGAAGTAAATTGATTAAAGAAAAATCAATTCTATGGTTCTGTTGTCTCATTTGGGTGCTATAATGATTTGAAAACTCAATAGGTTCTACCCTATAATCAACTAGAAGACTACATATATGGCATGCTTGCATTTCCCTTACTAGAGCTTGGACGAATGGCTGATGCTGAGGTAGCTGCTAAAAAGGGATTTGAGATCAAGATGCAAGACTTCTGGTCACAACATGCAGTGAGTTGCTGTTATTGTTGTCTGCTTTAAGAAGCATTAGTTCTCCTTGTTCTTTTTATGTCTGTGCTTGACAGTATTATTCATCCATTAACTTACTATTATTTAGATTCTGCATGCATTCTATGTCACCTCATCAGAAGCTGGCAGATGTTGGATATATCCTCTTACTAGTTCTGATCATGTCTGTTCAAAAACAAATACAGAGCAAACCGTTGTATTCAAGTTTATATTACCAACGTGAACCGAGTATAATTTTAATGAATGCATCTATTTGCATGTGTTTTGTAGGTTTTTTTGCACCAATAAGCTACTTTTACCACCAACTAAATTTTTGTAATATTTATCCTTGAATGATGTTCCATGTGTTTGGATTTTCATGTAGTTGTGCCATGTTCTTCAGTATGAGTGTCGTTTCAAAGAAGCAGTGCAGTTCATGGAAGAATGCTCGTCTACATGGAGTCCTTGTTCATCTTTTATGTATGCTTATTAAGCCATTTAACTGTTTCTTACCAGAAATTTCAGTTTTGTTTTTATTTTATGATGTCAGAGATCAATAAAGTTCTAAATATCTAGGTATACACACAATTGGTGGCATGTAGCTCTTTGTTACTTGGAAGGTCATTCTGCAATGAGAAAAGTCCTAGAGGTTTATGATAGTCATATCTGGAAGGAGTTAGACAAACCTGATGCTGTGAGTCCAGAGGTATGTTATATCTAAAATTTTTTGCTTGACTGGGAATTTTTTTTCCTTTTATTTACAAATCTAAAGTTCTCCTGCATTTAGGTGTACCTGAATGCTCTGGGTTTGTTATTACGGGTTTATGTACGTGGTGAACGTGATGTCTTTAGTGACCATCTGAAGATCTTAGCTAACTGTGTAAAAGATCAAGTGAGTACACCACCTAATTTTATTTTTTCCCTCAAAAATGTGTACTTAGGCTGTCTTTGGAAAGAGTTCAAATCATTCGAGGTATAAATCTTCTAGGAAGCTGTTTCTAGAATATATGTTTGGATTCATTTCTACTTTTTGTTAGTATTCAGTTACTATAATTTGTCTATGAGACCTTTTTGGAGATTTATACCAGAGTATGCATGAATGGAGTGTGGTAGATGTTTTCTTTGGACAAACTGTTATGTTTAGACCTCTCCTATTGTCTGTTCTTCACCATTGTTAGATCACTCTGGAACCACATTTTTTGTGAACATGTGCAAATTTTGCTTTCCGTTTGCTCTGACAAGTTCTCAATGCTGCAATGAACAAAAGTACATGTATTGACAAACAGTGTGAATGCATGAAAGGTAATGCATATTACCCTTGTTAGTTTGCATTTAGACCAAGGCACATATAGCTTGATTGCCAATTTTGACTTGCTTTCTGTTGATTATGATATGATCCCTTTTCTGTGAGCGTATTCTTCACTGGAGTGCACCTAGTGAAGTAGTTTCTGTTTTCTTGCAAATCCGCTAACAGGAATCTGCCTAAATTTTGTGTCATCCATGTGCTTTGTGCATGCAATAGTGAAATGTAGCATTTAATTCCTGATTGGGTTTGTTAAACTGATGTTTATTTTCGTTTTTAAAATGTTCTTAGTAATCTAAATGTGCACTACAATGGTCAGGCGAATTGGTATTTGGAGTGGCATCTTGATTTGTTGATATTATGGGCATTAGCTTTTACTGGAGAGCTGTCTAAAGCCGAAGATCTACTTAAGGGTCTGAAATCAAGGTCGGAAGAATTTTCTTCCCTAGAGTATATTTAGATGCAATCTGGCTTTAATTTCGTTGTAATTGTTTTCATTTGCTAGACATTCTGTGATGAACAAGAAGCAGCAACAACTAATGCAGAGAGGAATACAGGTTTGTTCTGATTTCCATGTTATTTGCCATTTATCATTATCTTATCTTATTTTGATGTCGTTTTCAGCTTGCAGAAGCTGTGTATGAATATGGGAGGGGCCACTTTAAAAAAGCATTGGAATTGCTTGATCCAGATTTTGATGCCAATCTTTGCAAGGTATTAGTATTCAACAATCTCATCTTGTCTATATTTTGGCCAAGTTTACAGATATTGAAGAAAGGAATATAAATTTTTCTTCTTAATGCTAGATGATTGGGGCATCTGATGAACAGCTTGATGTATTCAATGAAATCTGGTACGATATGTTGCTGAACACTGGGCAAGCTGCCAAGGGTACGATACCACGCACTGCATTCTTACTTCACACAATGGTTCTCTTCTGATTTTGTGTTTGAATTGCAGCAATTGAAGTACTTGAGAAGTGTATCAAGAAGAGGGAAGGAGCTCCTTTCTTGTGGCGGTTGCTGGTATAGCTCCACCTTGCCTATACTAGTTAATTATTAACCAATAATATTTATATATCGACTGACTGCGATGCAAACGACCAACATTTCCTGCATTATTATTTGGTTCAGGAGAGAGCTTATTCCATGGCAGGCAGGGAAGAAGCCGCAATGGTAGGTGAAAAGGCAAAGGCATTGGAAGATGCATATTTCAAATAGCCTGTAACCAGCATGAACAAACAGCTAGATACAATTTTTTACCCTGTCTTGGGCCTCAGCATACAGGATGAACCGTGGTTCATCCTGTATTCCCTGCAAAATTTAGTATCAAAATGTGGGAAATAAAGACTCGGATCTTCGTAACATGTAGCCTGTAATATGCATATTGTAAAACAGCATGAACTCATGGAGCAATTGCAACAAGACGGAACTGGTTATGAGTATGTTTATTAGCTTAATTGTCCCGTTCCTCTGTACAAAATGAACCCAGTTCCCGGTACACAAGAACCCGATGAAACCCACATATGCGATGGAAGCAACAAGCGGTTCCCATTCTTTCCTTTTCTCACCGAACTTAACTGAGTTCTGACTTAAGCGAGAAATTCGATTGCCTGTCAGCCAGTCAAAACCCACAAACGCGCAGGCGGGCCCTCAAATCGACTTGAAACGTTCATTCAAATCATTCAGCCTTGTGCCACGTCACTGACATTAGCATTGGACCCACTTAGGCCACCTGGTGTACAACTTCTGATTCTTTTCAGCACCTGTACTATTTCCTTGGCATACGGTCGGTGCTCTTTGTCAGCCGCGACGCACCTGAACGCCAGTTCAGCGAGCGCATCACCGCCGTTGAGGGTCTCCTAATCAAGAACCAAAACTTGGTCCACAACCTGATGCAACAATCCCATCTGGATTTTCGATACAACTAAATCAGCTAATGCAATCTCTCTCTTGTTCCTGCTCTGGTCCACTGCTTTCAACCAGGAAATCAATTCCAACAACACCACCCCAAAACTGTACACGTCACTCTTTTCAGTCGACCGAAACGAACGGCGACAATCCGGGTCCAAATACCCCGGTGTACCTTGAGGCCCTGTACACACATACTCGGAACCGGACGACGTTGTTTCAGGAAGAACCAAAAGCCTTGACAACCCAAAATCTCCAACCTTATTCTCATGTCTTTCTCTACAAAAATATTCGAGGAAGTGATATCTCTGTGAACGATAGGCGGTACAACTGAGAAATGCAAGTACTCAACTGCGAAAGCTGTTTGCAGAGCAATATCAAGTCTCACTTACAAGTAGTATACATGTTAAAGAAAAGATGGAGCTTAATATTGCGATGCGGCTAAAGCTATTTTCTTGGATCCATGGAGGTGACGAGCGAGATTTGGAGTGGAATCAAATGAAAGCCCTGTCCGGGTCCTAGGAGTTGAAGCCGCAAACACCGTTGTTAGCTTGACAAGTGTTGCAGCTCGAAAAATAATAATCTTGAATTCATCGTACTCAACTTGGATACCCTGTTTCAAAAAACCATCGAAGAACCCCCAAAACGTCAGCTTGGCAACCTGCTCGGAAGAGTGTACTCTGTGGGTATATTCACAGTCTTGAACAAGCAGAGTTGGGTTTTATATGAGCTTACAGTCCCATGGACAGTGGCTGCAGTTAGGAAGATTTGGAGGCGAACAAGGACGAAGAACATAGAGGCGAGAACTAGAACTATCAGAGACTCGAAAGGGAGAGCCAGAAAAATTGATAGCGTGATAAGGTGGAAAGAAAGGGAACACAAGAGCAATTATTGTGAGCTTCAGTAGCTGTCGCAGCAGGTTGGGGAGAGAGAAGAAGAGAGCTTGAGTAAGGTTCGTAACGAAGGAGAACAAAACTGAGATCGTTAATGGAGACAGTAGAGTGTGGTAAAGAGCATATAATGTGAAAAGAAGGGTGGCCACAGCCTGGCGATGCAGAGAAAGGAAACGGAGGAGTTGATGAAGTGAAGGGTGGACAGGAAGATCTGGGCGACGTCTGTGGTTGTGAAGAACATGATGAATGAACTGCTCTGCAAGAAGTAAAGACCCGGCCGAGTTTTAATAAGCTGATTAAAATGAAGAAAGAGAAGTGTGGAGATGGAGGCATGGCTCTGGAGAGAAGAAGTGGGAGTCGCTGCTGACGTTTTTGTTGATGACATGAAGGGAGAAATCAGAATCTTAGAAATCTCGATCTTTACACAGTTGCTGTGTTGAAGGGAAGGAGAAGGGCTATTTGCCTGAGGGTGGTGGAGTGAAGACAAAAATAATCGAAATTAGTGGGTGGAGAACAGAAAAAACGGACAAACTAGACTCACTGGACCCGGCTGGCTGAATTGAATTTTAGGGTACCGAGGGAGTACTGCTCACAGCTACAGCACATGCACGTACGTACCAATATAATAAAAATAAAATAAAATTATTACTTGTAATTTAAAATGATATTTACAAAAGACGAATTCTATGATTCTAGAGGAACGACACCGTCGTCTTCCGTCTTCAAAACAAACCAAAAGCAAAGCCCACGCGTCAGATTTTTAACCCTCCTTCAACTACCCATCCAATTGCTGCTCTCCTCGTCCACTCCCCCACTCCAACTCCCGATTCTTGCAACGCAGCCGTTTAACGTGCTTCTCTCCCCCCATTAAATTACCCTACCCAGAAAGAACTTCCCATCGTTTTATGGCCTGCCAACCAAGTCTAAGCGGTCTTCTTCACCAGGTAATTTCGTTGTCATCTTCCCTTGCAACTTCCGCAAACTCTTGTTTACTAAGAAATACCAACAAGTCAACAACGAAAATCAAACGATTTCCCCTCGATTGTATAAACGCGGTGCTGTGAATAAATAATTTTGTTCTCCGTATAAATAAACAAATTTATCACGAAAGAGTTGCAGTACTACTGATTGTACATGGAGTTCTTTAGCAAAGCCAAGGCAGTCAAGTTTCGCGGACATCTGGACAAATACTTAGTCGCAGACGACGATCAGGAAACGGTGCATCAGAGCAGAAACTGGTCGTCGTCTAAGCAAGCTAGATGGTTTGTAGAGTTAGTTCCCAACAAAGACAACGTCATCCGTCTCAAAAGCTGCCATGGAAAGTACTTAACACCTTCTGATATTCCCTTTCTTCTGGGTATGACTGGGAAAAAAGTGTTACAAACTGTTCCGGAGAGGAGCATGGACTGGAAAGTTGAGTGGGAGCCTATAAGAGATGGGTTTCAGATCAAGCTCAAATCATGGTGTGGCAAGTTTTTACGCGCAAACGGAGGGACGCCGCCCTGGAGAAACTCGATAACTCACGACGAACCACATACCGGTTCAACGAAGAATTGGATTCTGTGGGATGTTGAGGTGGTGGAGGTGCCAGAAACGGGGTCGTTCATAGAGTATCTGTCGTCTGTTTCGAGCTTTTCCTCGGTTTCTGAAGATGTGTTGGAGGTTTTGTCTGATGGTATATTCAGCTCAAAACCAGAGTCCCCCATGTCAGTCGCGTCGCCGATGAAGTCTTCCAGATTTTCAATATTCTCGACACCTTCGACCAGATTATCTCCTAAGAAGGTACGTGATTAATTACCTTAATTAACTTGTTAAATAAATTAATCATGATTTGCATAATCTTATGGCTTCCTTAATTTGTTTAGAGGATATGGTCAGATACAGTAACTGAATTAATAATTGATGCTTGCTACCGGAGACAAAGATTGATTTGGGTATATCTATCACGCATTATCCTGTTTGAAAACTTTAACTGACATCCACTGTAACCCAAAAACAATAAAATTAATATTTATTTTAATTCAATAAATATATTTAATATATTTAAATTTAAACAAATATTAATACATATAATATAAAATAAAAAAAAATATTGTAAAATTATGGTGTGTCATGCCTCAAAGTAATTAGTGGGTGCAACTGTGTTAATTAGGTTCCAAATCTACCGAATTTAGGATGTAATTAACTGGTTTAAGAAACTTAAAGAACGAGTTAGCAGAGACAGAGCTCACGACCCATTTATGTATGTCTGTTTGCATGTGAGAGGTAGGAACAAGTCAGCACTTGCCCCCTCTTTGTCCTGTTATCTAACTTTACTGTAAATTAAATATGAATTGGATCGCAGTACGTGCAAATGGACAACAAAATTGTTTTCGGACAGAGAAATGTTGACTGGTTGGACGCCGTAATTTATATTTAGATTACATCTTATATTCCGACATTACCTTGTCTGAACACCGAAGTATCCTACCGACTACGGCCTTTACTCTTTCTACGGGAAATTTCCAAAAATATGGTCTTTAATCTTTGCGGAATAGCCATAATTCAAGCGAAATAAATGCGACAATCAATCATAATCTAACCCACGTAACTGGCAGCGTCGTTTCCACGGCGTCCCTCCTCTTGTCCACTATGGCCGGCTGTCTCTGACAGAGACGGCAGGAGACGCTTCGGTACATAAATGGCTACGCATTGCAACTGCCTTGTGAAAGAGTGAATAAATACGAATAACGTTGTCAACACTTTTTTTTATTTTTCTAAGATTGTCTCTTTCCTTTTTTCAGACAATATCTAAATCCAACGGTACCCAAAACGGGATGGATTTCTTTCGCAACGCAAAATCGGTGCGTCTCTATAGCCACCACGACAAGTTTCTCGTCGCGGAGGAAGACGAAGAGTCCGTCACCCAAGACCGTAACGGTTCAGCCAAGAATGCTAAATGGAATGTGGAACTCGTACCCGGATCGCAAAATATAATTCGTCTCAAGAGCTGTTATGGCAAGTACCTGACGGTGTCGAACCAGCCGTTCTTGCTTGGTATGACTGGTCGAAAAGTGGTCCAGTCATTGCCCAGTAGACTTGACTCTTCTGTTGAGTGGGAACCCCTCAGAGAAGCAAATCTAGTCAAGCTCAAAACGCGGTATGGTCATTTCTTGAGAGCCAATGGGGGATTGCCTCCCTGGAGAAACTCTGTGACTCATGATATTCCTCATAGGACTGCAACTCAAGAGTGGGTTTTGTGGGATGTTCATGTTGTTCAGTCTCCAGGTCATCAACAAGCTCCGGCTCCACCACTTATTTCCCATTCTGATTCTTTAGATTTCGAGGCCAGTTCACTTTCGTCTGTTTCGGCTAATTCTGGGAATTTTACAAGACAAGAGGTTCGCGATCTGTATTAATTTTTTTTAATATAGTTTTCAACTTATCATTTTGTTTAATTTGTTTGTTCATGATTTTTTTTCAGTCGAGTGATTCTTATGTGGGTTCGCCGCTTAAGTCTGAAGGGAGGACTATATATTACCATGTGGCAGATGAAAGTGGAGAGGTTGATGATGATTCTTTGGAGGGGTTTGCTTTGACCTTTAAGGGGAATGGGGTTGATGAATTAACCCAAAAATTAAGGGAAGAGTTGGGTCTTCAGGACATTGTCGTGTGTACTCGAAGTCCATTGAATGCAAAGCTTTACCCTTTGCGATTGCAGCTCCCACCAAACCATGCGGATATGCATGTAGTTGTAGTTCCGTCACCCTCACAAGGTGGAAATTTTCCTTTCAATTTGTTGGGTTATTGATGATTTATGATCAATTCTATATGCAATAGATTAATTTCATGTTCCAAAACTTGATAGAAGTTATGTCATAAGTTAGTTACGGCATTGCAGCCTGTTAATATTATAGGTCTCCCTTGTGGGTGCTTGCCATGCTTGCTCATATAGCGATTTTTGCAGATTGTACATTTTGTGATCTGTTTAGTTCTTTGGAAAAATAGTCTTTTTTGGCTGTTTCAGTTTTTTTTGGTTAAATTAAAATGCTAGTTGTATTATGCCATATCTACTTATTTTAACACTACATCATCAAAATCTAATGAAGTTTTATCTTATGAGATCAGTCATTTAAATTTTTTTCTGGCTTTTAGAAATTGGGGGTTTGTTACTTCCTTTATCTTGGTCAGGTGCTAATTAGACAGCAAACAGTCAGCATTTTCCTGCCTTTCATTCAAACAATTCTTGATGTAGGAGGTTTGTTATTTGGGGAAAACATGTAGGAGTTCTTAAGTAGTTATTGAATCAGTTGGGTGCAGTAATGATAGTATCAAGATATTTCAATTTCATTGATGGATCTTCATTTTCTAGCCAATATATTTGGTATAGTTGTTGATATAGACCCATTGTAGAAGTGCTATTCTGGTTGTTTCAAGAACCGAGAAAAGAGTTGATCCAGAAAGAGCTGGAAATCAGAATAATGGTGGTCAATGGGGTAGATTTTATAGCCACCAGCAATTGCTGATGATAGGGTGCTAGGTCCTTTAATTAGAATCACATAAAAGCTAATAATGCAGGTTAGGTGAACTAATATGGACTTGGAAAGTATGTTGAGTAACTGACTATATTTAAAGATGATTTTGAATACAAAATATTGCTTAGACAGTAATGTGAAACATTTTCTCATGAACCTGAGATTTTCTTTTTGGTATATGCCAAGGAGGCATTGTTCACATTGTTTACTTGATGCTGAAAATAATCCTAAAAATTGACATCTTTGTTGTTTTACCCTCTTGATATAGGATGATATTGATGTTGCATCTCTGCTCTCTGTCTGATAAGTCTGGAGCTTCAGGGCAAGATATATGTCAAGGTTTTTTCTAAGAACACTGAGCATATAATAGTTGTTCCTTTAGGAAAAGTTATGATTTTGAAAATTCGGTGGGTAATGCTGGAATCTAGATAATTCAGACTCTAAAAGTTAGCTCAGCAAGGAAACTCTTAAGCATCTTGTATTATTCTTTCATTTATCTTGCTCCAGTTCAGATGGTGGATTCCCTCTACTTTTAGCTTATGTTTTGCTCTGTTTTCTTTGATATATCAGTGGCAAAAGAATTCTCAAAACATGGCACTGCATCATAACATGCGTTGGGAGACATCGCAATTTCTGTACATTCCCAATGGGTCTATTGCTGTGCTAGTGTAAAGCATTCAGGGGTTCAGTAAAGCACTAACGGTGGATCTTTTAGCCTATTCTGGTGGCACCTCAGGAAGTTCAGTAGTCGAGTGGAGGGAAGCATAAGTGAATGAAATTCTCGTGTCACTTGGGTTTATAACAGTACTATTTTCCCCACTTACAATTCTTCGATATTTTATTCTGCTTGCAAGAATCATTTAATATCTTCGTTGGTTCATGTATCAATTTTGCTGTAAAATCTTTTTGCAAACCATTTTCGTGTTTCAAAATGTTATGTTAATGGTTCAAAACTCCCTGCTGTTTACAGTCTTGTAAAACCAGAGCATACTTCGATTACAATGTACAATTTGTTGGCTAGACATCTCTCATTTTTCCTCCCCTTCTTATGCTATTATCTGTCACTGTAATACTTACATTATGTATAGTCACATTACATGCATAATCGATGAGCATACAGAATTTCAAGCAAACAAGGAGTGGTTAACCTTTCTGAATGAACAAACCACAAGAAATGGGAAGATGATTAGTGTTGCAAGTAATGTAGTAGGGCAGCCGGAGCCGACAGGCATGTGCATTTCGCTAGTGAGAAGATGAGTTGGAATCTGTTAGCATAATTAATGGAGCTAACGCTCTGATTGAAAATATGACTTTGGATCAATACAGGCTGGAGTGGGAGATCAAGAATCAAGATTCCCAAAATTAGTTGACATATTAGCACTGAGAAATTATAAACAAAAGTAGTTGGGTTGACCGCTATCCCTTCGTACTTCGTTTATTTACTGGTCTTAACAGTGTTCATCATGCGGAAGAAGTTGTACATGGAAAAACCCAAACCCAACTCCTATGTAGGTGAAAATACATGTTAAGACACTTCTATTTCATGTATAATACAGCCTTCCCAGTTTAACAAATTAAGTATAAACGTTAAATTCATTGTGAACTCTTTCATACAACAGCCATCACCAATAATCCATGCATGAGCAGGAACCATCTTTAAAGTGATGAAATCTGGCACGATCTCTCACAATAATATTAACGTTGAAGATTCTGGAGATCAATTTACTTACCTTGTGACAGTCATTGCAAACCCGAAGATTCTTAAACACACGTATTGGCATGCCCGGTTTCAAGTTTAAGATTCCCAGAGCAATCGCAAGTCTCTCACTATGCAGCCTGAGGGAATGTTTTTTGCCATCAGCTTGCTCATCGACCATGGTTGCTTGTGAATGGTCAGGTGTATAGCCTATAGACTTCAGTTTGTCATCAATCACATCTAGAACCCTATATATTTCTTGCGTTCGAGGATGAGAGGTATCTCCAGCAAAAAATTCGTGGGCAATACCATCTATCTCTATTGAACTACAGCCAGGCTCTTTTGTTATGCCCTCATCGGTCATCAATTTCCTAATCAACCCCACATCATTCCACCTGCTAGCTGATGCGTAAACTCTTGATAAAAGCACATAAACGCCACTGCAAATGCTTCCCTTCGATTCAATAATCTGCTTGGCCACTTCTTCACTTAGCTCGACACTTGCATTTTGTTTGCAACAAGCATGAAGAAGACTCCTCCATATTACAGCATCAGGTTTCATTGGCATGTTGGACACAAGATTGAGAGCTTCATCAATGTACCCAGCACGAGCAAGAAGATCAATCAGGCATCCATAGTGCTCTAGGACAGGTGTAATGCTGTAATCTTTTATCATCATATCAAAATAATACCGGCCCTCGCTGACCATGCCTCTATGATTACAGGCACTTAAGAGACCAACAAATGTGATTGAATTTGGCCAAAAACTCTCCTCTTCAACCAAGCGATCAAAATATTTCAGTGCTGCCTCAGCATCCCCATGCGTGGCAAGACCTAGAATTATCGAATTCCATGAAGTTAAATCACGTTTAGGCATCCTCTCAAAGACTTGTCTAGCGATTTCTAACGACCCACATTTGCAATACATTTCAATTAAAGAATTATTGAGCAAAACATCCGAAACAAAATCTGAGTCGGACATTCTCAAAATGTAAGCATGTGCCCACATCCCCAGAGACAAGGTACCCAAACCAGCACAAGCAGTTATAATACTTTGCAATGTATATCCATCTGGTTTAAACAAGTCCTGCATCTGACCAAACAGTTTCAGTGCAGAATCAAACTCGCCAAACTGAACAAAGGCATCAATCATAACATTCCACGAAACCAAGGTTCTGTCGAGCATATTATCGAACACTTTCTTTGCCCAGTCTAAATGCCCACAAGATGCATAAAAATGAATCAAACTGTTATTTATATATACATCGGAGCCGAAACCATGTTTCACAACCTGCGCATGTGCTTGTTTCCCTTCAGATAAAGCAAACAAGTAAGCGCAAGCTTTTAAAGCAAAGGGGAAGGTATGTTTATCAGGCAAAACGTATCCTTGCTCCAACATTCTCTTATAAATCTTTATAGCTTGCTCTTTGGTATCAACGTTTTTCGCGCAAGCTCTGATAAGCGTGTTCCACATAAAAGAATTGGGACTCTGGATTTGATCAAAAACACGATATGCGTAGTCAAGGTCATCAAAGGACGCCCAATGAAGAATTCTACTGTAAAGAAAAATCGAGTTTTGATGGTGAGGCAACGTGGTACGGAGAACTTGAGCATGGACTTGTTTAAGCTGAGACATGTTTGTACATTCAGCCAAGGATGAGAGGAGAAGACTGTGACTGTTAAACGTTGCGTCATTCTTACTGGTGACGGCGAGAGCCTGAGGTGGCGAGCTTGGTGCAATTGCCAGAACCATTTTCACAAACAGCCAGCTTACTGAATCCAATTCAACTATAACTACAAGACCGAACTGGATTTGAAATCAGAAACAACGACCGAACTTTTTATCCTGATTTCTAAGTCCCATTATCAGTACATTCGAAATATCTTCTTCTATTTTTATCCTTGATTTCCAGGACCCACGACTAAATACACCATTGTCGAAGCCCAGCACAAGATCCCCTCACATCCCTGTTACCCTCAACTCACCACTTTCGAATATTCTAGAAACATATAAATAAAGGGAAATTATTACTGGCTTTCACGACCTTACCAGGACTAGAGCTGTGACTGCAGCAACCTGACCTCCGTTAAAAATATCCACTAGCAAGCGCGTGGGAAGCGTTAAGCTTATTGGCTTATAAGGTTACTCTCCCTTTGCTTTGCGCGTTGGCTTTTTGGCTTTGCCTTTGGCGTGCAGTTTGCTGAAGAATCCCGGCCGACTTGCGGTTCTCTTGCTCCGTTCGTCTCCGTAGATCGTAACATCCACAATTACACAAACACTTTCTCTGCCTAAAATCAGTGCCGGCATTCTTTCACTTGCATGCCACGATGGGAGTTGATTACTACAATGTACTGAAAGTGAGCCGCAGCGCCACGGAGGACGACCTCAAAAAGTCCTACAGGAGACTGGCGATGAAGTGGCATCCCGACAAGAATCCGGTCAAGAAGAAAGAAGCGGAAGCCGAGTTTAAACAAATATCGGCGGCGTATGACGTGTTGTGCGATCCTAAGAAGCGGCAGATCTACAATCTGTACGGCGAGGAGGGTCTCAAGGCAAATGAGTTCACTACGCCGTCGTATAATGGTAAAGGCGGTGGACCATACAGCAATTCGAATTATGGATTCAGGTGTAATCCGCGAGATGCGGAGGATATTTTTACTGAGTTTTTTGGCGGGAAGAGTCGCGCATTTTATAAGAATGGTGTGAACGGTGATGTTAGTAAGAATTCGGGAAGCGTGAAGGTGGCTGCGGTTGAGAGTAAATTGGTGTGTAGTTTGGAGGAGCTTTATAAGGGTGCTGGAAAGAAAATGAAGATTTCCTGCGTTGTTCTTGATGAATTTGGGTAATTAATTTGAATTTATTATTAGTGTTAATTTTTATTTTGCATAATTTTGTATGGAGATTGATGAAAAATGTAAGTGGTTAATTTATATATATATTAGGTTTTAATTGTAGGTGAACAGTGATTCACGGAGAACTTAATTGTACAGTTGATATACTAGCATCCTGCTTGGAATGTTAACTAGATTAATTTTGTTTAATTATACACCCACAAGTGGGTGTGAAAGTTGCTGAATTGAAAGTTTTGTTTAGGACATACATATTTTTGTTAGATTTTCTTCAATTGATTGGGTGGAGGGACGTATATGTGTTAGTCTGATAGGCTTGATGGGCATAACTATTGCAGAACTGAAAATAAGGTTACTAGATAGTTGGGTCCTCTTCTTCTGATCCTGGCCTGAATTTACAATATTAATTGGAACTTTTTGCCATTCTGGGTTGTGGCCAAGCCATTTAACTAAAACTAAGTTGCAGCTGATTATTGTCATGTGTGTACCTATACTGAAATTTTTGGAAATTTAGTTAAGGATTCTTTTTCTTTATTCATATAAGATCTTAACCATTCGGCAAAAGTTGGAGTATAATTAGTAGAGTTGCTGCTGTTTTCAGATACATGCATATTTATACTAATAATTGGAAACATAATTTAGGATTTGTTTCTTTGGAAGGAAAGATCATCATCATTTATCTGTTATTTTTTGAGTGATACTTCAATTATTTCTTTTTGATTTTTGATTTTTCCTTAGTTTGATACAAGGTAATTGTGTTGCAGAGAGCCAAAAACCGTTGAGGAAATCTTGAAAATTGATATTAAACCTGGCTGGAAGAAGGGCACCAAGATCACTTTCCCTGAGAAAGGAAACAAAGAACCTGGTGTTGCTCCAGCTGATCTTATTTTTGTGGTAGATGAGAAAACCCACCCTGTTTTCAAGAGGGACGGGAATGATCTAGTGGTCAATAAGAAAATCTCTTTGCTGGAGGCCCTTACTGGACTGACTGTTAAGTTGACAGCCTTGGATGGAAGGAATCTCACAATCTCAATAACAGATGTAATCAAACCAGGTCGTGAGGTGGTCATCCCAAATGAAGGAATGCCATTCTGAAAAGATCCCAGTAAGAAAGGAAGCCTTTTAATTAATCTTGAAATCACATTTCCATCAAGGCCCAGTGCAGAGCAGAAATCTGATTTGAAGAGAGTGCTAGGTGGGATTGATATCTAGTTTTCAATTCAAGCCTGACTAACACGAGATAATTAATTGTAGATATTAAGTTTCCTGCTCTTTAAGTGGAAGATTGTGCATAGTAGGAAACGAAAAGCTTGAAGAGTTGCAAGCAGGAGCAGCAGTGCATTCATTTTAGTATGGAAGGGAAAATCTTTGATCTTCTGCAAATGCATGCCCATTCGCTATAAGTTAATGCTAATCTGTATACTGGTAATGAAGTACTAGTTCTTTGATTAAATTTTAATGGTAAAAACATTTTGTAGTATTGATTTTACAAATAATAAACTACAATCTATTGACTGGTTTCAGATGTTGAGTTAAATTAGTGTGCTTCGATCAAAATCAGAGCTATATACAGGATGGATATCATTCCTGTTTTGATTGTGATTTGAAACTATGCAGTTTGTTCTGGTTTATTCAACTGTCTCATTCCTTGGAAAATTAGAGGTTTACAGCCAAGTAATCGTAATTCTGTAGAGAGATTGCAGAAGAAACAGAACAGAGATGCATTAACTATTGTCCTCAAGCAGGGGGAAGAACAAGTCCTTAGAATAAGCAGAAAATAACATAAACACAAGAAAACAAGCAATCGCTCGAAAAAGTTATAATTATATGAGAAAACGCGTAAAATAGCAGTCTTGTTGGTCAGCAGCACAGAACAGTTCTAGTTCATGGTGAGTGTAATCGTATTCCTTGTTCTGTTGAATGGTTAATGGAATCAGATCCTATGTTTCTCAGTCTTGGTCTGCAGTTCCTCCTTCTTGGCTCCCACCACCCTGGCAACTTCTGTCCCTCGTTTAGCCAGGATGAATGTTGGCATTATATCAACCAGCTCAAATGCCTGAACTGCTTCCTGTAATGTTCATTCATTCGTATTTTAATTAGAGCTACTAACAGTTTAAAGAAGAGAAGAAAGTTTATCGGAAATCATGGTTTAATTACAGGAATCTTGTCGATATCAATCTTGATGAACTCGACGTCTGTGTACTTGGCAGCAAGCTCTTTCACGTAAGGTTCCACAAATTTACAAGGTCCGCACCATTCAGCCGTGAAATAGATCACATTCTTGGATTCGTCGCCACAAAAATAAAGATTAAACCATGCATCAGTGTCAAGATTAAAAGCCATGCATGCATTGATTATTTTATTATGAAACAACACAGACAATTACCAGTTTGTCAGATTGTTTGCAGGCTTCAAAGTGAGTCCTCCATTGATACTTGGAGTGCAACTCCGTAACCTGAGGAGGAGTTTTTGTGTGAATGAATCCATGAGGGTTTTCTAAACCAGACATGTTTGCTCCCATGTTTTCGGAGATTAATGGTAATGCAAATCAGATATGAGCTGACAGAGCAGAAGCTTCGAACAATGTTTTGGAAGTGTCGTATTGGATTGAATTTGGTGAGAAGGGAAACTGCTTTATATAGAGGGGTTGTTCAATTGAAATTGGTGGCAGCTATTTCATTTTCTTTAATGGTATATGAATCTATTCGTTTTGGACATGACCTTCGTTTCAGACCACAAGAATAGTTAACAAATAATACTTTATTACTGTACGATTTAGTTGAGAGATAAGATTCTGTTTTAGCTGTCCGTCATGTTCGTGAACTAAAATGTAAACTGATTGGTTTTGAAATTAAATTGAATTTGTCATAAACTATTCTGATGAGGGCTGTTAATGCCAAGCAAATCAGACCTTGTGCAACGCTCACTTTACAACACCCATGTACGAATGAAGAGAACATAAAACGACATACCAACACAAATCAATTGAACATGTAGGAAACGTGATTCAGATGCAAGTAACCATAAATTGTATATGGCTAATTTTGAGTGCATGTTTTGGAATGGTCCTGAAATCTCGACTTCCATTACATCACCAGTTGCGCCGGCTGCTATTAAAAGTTGTTTTCGAGAACGGGGAGGAGGAGAAGAATCCTGGAGTAATACAACACGTCTGTTTCTACAACATTGCGTTCCCCCACTATAGCTCGAAGTAGTTCTTGTAGAAAAGTTTATTCCTGGCATTGGGATGGGGAAGGTCAACTTTGCTTTTGTGAGTTCATGCATGCGTACAGCCTGCGTACAGCCTGAGAGGGAATTTCGGCCGAGACAATGACAAGTATACAAAAGCTATTATGCATTCTTCTGTTTCACACTCTCCGCATTCTTTCTTCCTGGAAATTGTAAGCGGAGGCCAAGATTAGATGTGCTTTCTTTCCCTTGATAAATTATTACCGTACTTTTCAAAGCTGTGGAAGCAGAATGTCCAACAAAGCAAAAGGTTTTCAGCTGGCAATTAGGCATGGAATGAGTTCTGCGGCAGAAATTCTAGTTTTGACATTCTGCCTTTTAAAGCGGCTGCTGCTTATAATATTTTATGTAACTCGGAACCTTTTAAGTCAAATGTGTTAGCTGGCTACAACATCTCAGTTCTCATCTCATTCTCCTGTATAAATCCTACCTAAGTTTTAAGGTCCACCTCACTCAACCAATTATGTGATGTTTTCATTATAGACAAATTTATTGAGGTTATCTCAGCACGCGGCCTATCATCAACACGAGGGGCTGCCAATCAGCAGCATATATGCCCAGGAATTTCATACTAAAACAAAAATGGCCAAACTGCCTAACCATGGTTATTATTAGAAGAGTGCCCACCACCCCAGCAGCCCCTTCCCCTATTGTTATTAGTAATTCCTTGGATAATAGTTCCTAGGCAGATCATAGTATTGGTCGTCTTAAAGATATGTACAAGTGTTTTAGTCTGCAAAACTTATCTTTAAAATTATTGTTATCTGTTACTAGATTTTAAAAAATTAGTTTAAATATTGATTATATATAGAAGTTGTTTAAATTTAAAACTTTCTGTGGTTATTTAGCATTATAAATACTTCGTATTTGTAGTATTTGGGTTTTAGAAGTGTGAAGCCAATTTATTTTATCTAGTACTTTTTCGGTTTTAATATAGTGTTTCTTCTTTTTTATATCATATTCTCAACTATAAATTGGTATCAAAGCGTTTATTTGAAGGGATTTGAAAGATTGTGTGATATAAATACTAACTTTCTGAAAGGATCTGAAAGATTGTGTAATATAAATACAAACTTTCGTAATAGAGACTAATAACCATCATTTTTCAATTATATTTCTCCACCAATTTTTTATGACCAAAATTATCAAGCATGGGTTGTTAAGACGACTGTCTATCTCGAAGCATTAGATCTTGAGAAGCTGTAGAAGAATATTATGATGTTCTAGCACTGCTAATAAATCCAACGATAACGCAAATAAAATATTATAAGGAGAGAAAGATAAGGAAAGCAAAGGCCAAAGCATCCAACAAATCCAATGATGACACAAATAAAATATTATAAGAAGAGAAAGATAAGAAAATCAAAGGCCAAAGCATGTCTTTTCTAAGCTCCATATTTACCAAGATCATGAATCTGGCATCAACCAAAACATATGGGACTACCTCAAAAAGGGATACCAAGGTAATAAAAAAATTAAGAATATGTAAGTGCTCAATTTGATCAGAGAGTTCGAGATGGTGAAGATGAAGGAGTTAAAAATGATTAAAAACTATTCTGACAAATTGTTGGGCATTTCTAACAAAGTAAAATTCTACGTAAGGATTTTTCTAATAAAAAATTTGCCCAAAAAATTCTTATCATTTTACTTGAAAAATATGAATTCAAAATTTTTTCTTTGAAAGAGTCTAAAGATCTGTCAAGTATATCCTTAGTAGTGTTAGTTAATACTTTGCAAGCTCAAGAGCAAAAAGAATGATGATAAAAAAAGAACCTGTGGAGAGTGCTTTCAAAGTCAAATAAAAAAATTTCAAAGGAGGCAAAGACAAAATAATAAAGGAAAAAAAGAAAAGTACCAAGTCAAGCAATGATAACAATAATAATGCAAATTCACCTTGCTGTTATTGCAACAAGTAAAGCCATATGCCAAAGAGGTGTTAGTGGAGGCCTGGAATCAAGCTTAAAAAATGTGGCAATATGAGACATATAGAAAGGGTTTACAAATCGCAATAACCTGAAACAACAAAAATATCCACTGAATTAAGAGAGAGAACAACTTTTTGTGGCAATGTGTTTTGCCAGTACCAATAGCTCAAGGGATTCTTAATTGATGATAGTGGCTATACTAACCACATGACCAACAATCAAACTCTTTTTATAGAGATTGATAAAAGTTTAATTTCCAAAGTAAAAATTAGAAATGGTAACTTTATCTTAATCAAGAAAAAAAAATAGCTATTAAACGCTTAACAGGGTTAGAGTACATTATTGATGTTTTATATATACAAACTTATTTAGTATTGGACGACTAGTTCAAAAAGGCTTTAAAGTTATTTTTGAAGATAAGTAATACTTGATCAAAATGCAAGGGACAAAGTTGTGTTTAAAGTAAAAATGAGAGTCAATAGTTTTGCTTTGAATTTGATGAAAAATGAGCAAGTAAAACTTGAAAGTAATGCAAGTAATGCAAAATTGTGGCATAAAAAACTTAGGCACTTCTGTCATGTCAGACTTCTATATATGCCAAAAAATAACTTTTTGAAGGGTGTATCAATGTTGAAGGATAAACTAACCAATTGTGTGGCTTGTCAATATAGAAAACTAGTTAGAAAACCATTTCCTCTGTTAGTATAAAAAGTATCACACAAGCTCTAACTTGTATACACTGATGTTAAAGGATCTCAAGTAACTCCATCCTTGAATGAGAATTAAAGTGATTGCAGGTTACACATAATAAAGTCGAACAATAGGAAAGAGTTTCTTCGTTCTCCTCCAACGAAAATCAATCAAAACGATATCATTACAAATACCAACGAGTCCTTTCAGCACTCGTCATCAACCGTAGTAAAGGATATGAAATCAAAATGGCAGTTTAAATATGAACGTCGTCAGGAACAAAAATCTGCTGCTAATCTACGTCCTAAATTAACTAGGATAGGTGATTTTAGCTCGTGCTCTTACGAGGGCAAATGCCATTTCAACCATGACTTAAAATCCTTCAGAGCTCAGAAACCAATTAATCTAGGAGGTGAATGCCCATTTTTGAGTGTCAAAGGCTCGTGCCCTTATGGTTTGGCCTGTAGATTTTTTGGTACTCATATAGATGTTGCTTTTGCTGATACATCAGACAAGCAGAGAAAAAGTTTCGAGGTCCATGGATTGAACAAAGATGTTCATAAGCTTTTGTGGAAGAATAAAATAAAATTCTCAAAAGCTGATGCCAAACTCAAATCTCTTGAGCTTCTGGTGAAAGTAAAATTAAAAATGAAAGAAGATAAGAAGGAAGGAGATGTAGCTGAAGGGATTCGAATATTCCAGATATTGCTTGGCAAGGTTTCTAATGACTTTATATTTGCACCAAAACCCTTCCAAAAAGTAAGATTTGAAGATTTAAAAAATAAGTTATATGCAAATACTAAGATAAAGAATAGATTGTTAAAAATATGCACTAGTGTCTTAATTTGCAGAACTTATCTTTGTTAAGAATGAGACTTTGTTTTGGTACTTATAGCTATAGTTCAGTTAGTTTGGTTTGTTTGTAATGTTACGATTAGTTTTTGGTTACAAACATGTGATAGACTTTACTTGCAGCAATGTATCTCTAAAAGTCAATATTAGGTAGAAGATTTGACATGCATTTAGAGATGCAGGAAGGTAACTTGTAAAAGCTGCAACATATGTATATATGTATCTTTTGCTGGATAATATTACTACACTCTCTTTTCTCTGCATTCTCAACAATTGGTATCAGAGCTCTAAGGCTCTTACGGGCTGTGTGGTTCTTTGAAAAAAGCTATTCTGTTGTTTTGCCTGTGTAGAGTAAACACCATAGCAAGTGAGTTATGGCTTCTGCAAGTTCTTCTTACCCTGCAGTGCCTATGTTTTCAGGAGAGAACTACCAAGTTTGGGTGGTTAGAATGAAAGCATATTTGAAATCTTTAGGGCTATGGGATGCAGTAGATACAGGCAGAGATCCACCTCCTTTAAGGGAAAATCCCACCATTGCTCAAATAAAGCATCATGAGGAAGAAATGCTTAAGAAGGACAGAGCTCTTACAGTTCTTCATTCAGCCTTTGCAGACCACATCTTCACAGGTATTATGACTCTTGAAACCCCAAAAGAAGTGTGGGATCAGTTGAAAGAGGAATATGAAGGAAGTGATAGAGTAAAGTCCGTTAGGTTACTTACTCTCAAGAGGGAGTTTGAAAATCTCAAAATGAAGGAATCTGAGACTGTCCAGGAGTACTCTTCGAAGGTCAAAGACCTGGTTAACCAAATGAGGTTATATGGAGAGGTGGTAGAGCAGCAAAGAATAGTTGAGAAGATGTTGATAAGTCTTCCAGAGAAGTTTGAGGCAAAGGTATCTGCTATAGAGGAGTCAAATGATCTTAAAAGGTTAACAGTTGCTGAGTTGATTAGCAAGCTTCAAGCTCAGGAACAAAGGACTTCCGTTAGATCAGAAAATTATAGTGAAGGAGCTTTTCCAGCCAGGCTCAGTTCAAAGCCATCCAACTCTAAAGGGGATAAAAAGGTGCAATGTGACAAGAGCTTCAAAGGAAAGATTGCTGAAGCCGAGTTCAAGGAGCTTGGAAAAGGAAAATTTCCTCCTTGTGCCTTCTGTAAAAAAACCAATCATCTAGAGAGTAACTGCTGGAAGAAAATGCAATGCAAAATATGCAAAAAATTTGGACATATTGCCAAATTCTGCAAGGAAAAGAAATTTCAACAAATTTCTTCACAACAAACTCAACCAGTGCAACAAGCCAATGTAATGGAACAAAAGGATGCAGAAGAGCATCTTTTTATGGCTACTTCATCTGATAAAACTTCAGAAAAGTATTGTTGGTTGCTAGACAGTGGTTGTACTAACCATATGACATCAAATTCAAGGTTGTTTATCAGCCTTGATCCTTCCTTCAGAATTCCTGTCAAGCTGGGAAATGGGGAGTCTATAGAATCTGCAGGAAAAGGTACCATTTCTGTCTTAACTGCACAAGGTATAAGGCTTATACATGATGTGCTTTTGGTTCCAAAGTTAGATCAAAATCTGCTTAGTGTGGGCCAAATGATGCAGAATGGTTATTCATTAGTTTTTAAGGATAACTCCTGTTTGATATCTGATTCATTTGGAGAAAAGCTTATTGTTGTACCAATGAGTGATAAATGTTTTGCTATTCGATGGCATTCAAGTCCTTCACTTGCTTGTAAGACTATTGTGGATGAATCATGGCTTTGGCATAAAAGATTTGGGCATGCTAACTTTAAGTCTTTGAAAGTGATGCATGAAAAGAAATTGGCTAGTGATATGCCTTTAATTAATTCTTGTAATCAAATTTGTGAAAGCTGCCAAATGGGAAAGATACATAGATCACCTTTTCCATCTCAAGCTAAATGGAGGGCCAAACAGAGACTTGAGCTTGTGCATTCAGATATTTGTGGTCCTATGCGAGTCCCTTCTCTGAGTCAGAATAAGTACTTCATTTTGTTCATAGATGATTTCACAAGAATGACTTGGGTTTACTTTTTGAGTAATAAAGCTCAAGCATATGTCTGCTTCAAGAAGTTCAAGGCAATGGCAGAAACTGAAACTGGCCTTAGAATTAAAAGGCTAAGAACTGATAATGGGAAGGAATTCATCTCAAAAGAATTTGCAGAATTATGTGAAGATTCTGGAATCCAACACCAACTGACGGTGCCATACTCTCCACAACAAAATGGGGTGTGTGAAAGGAAGAATAGGACAGTACTTGAGATGGCAAGAAGCATGTTGCATGAGAAATCTTTGTCGAAAAAGTTCTGGGCAGAAGCTGTATACACTTCAGTATATTTGCTAAATAGATTGCCTACTCATGCAGTTGAAGGAAAAACTCCATATGAAGCTTGGACTGGTCAAAAACCATCTGTCAAGCATTTGAAAGTTTTTGGATCAGTTTGCTATACACACATACCAGATGTCAAAAGGGACAAGCTCTCTGAAAAGGCAAGAAAATGAATTTTTCTTGGTTATAGCTGTCAAGTAAAAGGTTACAGAGTTTTTGATTTAGAAGCTGGAAAGATAAATGTCAGCAGGGATGTATCTGTTGATGAGCATTCGATATTGCGATGGGAGGAAGGAAATTTTGATTCTTCACCAATTCTCTCTAGTCTTCCAAAAAATTCAAGTAGTCAAACTAGTATATCAGTGGGTTCCAATACTGAAGGTGAGTTTAATGTTCTTGGTACGTCAGATTCGCCTGTGCTGAGAACGTCCAATCTGTCAGATGTGTATGCCAGATGCATAGTTGTAGTAGCTGATCCTCAAAGTTTTCCAGAAGCAATCAATTCAGAAATTTGGTATAATGCTATGAGAGAAGAATTTGCTGCCATTGAAAAAAATGAAACCTGGAAGCTAGTAGATAAACCTGTGCATAAGCAAGTAGTTGGAGTAAAATGGGTATATAGGACCAAGTTTAATGCAGATGGTTCTATTCACAAACATAAAGCCATACTTGTTGTAAAAGGGTATTCTCAACAAGCAGGTATTGATTATAGAGAAACTTTTGCCCCTGTTGCCAGACTTGATACGATAAAGTTGATTATTGCGTTGGCAGCTCAAAACAAGTGGAAAATCTTCCATCTAGACATCAAGTCAGCCTTCCTCAATGGTTACTTGGAAGAAGAAATTTTTATCGAGCAACCAGAGGGTTTTCAAGTAAAAGGAAAGGAGGATAAAGTCTATAAATTGAGCAAGGCTTTATATGGTTTGAAGCAAGCACCAAGGGCTTGGTACAGTAGGATTGATGAGTTTCTTGGAGATTCTGGCTTTAGGAAGAGTTGTAATGATGCTATTCTTTATATTAAGGTTTCATCTACAACAGACATCTTGATCATTTCATTATATGTTGATGATTTGTTGATTGTTGGCAGCAAAGTTAAAGATGTTGATGATTTCAAGCAACAACTCAGCAGAAAGTTCATGATGACAGACCTGGGGGAAGTGAAATTCTTTCTTGGTTTTGAGATTTGTCAAACTAATGAGGGAACTTTTATTTCTCAACAAATTTTTGCTAAAAGTTTGCTTAAAAGGTTTTCTATGCAGCATTGCAAACCAGCAAGCACACCTCTCATTGTAAATCAGAAGTTATCCAAATTTGATGGTGAAGACAAGGCAAACACATCTCTCTATAGAAGTCTTGTTGGTAGTCTGTTGTATCTCACATCTACAAGACTTGATATTATGTTTGCTACAAGTTTGCTGTCAAGATTTACGCAGGAACCTAGTCAAATACATTTTGGTGCTGGCAAAAGAGTTCTTAGGTATCTAAAGGGTACTCACAATTTTGGTGTTTGGTTTAGACCACAAAAAGAACTAAATCTTATTGGTTATGTAGACAGTGATTGGGCTAGATGTGTTGATGATGGCAGAAGTACCTCTGGCTATGTTTTCACACTTGGTTCTGGTGTATTTTCATGGAGTTCTAAGAAGCAAGAGGTAGTTGCACAATACACTGCAGAAGCTGAGTTTATTGCAGCAGCAGCTGGTGCAAATCAGTGTATTTGGATACGAAAAATATTGGCTGACCTAGAGTTCATTCAAAGCAATGCTACTTTAATTTATAGTGACAGTAAATCAGCAATTGCTATGGCCAAGAATCCAGTTCAGCATGGAAAGACCAAACACATAAAGGTGAAGTTTCATTTTCTTAGAGAGGCAGAAAAGGATCATGAAGTCAATTTGGTCTACTGCAAATCAGAAGATCAAATTGCTGACATATTAACCAAAGCTTTGCCTAAAGGAAAATTTGAAATGCTCAGAGATAAGCTTGGAGTCTCAAAACAAAATCTCAAGGAGAAGTGTTAAGAATGAGACTTTGTTTTGGTACTTATAGCTATAGTTTAGTTAGTTTGGTTTGTTTGTAACGTTACGATTAGTTTTTGGTTACAAACATGTGATAGACTTTACTTGCAACAATGTATCTCTAAAAGTCAATATTAGGTAGAAGATTTGACATGCATTTAGAGATTCAGGAAGATAATTTGTAAAAGCTGCAACATATGTATATATGTATCTTTTGCTGGATAATATTACTACACTCTCTTTTCTCTGCATTCTCAACAATCTTTAAGATTATTGTTACTTATTACTAAATTTTAAGAGATTAGTTTAAATAAAAATTACCTTAGATATTGGTTATTTAATCTAATAAATACTTTGTAATATTTGAATTTTAGAAATATGAAAATCGATTTATTTTGTTTAATACTTTTTCGGTTTTAATATTAGTGTTCCTTCTTTTTCACGTCATATTCTTAACTAAAAGTCGCGACCACTTTGGTAAGCTCCACCTCCGCCTCTTCTGCCACTGCCACGATCTCCACGACCATTGGAATAATCCCTACGGCCACCACCTCGACCACCTCTTTGATTCTGGTCGTCGGGTGACGTTCTACTTTCCCTGTACTCCTCTTCATAATTATGCTCCAATGCTGACTGTGGTTCCACTTCTTATTGCTGAGCTGAGACACCTCTGAACATGTGGCTGTAGAGATTATGGCAACACACAGCTGCACATGCATCTTAAGTTTGATCATCTGCTAAAAGTATCTTCATCTGGAAACATCAAACAGATATTCAGAAACACCTGAGTCTTAGGTGACGTTTGGATGGGGTAATACATGCAGGAAAGAAGTCCAGATTCCGTAAAAATTTCCTTTCCTATGTTTGGCTGTCCATAGTGAGATAGCAAGAGGATTCCTTGAAATCCTAACTCCCCCCATTTTGAAAAATCTGAATTATTATTTTTTAAAATTTTTATATTCATATTTTAAATAAAATAAATGAATTTTACAAATTCAGACATTCAGATTTCAGTTTTAACAAACGCTACTTTAATGACTTAATGTTATCAACCAGAAATACCAACCAATATCCCATGAATTTTAAGATGAAATTTAGTGGGCATTACCTTGAGCAATTTCATAAAGTGGCACATCCGAAAAAATGATCCAGCTGAAAGTCTCCAATCTACTTCAAGAACCCACTAAAATCCCATCCTGTTTACGAGAGGGAAGGTAATAATCTGGTGGTCAATCAGAAAATCTCTTTGCTGGAGGTCCTTACTGGGCTAGTTGTTAATTTGACAGCCTTGGATGAAAGGAATCTCAAAATCCCAGTGACACTTACAATCAAACAAGGTCGTGAGGTGGTCATCCCAAATGAAGGAATGCTGCTAATCTCAAAAGATCCCAGTAAGAATGGAAACCTTTAATATCACGTTCCCGTCAAAGCTCACAGCAGAGCAGAAATCTGATTTTAAGAGAGTACTGGGTGGGATTGATATGTAGTTCGAAACTCAAGCCTGATTAACACCACATAATCAGATGTAAATATGTTGAGTTTGTTAGATAATATTGTCTGGACTGTTGCCTTCAAGCTAAAACTTATACCTAATTTGATCTAATATTACAGTGTTCAAATCCCAGCAAACACTACAAATTAGGGAAAAAAAACGAATTGTTTGAATTCATGTGACAAAGCTCATTATATACAACCAAATTTTTAACGTGAAGAGAATATTAAATACAATTATCTGGGCTTTTATTTTCAAGCTTAAGCGGGCAAACTGACTCTGATATTAATTGTGATGACTTGAATTAATTAGCATACTGTTATCTGCTTTCAAGGTTTAGGTTGGCACAATGACCCTGGTCCTACCTTTGTGATTTTTTTTTCCTGCTCTTGAGGTGAAAGATTGTGCACAGTGGGAAACGAATAGCTTCAAGAGTTGCAAGCAGAAGCAGCAGTGTATTCAGGAAAAATCTTTGATCTTCTGCAACTGCATGCCCTGTGCCACAAGTTGATGTTAATCTGTATACTAGTAATGCAGTACTTACTAGCTCTTTGATTAAATTTTAAAGGAAAAAAATCTTTTTGTATTGATGATTTTGCAAATAAACTATTGATCGGTTTCAGATGCTGAATAAAATTTCTTTGCTTCGTTCAAAATCAGAACCATTTACAGGGTGGATATCATTCATGTTTTGATTGTTATTGGAAAGTATGTTCTCTGTTCTGGTCCGTTCAACTCTTTCATTTACAGCTGAGGGATCATAGATTTCAAAGACTGACATAATTTTAATGTTATTCAAAAGAGAATGGCAAAAATGTTTTTTTTAATTTTATTAGAAAATAGAGAAACTGGCATAATAATTTGTCAAAATTTTATAAATATAAAAATACATGGTATTTAAAAGCAAAGAATTTTACAGAGATTGCAAATGAAACAGAACAGAACAGAACAGAGATGCATTAATCATTGTCCTGAGCCTCAAGCTGAGGGAAGAGTCCCTTACAAGGAGTAGAAACTCACTCGAAGAAGTGATAATAATATGAGAAAACAAATATAATAAAATAGCAATCTTATTGGTCAGCAGCACAGTGCAGTTCGAGTTCATGGTGAGTGAAATCTTATTCCTTTTCTTGTTGTGGTGAAATGGCTAATGGAACCAGATCCTGTGTTTCTCAGTCTTGGCCTGCAGTTCCTCCTTCTTGGCTCCCACCACCCTAGCAACTTCTATCCCTCGTTTAGCCAGAATGAATGTTGGCATTACATCAACCAGCTCAAATGCCCGCACTGCTTCCTGTAATGTTCATTCATTCGTAGTTTAGTTACGAGCTACTAACAGTTAAAAAGAAGAGAAGAAAGCTTATCGGAAATCATAGTTTAGTTACCGGAATCTTGTCGATATCAATCTTGATGAACTCAACGTCTGTGTACTTGGCAGCAAGCTCTTTCACGTAAGGTTCCACAAATTTACAAGGTCCGCACCATTCAGCCGTGAAATAGATCACCATCTTCGATTAAACCATGCATGAGCATCAGTACCAAACAGCATGCGTTAATTTAACAACACACAAACACACACATGGTAGTCAATATTGCTAGCAGAATTTTACCAGTTTGTCAGATTGTTTGCAGGCTTCAAAGTGAGTTGTCCATTGATACTTGGAATGCAGCTCCGTAACCTGAGGTGGAGTTTTGGTGTCAATGAACCCATGAGGTGGAGTTTCTAAACCAGACATGTTTGCTCCCATGTTTTCGGAGATTAACGGTAATGCAAATCAGATATGAGCTGACAGAGCAGAAGCTTCGAACAATGTTTTGGAAGTGTCGAATTGGATTGAATTTGGTGGGAAGGGAAACTGCTTTATATAGAGGGGTTGTTCAATTGAAATTGGTGGTGGCTATTTCATTTTCTTTAATGGAATATGATTCTATTCGTTTCGGACATGACCTTTGTTTCAGACCACAAGATCAGTTAACCAACATCACTTTATTACTGTACGATTCAATTGAGAGATAAGATTCTGTTTTAGCTGTTGTCCATTCCATTCATATTCGGTGAAGCAAATTTATTGGTGTTGAAATTAATATTGAATTTTAAATAAATTATTCTTATATAGGAAAAATAAATATATATATATTTTGTATGATATAATTTTATTATATTAATATAAATAATAAAATAGAATTATTTAATTAATATAAATTTATTTTATTTATTTTTTATTAATATATGCGTATACACCACCAAGCTAAGGAAATTATTTATACGTTGGGACAACTCTCACTGTACACCCAACCCGTATGAATTTATCCTTTCTCCCTGGAAAACAGCAGGAGAAGGATAAATTCATGATATGAAGAGAATGTAAAACGACATTCCAACACAATTCAATTCAACACGTTGAAAATGTGATTCGGATGGTAGAGAAGAAGTAATCGTGTGGATGATTTTCAGGGCATCGCCAGCTGTTATTAAATTTTCTTTTCTTGTACGGGAGAAGAAGAAGAAGAAGAAGGAATCCTGGAGTAATACAACACCACCGTAGTTCAGGCCAGTTCTTCAAACTCCTGGCGGTTTTATTCCCCGAAGAATAATAAACTAAAATTCTTTTTACGTTGTGGAAATAGAACGTCCAGCAAAGCCAATTGTTTTTCAGCTGGCAATTAGGCATGATTGATGCCCGCAGCAGCAGCATTTGTAGTTGTGACATTCTGCCTTTAAAAGCGACTGCTGCTTCTAAGATTTTATGTTACATGGGAACTCTTTTTAAGTCAAACGTGTTATCTGGCTGCAAGCATCTCAATTCTCATTTCATTCTCCGACAACAAATAGCTCAGCTCATGGCTTATCACCATCATCAACATGCGGCGCCACCAGCCACCAGCATATATGTCCATGGAATTTCATGCTGAAACAAAAATTGCCAAACTCTCTTTTGTTTTTAAAGTTTTTGATCCAAGAAAAAATCCTTCTATAACTGAGGTACAAAATGACGAGAGGGGACGGGTACCCGATGGTGGATTTAACAACATCCTTAAAACCATGTTTCATGCAAGGCACGGAAATATTTTCGCCATCCCCCGGAAAATTAGGAGAAGAAAAAGACTAGTTATTGGCCACCCTATAAATACCCTAATAAGTAAACTTGTCATGACTTCACCCCAACATCAGCTGGGGCATAACCACCTTGCACTGCCAAGCCGTCGTCATTATTAGAAGAGTGCCCACCAGCCCTGCTTCCTCTTCCCCTATTGTTATAGTAGTTCCTTGGATAATAGTTCCCAGGCTGATCATAGTAGTGGTTGCGACCATTCTGGTAGGCTCCACCTCCGCCTCCCCTGCCACCGGAACGACCTCCACGACCATTGGGATAACCCCTATGGCCACCACCTCGACCACCTCTATGATTCTGATAGGGTCTTCGGGGAATGTACTGTCGTTCCTTAGACTCTACCTCTCCATAATGATGCTCCAATTCTGCCTGTGGTTTCACTTGTTCTTGCTGAACAGAGACACCCTCTGCAGGACTTTCTGTCTCTAATTGATCCTGTGAAGCGCAAACCTCCATGTTCAATCAAATCTAAAAAGGGTTAAAAGAAAAGTTTCAGCAGGAAGAAGTGTTATGTCGGAGCTAAGTGAAAACCTTCTGAAGTTCCTCTGCAGGACTAGATTGGTTATCCTGAGTTTCATGTTCTTGAACATTTGCAGCATTTTCATCCTGCTAAACATAACTTCAATGAATCTAGGAATAACAGAACATGTAGCTATAGAGATTATGGTAACACACAGCTAAACATGCATCTTCTAAAGTTTGATCATCTGTTAATAGCATCTTTGTCAGGAAACATTCAACATAAATTCAGAAACACTAGGCTCGCAAGTGATGTTTGGGTGGAGTAATCCATGCTGGAAGAAAATCCAGATTCCTCAAAGAATTCCTTTCCTATGTTTGGTTGTCCATGTTGAGACGGAAAGAGGTTGGAATCCTAATTCCCCATTTTTGGAATATGAATTATTAGTTTTTAATCTTTTATTTTATTCTAATTTAGATTTATCAAATTTATCTTACTAATTAAAAGAATATATACTCACTTTTCATACAACATCAATTATAATAAAATTCACATTAATATAATTTTTGTTTATATATAAGTGAATTATTTTATTTAGATATTTTAAAGATATTTTATAATTTATCTAACATTTGAAATTTATAAGGGTACAAATGTAAAAGTATTGATTATTTTTGGATTTTTTTTATTTGAAAAAAACAACCAATTTAATACTTATCAGGAAAAAAATCTTTCAAATTCAGTAAAAAAACCAAACGCTAGCTTAATTCATGAAAAATAATGACTGATTGTTTGATGAAATGATCAACAGAAAATAGCAACCAATATCCTTAAATCTCAACAATGGAAATTTCATATCTGCTCCAAAAACAATTAGAATATAATAAAAATCATGTTTTCAGAGGGGGTGAAGGGAGAGTATAAGCAAGTTATCAGGTGAACAACCCAAACACTGTAACTACTAAAAGCTAATACTGTCCTTCAACTTTGCATCATTAAAGATTGATCAGATTTTTAAAATCAAACTCATTATTCAAAGTATTCATCTAGCAGCAGCAAAAAATTCTCTTTAGGATGTTATTGACAAAGGTCATCAGAACATATTGTTACCTTGCAGTTCAAAGAATCAAGCTCTATACCCCATGAATTTTAAGATAAAAGTCTAGTGGGCATTAACTTGAGCAATTTCATAAAATAGCACACATCTACACCAACAAATTTCATTACCTCAATTACTAAATTCACTTTACCAATTTAAAGCAATAGATAATTTTCAAATACAAATAAACAAACACTAAAGTTTTCCTAAATGTGTAATATTATAGTATTCGCAACCACAAGGGCAGGGCTCATCTACAAACACATATTAAAAAACCCACGGGCATAGGGTACCAGTGCTGCACACTATGCTGAAATAAAAACAATTATTACAAGTTAATTAGCAAAGTGCCATTCCAGAAGAAAGTCTCATAAGTTTTCCAAGATTTCTATGCTTAGAGAACCTAAAATACTCTTACAAGTCCATGAAGGTGATGCACAAGAAATTGCCAGTACAATTTCCTATGTGACCAATGTTTACAAGAACGTAAACACTTAGACCATAACTTACAGAATCCAGAACTTCATCTCGTAAATGCAGCATATGAATAGATACACAAACCTCATTCAATAAGTGGAACTAGGGCAAGTAGAAAGTCACATTCACAGCAGTACCCAAAAATGGCTACATTTAGATGCGAGAAAGAACAATATACAGGTTACTACAAATGAGATTGTCTCCATAATTTTAGTTTCCTTGTTCAAGTTTTTAGTTGGAAAAGTGTATAAAGGGTCTTATTCACAATTTTAACTACCTTGTTCAAGTATTACTTGGCAAAAATATAAAGGGCAAGTGCGCTACCACAATTACCAATAATCCATAGTCTGATGTAACATCAACTGTCAATACTCTCTATTCAGCGATGGTATACGTAAAAATACATACCATGTTGATGTTACATGGCTAAAGCTTTTATTTTTATAGATAATTCAATGTTGGTACATGGCTAAAGATTTAGGGAGATCAATTATATTCAGAATCCTCCTTAGATAGAAGTGCACATAAGGAGAGCATACAGCAAGCTCTGCTCTTTTTTACCATCTCTAGTTTCGGAAGGAAAATAAGATCCGGCTAAAAGTCTCCAGCCTACTTCAAGAACCTGCTAAAATTCTTGTATTTATATACATTTGCATTCTGGAAGACATGAAATAGAATCAAACCGCTTCACATGACTCTATGGGCAGCCATCTAAAGGAAAAACTGTCTAAAATCTCCCCAAAAAAGCTATCTACTAGAGCCATTTCTATGCATTTGTTACAGGCTACAAAGCAGAACTTACCGAACATCTATAAACCCAAACATCCATAAACCCATAAACAACTCTCTGTGTACAACATGGAATCTAGTTAATATCATCAGCACTGCCTCAATTGTGTGACAGAAGTAGTTATATAGGAATGTGTATTTACTTAAAATAGCCGTAGTTTCTTTCAAATATTAACTTTTCATTTTTTCTTCTTTTCCTTGGATGATTAGGGCTTCAGCACAAATGTAACTTGGGAACAAGGATATCACCAATTAAGGTGAGAACACAATCCACCACATTAAACAAGCGAAAATCACCTCTTTCAAGCACATAAGCACATTGAACTAACCAAAATGATACATTACATTGCTACAATCAATAAACAAACACCTATATTATAACTCACAAGGCAGGGAAAAAACAAATCATTATTTTATCAACTCAAAGCAAAATCAGGTGAAGTTATACCTTTTCCTGATAATGTGCAGTTGAACTTTCGACCTGCACCGGGACAGTAACAGGCACAACAGAACCATGTACGGGCATCTGAAAAGAAGCATAATTTGCTGCTGCAGCCATTTCCACGGGCGCTTTCATCTCTGGCGTGGTTATAAAATATTGGGAACCCATAATCTTGTTCAGCTTCTCTCTCAATCCCGCATCTAGGAATCAAAAACCGAACATGAACACTTAATTAAATAACAGAATTAAAAAATTCTACAAACCGAAAGAAACAATAAGTCTAAATCTTTACAAGTGACATTAGCGTTGGGCTCAATGGGCTGCTCCGAGTTGGCAAACCATAGCTTGGCGTGCTCAATACATCGCTGCAAGGCGTTCTTGTGAGACAAACTGGAATCAATTGGTCGCGCTGTCAGCAATCCGCTCAGCATCGAAATCATATCCAAATCCCTCTCCCCAAGAAGATCAGTAGCGTCGTCCGTGACGTAATCATAAGTCAAACAACAGCCTCTTTCGTGGGTCCTGGTCAACATCGTGGCAGTGAAATCACTCTGCGACTTGACGTCGAATAAGGAGCCGAAATACAACAAGTTCAAGAGATCAGAGACATCAGAGTTGTCATCGTTAATTGCTTGATCGAGTTCGTCTTTTCTGATTTCGTTTTCAGACGTTGGGGATGTTGATTGTTGTTGTTGTTGTGTTGTGATGATGATGAAGAGCCAGTTCCTCGGAGACAGCGGACGAGAGGGGATTGCGAAGCTTCTCAAGTTCATCGATAAGGGCGGTGACGACGGGCTTAGAACGAAGAACTTCTTCCTGTTCTTTATTAAGGGTTTTTCCCTGAGACAGAGATTCTTCCATCTGAATGATTCGGTTTTGCTTTTTCCGCAGGGCGCGGAGGCGTTTGTTGACAACGCTGAGGACTGGTCCGTCAGAGGAATCAGAGACAGCAGCAGTGGACGCCATTGTAGGGATTGGGTCGATTAGTGTTTAATATGGGAGAAGCACCGCCGGATACGACGGTGGTAACGGTGCAGATATTAGAATAGCAAGCGGCGGGTTGGGTTTTTGCTTTGGAGAGCGAGAGAGCCGCGCCGAGTGGTGTGGGGTTTTGCTGATTTGTCGTTGTATCGAGATAGCTGAGGAGGCTTGCTATTAAGGGTGAGGTTATTTTGGGCAATATACTATAATTTTCTTATTTTTGCTGGATCGGTCACTGAATGAGTTGCCTTGCCGATCGCCTCCCCTAATTCAAAAGCAAACAGAAACCATTGCCTCCAAGACGACCAGTGTCTGCCGCCACTTGCTAGCGTACTGCAACTCCAATAATAGACCTTTGTCTTCGCCCAATTATTAGCTTTACTGGTACTTACCCTAAATTCTAGATCCTTTTTGTCTCTATCAGCTTTATGTCTAAATTAGAAACGGCACGGTGTTTAATACTTTCAACGGGCGGATAAAGCCGTTGACATCGATGATTACTGTTAATTTTACCATGTCGTCACAGATCACTTCAGAACCGAATCCTGACTCGAAATTTCCCTCGTCATCATCATCTCCTTCTTCTTTTCGATGTTCGGCCGCTAGTTGCAGGGCTGAAGTTGAAGCAAGGATCCTTTAGAGCGAGGGAAAGATTGTCGGCACAGCCAAGTCGTTTTGAGTTGCGATTCTTTCCGGTTTATGACGTCATCATCACGAGACACTACTGGCACCCACGTAAATGGGCTGAAAGGAGTGCGGCCCAAAACTCTGATATTTGGGCAGTAAATTGAAAATCCATTTTCAAGGTAGCCCCCATATCTCATCTTACGACACTCACACTTTCTAGGGGTCCAAACAGATAAAAGCCAGGGCTAAATAGAAACTCATATTCACACTACATAATTTTGTTAGAAATATTTCAATGCTTTTAAATAATGCATTCACTTGGTCCAATGAAACGGATTGGTATTGACCCGGCCCAATAAATGTGGGTATCCTTACAATTTTTTTTTATATTAAAAAAATAATTTTCAATGGTTCAAAAATCGAAATATTATTGTATCATTATCATAATAAAAAATTATTATAAAATAAAATAATATTAATTAATAAAATTACGTCTAATATAAATAATAAAAAAATTGAGCTCATGATCTTTTTTACGTGTCTATATATATTTTTTTCCTTCAGCTTATTTAAATTAGTCCATTAATTTTTATATATTTAATATATTTGTATATATTTTAATTATTTTAAAATAAAAAAATTATACGCATAAAATTACAGACAGAATATTATCAGTTAATACGCACTTATAAGATAAAATTTTAAATTAATTTTTTTTAATGTATATAAAATATATGAAACACGAAGATGGGTGGAGCAAATATTACCCACTAAATATGTTGAGATCATTGTTATTCCACCAATTAACACAATCCCTATTCATGACCCATGATTTTGGTAAGTTGCATACATGAAAGAGATACCTAATCAAATTCGGGTCTGATCAGCCTAACTCTTGGTTGGTTTGTTTGTTTTTTCATCAAGAGGTAACTCATGACTGAACACGCGTATTTCTCAATCACTTGCCTAAAACAAAAGGCAACGAGAACCCATAAATGAATTTGTTGGACTGGTTGTTGGTGCCAATAAAGTAAACCAAATTTCTTTAAGGAATCGAGGAGTCCAAATGTTTGAGAGAAAATTTCCACTAACTTTCGGTTCATTTATGGGTTTATGAACTGATAGAGCAAATTCGATGCAGGATTTCTTAATCTCAGATGGGTATAATTTGAGTTAAAAGACAGAGAGAATTAAATACATTATTTGAATTTTAAGGTATGTTTGCAAGTGCTAGAAAAAATGTTATGGTCATGTATTTTAGTCTTTTTTATTAATTTATTTTTTATAAATTTTATTAAAATATTTAATTTTACTTGTGAAGTACAAAAATATAGTTAACACCTTCCCTTTTTATGTTTTAATAAAATGGTAGAGAAATTGAATTTGGGCAGAATGTTCATCACAATCATAAAGCCTTACACATGCCCTTAAGATAAATGTTAACCTAAACTTTGAAACTCCATATGCTAAACGCAGGGGTAATCGTTTGTTTCCCATTTATTGTGTTAGGCATCACACCAAAGAGGCAATTCAATAAGGCTGGTTTTCTCTCTATGAGTGCTTTCTTATTTAAGAGTGCTTTGATTGTACAATAAATGTCCAAAATTCATAAGGGGTTCGATCGATCGATTAATCAGTCCAAATTGCTCATGGGTTTGTGACAGTTGTAAATATTTATGAATTTATGAACTACCGTGGCAAATTCGATGTAAGACTTCTTAATATCTGATGGTATAATTTGAGATGAAGACAACGGAATTAGGCATATGATATGGTGAGAGAATGCAGATGCATGATTGAGACACTGACAAATTATTCATATTTGGGGAGTTCCAATTCCACTAAGGTCCTAGTGGGGTGACAGAAAGTGGGTGAAAGTCCTACGGAATAGAGAAAATGATTTACGGATCAATCTCCTGTACTTGTATTACTGAATAAGAGTTGTGTGGTGGTAGCAAGGATGATATACAGAAAATGATGAATAACTTGACGCACATGATTACGCACTAGAGAAAGAGAAATGGGTGATGATCTTCTCACCATTTTCGAATAAAAGAGATACCATCTGTAAAGCAACATCTGCATGCATTGTCAAAATTCAAAGAAGAACTGCATTAAATGTACGCTATGGGGTTGCCCTCATGCACGATTTTAATCCTCTTGTAAATACTATAAGGTTAGTGGCTACTCGATCTTCATCATATATACAGCAATGGCTGAAATTTTATTGCAGGTCAATCAAAGATAGGGTAATGATCGAGGAAGAACATGTGGAATGCATTCGTGACTGTTTGCCACTTTTGGATTTCAATCAAAACGATCCATCATGCAATCATTTATCCACTTTGTTTATGATATTCGATTAGATTTGCATGCAGATTGCCAGAGATATTGTTATCATTCTGCATTTTGAATGTATCTGCAAAGGAACTACTGATTAAGATGTGCATATATTGCATTCCCGAACTAATTGAATAATCAAGTTTGTCCGCAGACTTATATGCAAATTTTGAGAAGTAACAATTATTTATTCTTTTGAATTTCTTCTTTAACCCCATTTGATTGGAAATATATCAAAGTTCTTCCACCCTGTCGACATGTAGCCGTGGCTAATCGAGTGACTTGTGGCTTTGCTATATATGATTCTGGCAATGATATGAACCTGTTTTACTTTCTCAGAATTTCTTTCTTTTTGTTCTTTTAAAAAGTTCATTTACCTTCCAAGCGACTATGAATGTGATTGATGGTTAGTTGACAGTGAAGGCGCAATTAAATGCGTTTTGTATTTATCTTTTACTCCAAAAATGCTCGGGGACAACTTCTTTTAATTTGGAAACGGAGGTCAACAGGATGCTTGTCTTTCTAATGAAAGATTACTATTATATCACATTCGAAGGGTGTGAAAAGAGAGTAGGATAAAGGACAAACACCACAAATTTGATCATTTTGCAGGCCAGTGCCAAAAGACCAGACTACCAAAAGACTTGGCATGTATTTCAACCGTTAAATCACGGATGCGCGCAAGCATACAAAGGAGAAGGCGCCAAAACAATCCCATCAGTGGACAGTCGGTGCTTCACCACCACAAAGATAGTGCCACCTATACATGAATATAAATATGAATATGATGGTCAAGCTTTGTGTTAATAATGCAGATCAGAAAAGTCTGGGCGGTTCAACAATCGGGAAACTTCTGTCATTGTAGAACACTGTTCATATATAAATAATTCAGTTAACTTGTGAATAGAGCAAGCAGATGGCAATGGTGCCTGTACGGAGGTATTAATTTCAAGGCAAACCATACAGTATATTCTTTTACAGGAACATGGGGATAAACAGATAGCTCTTATTTATGTATCATACGATAGATTAGGAGTGAGAGCGAGAGAGGTAACATTTGAAATAAAATACAAAGCACTCGGGGCCTTTTACGCTTTTTCATATGATATTGAATCCCTCTCTGATCTCTTCATGGTCTTATTGGACCAGATTGCTCTAGGTCATGACAGGATTTTTCTTCCAAGTCTATGCTAGCCCTGTAACGATAAATGCGTGCACAGTAGAGAAAATAGAAGAAGTTAACAACCCCCATCCCTGCCAAGACGTAGTAGAAATAATCTAATCTTCCAGCATTAAGATCATTAGCTAACCAGTCGGTGTGGCCGCGTTTTCTTGTGTGTCCATGTATTATGGCGATCATTAAGCTACTTAAATAACTTGCAGCACCAAAGGCGCAAAAGATAAGAGAATTAGCAATACTTTTCATGTGATCGGGGAACTCCTTGTTAAAAAATTCAAACTGTCCAATTGCAAAGAAGGCCTCGGAAAAACCCATTAGGATAAGTTGAGGAGCCAGCCAGAAGACGGATAATGGTGATATCCCAAGCGAGTGAACAGGGTGGGCATTGGCTGTAGCCCTTCTCCATCTTTCAACAAGAGCAGCAGCTACCATTGATAGAACTGAAAATACTAACCCAATTCCCATTCTTTGAAGCATTTTGATCCCTCCTTCAATTTTGGTGATTTTACGAAGAGCTGGGACCAGAAATCTGTCGTAGAGTGGGAGCCAAATTGCAATTGTGAGCATTGATATGATAGTAATCGAACCTGCTGGGACTTGAAAATTGGGGCCGAGATGTCTGTCCATTATCAAGGCTTGCGAAACAGTGAACGTTGATTGTTGCAGCAAGGCAGCGAAGGCAATGATTCCGGATGCCCACACGGGGACGACTTTTATCACGCACTTCACATCTTCAACTTGTCGAACGCTGCAGAGCCTCCAATGACTGATGGGAGTTCCATTAGACTGCAGTTCATTGTCCACCACCATTGCTGCTTTGTTCAAAAATCTGATAAAAGGTCCAACGAAGCAGTTAGTGAGATCAACATCATCTCCTTGACTCCAGAGCTACCAAACAAGTGAAGATCAACTTCATGTCCTTGACTCCAGAGCTACCAAACAAGTGACAAGTGGCGAAAATCAAACGAGTATTAATTACTATAAAATTATTTAATAAATAAAATAAAAATTTATTCATCTGTGATTATAAAACTGTGTTGATATAATAAAATTATTTGATTTAATTTTTTGTAAAAATCAATCTTATTAAAAAGATGAGACAAACATAAATCATAAGACGGAAAGTAGGAAAATATTATGTTAATTAAATTCAATCAACATCCATAATGTTCATGTAGCATGCATCTACACCGACAATACTAGTAAATCTGATAAAACACTTATCAAGACAGGAAAATCCCGTGTTAAAGCTTTAGATTCTCCAAATCACATGACTCCATCTTCCGGAAAAAGTCCTCAAAATTATTGTAGAAGGGGGGAGACAGACCTGAACTGGTTGGTGAGAGGGAGCATCGAAGAAACAGTGCCCTTAGATGGAGGGTCGTAGTAAATCACATTCTTTTCGCCTAGAGGAAGCTGAAGCCGTCGCTTCTTGTAAGCCGCAACAAGCACTTGAAACATTCCTGAAAAGATGCTGCCTTCGGCTTCGACAAGTACATAAATTCTCGTACCGACGAAAAATACAATAATTGAACATAGCATAAGCGCGGTCGGAATTCCAAATCCAATCACCCAACTCACTGAGTCTTGAATATAAATCACTGCAGTTTGAGAGATCAGTATGACCACTGTAAATGAAGTGTAATACCAATTAAAGAAACTGTTGATTCCTTTAATTCCTTTTTCCGTAGTTGAATCGAACTGATCGACGCCGAATGGAATGCTGCATGGCCTAATACCGCCGGACCCAGCAGATAAGAAACCTAAACCCGTCAGTAAAACAGCCATTTGAGATCTGTTGGGTCCTTTGCAGTGACCAAAAGGTGGCTTTGTCACGTCGCATTTCGGAGGATGCAACTGCGGCACCCACGCCGTCAAAGTCAAGGCCAACATGCCCTGTTTTATATCGTTATCAGCAAAAAGGATATGAATCTTTTTTCGATAAAGTGAACGGCAGAAGATGAGTAATTATTGTTAAAGCACTTCATACCCAGTAAATGCTAAAAACCACAGTATTGATATCGATATACGTCCACACAAAGAGATTAATTGAAGTAACAAAAGACATTAAGAAAGCGTACCAGAAAAGATGCAAATGATGCGACAGCAATAGTCTTAAACCTGCCGGCGAAGGCATCAGAGATAAAAGCACCAATCAAGGGTGTAAAATTGGTAACGCCACCCCAGAGATTGAGAAAGTTTGCTGCAGAAGCCTGAGTTAGGTGAAATTCTCTAGTCAAATACACCATAAAGTTGGCCAACAAACCCAACGTTGCTAACCTCTCAAATGTTTCATTTCCTGCACATGTACATACACCATTAACAAGTACCAGTAATTAATAAATCTCATTCTTCTCGGAGAAAAAACAATCACAACAAGCTGCGGGAAGAGAAATAAATCAGTGACCTATGATGTAAGGCATGGCTTTCCATCCTCCAGGTTGCCTCTTGGCTTTGCCGCCCGCCTGTGAAACTGTTAAGACATCGCCATGCTTTTCTTCCCTTTCAGGGGTTGATGGATTTGGAAAGCATTTTGCGGCAGAGTACAACCTAAACGAGCTTGACCTCCTTTCATCTGCTGCCATCATATTTTTTTCTTCCTAAATTCTACTATCAGCTTAGGTTAGCTTGGCTTCTATAGATATATATTGACGATCACTTTTCTCAAGGCATGCAAAAATTTATGTGATCAGCTTGAGGCACTTGTTTCGCCAAAAACACACATATATAATTGCACTCATGCTGTACATATGTACACGCAAGAGTGAAGACGATGATCAAAGGGCTGACGAAATGAGATCGTGAGGGGTGATAGTATACTCTCACGCACACCGAAGAAGTTTTGAATGGCCCAACTTAATAATAACTTTGTATCATTCATCCAAATTTTAATTACACGAACAAAATCATTTAATGCAAATACAAATCAATTTTCTCCTTTCAAATGAATAAGATTACAAGATATGCATATGCCTGCCCAAATTAATTGTGTGGTGTGTTGTCTTGGGGTCTATCGTTTTGGTAGGGGAAGAGTGGGGGCTACCAACATTTTCAGTAGGGTTTGCTTTCTCTGGGTAACGATGAGTAAATTGTAACGTCCGTTAGTTTCTTTCATAAATTTACTTGTTTATATATTTTGTATTGTTCCTTGTTTGGCTATAACTATGAATAGGACCACGATGTCAACTTGGTTATCCGCCGACCGCTCAATAAAAGCCTCACGTACTGCTGGATTATCCATCTTTGATAAAATATGCGGGGACAGATTCATGGTAATAATACTGGAATAAAATGCAACTCATTCGGAGTTTAATTCCAGCTTTGCAAAAGAATAAACTAAAATCAGTTACACGAGCTCGGCAGCAGTCAATTTTATACCTTACTCATGTGGAAAAATGTCCGTCGTTAACGATGATACAACTTAGCTTGTTACTAACGCAAATTAGAACTGAAAGAGAATCTCGCCATCCGAATATTTGAGTAATTTTCTTCTTCTTGTTGATTTCTGACAAGCAACCAACCAACACAACACAATGGCCCTTGTCATTTGTAATTGTATGCGTCAAAAGGATATGGTGGAATGGGGTTTTATGAGAACTTTGAAGGTTTATGAATAGCATATGCTTCAATTTGATGACATATTTATTGAATCAGAATGTTCTTAAACATTTATTTATTCACAAGTAAACACTTTTCTCCCTGGCCTATTGGTAGTGGCTGTGCTCCATTTCTTTTGAATGATGATTCGGGCATTGCGTAAAGGTAATTCCCAAGCATGTATGCGCATGCAGCTTGCCAGTTGCATAATGGAAGAAGAATACAAAAGCTTCTCCACTTATTAAAGAGTGCTTTTGCTTTCTGGAATCAGAACCCTGACAGTAAGTTATAGTAGATGATCATTTCTGGGGCCGATTCAACCTCACGCACTAATGAATAATTGATCCGGCATAAGAATTATAAAGTTAGAAGAATGATATTTTGAACGTTCCGGACTCAGTGCCTAAAATTTCAATACAGGTCAATCAATCTGTGGGAGGATATATAATTTTTATGATGTGCAATCAAGTTAGTGTAAGAAGGATCATTATAGACTGGATTAGACTCTTCAACACAAATTTTACACAGTAGAGAGAATTATTATATTATACATATAAACTGTTTAACCAGTTTAATTATTGGCAATTAAGAAGAAAAAAACAGAAATGATAGTACAGAAATAAAGGTAGTTGTTTTGATCACTAATTTTGTGGTTTGAAAGAATGACCAGAACCAACGTGCTCAAGATCACGATCAAGAACCATATCGTGGTGGAGCTTATCATCTTCTGTTTGTACGCTACCCCTGTACCGATATACATGTGCACAATATAAGAAAAATATAAGGTTAAGGACTGTCAACCCTGCTACAAGGAAATATAGATACTCTAATCTTCCAGCATTAATGTCATTTGCCAACCAACCAGGATGGCCATGCTTTCTTGTGCATTGTTGTATTATGGTGACGAGTAAGCTACTCACGTAACCTGTAATTCCAGCGGAGCAAGCTATAAGAGAAGTACCAAAACTTTTCAAGTCATCAGGAAACTGCCTGTTAAAAAATTCAATCTGTCCAATTGAACTAAATGCCTCAACAAAACCCAGAAGGACGAGTTGAGGAACTAGCCAGAAGACAGAGAGTGGTGAGATCCCAAGTAACTGAGGGTGCGATTTGGCCGAATTCCTTCTGGTTATTTCAACAATACCACCAACTATCACTGATAGAATCGAAAATATCATGCCAATTCCAATTCTTTGAAGAAGTGTGATTCCACCTTCACTTTTGCCGATTTTACGAAGAGCTGGGACCACAATTTTATCATAGATTGGTAGCCAAACTGCTATTGCGAGCATTGGTATAACCGTAATTGAACCTGGTGGGATTTCAAACTTAGGGCCAAGGTGTCTGTCCATTTTCATCGCTTGTGAAACAGTGAACGTTCCCGTTTGTATAATAATGGGAAGGTTGGCAAGAATTCCTGATCCCCAAATTGGAACGGTTCTTATCAGACACTTAACATCTTCAACTTGTTGGATGCTGCAGAGCCTCCAACGATTGACTGGAGTTCCGTCATGTAAAAGTTCATTATCGTCCACTATCATCGCTGCTTTGTTTAAGAATCTGGAAAAATGGAAAACAAATAAAACAAGAAGCTAGTAGAATCAATACCCTTTATTAGCACCAAACCAAAACACGGCCGACAAAAATGGTTGCAACAAAAAAGAGAAAGAAAATTAAAAATTAAAAAAAATATATATTGAATTCGAAGGGAGATGGGGTCACCTGAACTGGTTGGTAAGAGGTAGCTTTACTGAAACAAATGCCTTTGACGGAGGATCGTAGAAAATCCCATCCCTATGACCTCCTTTTGGAAGCTCAAGCCGACGCTTCTTATAAGCGGCAACAAACACCTGTACAATGCCTGAAAATGTGCTGCCTTCTGGTTCAATTTTTACATAAAGTTTTGCTCCCAAGAAAAAGACAATAATTGAACCTAACATAAGCAACGTCGGAATTCCAAATCCAATCACCCAGCTCACTGATTCTTGAATATAAACAACTATAGTTTGAGTAATGAGCACGACCACCGTAAGTGTGAGGTAATACCAATTAAAGTAGCTGTCGGTCCCTTTAACGCCTTCTGGTGTAGTTTGATCAAACTGATCGACACCAAACGGGATGCTGCATGGCCTAACTCCGCCGGTTCCCATCGCCATCAAACCTAGACCCAGCAGCATAACACCAAATTGAGCGCTGTTGGGTCCTTTGCACTGAACAGAAGGTTGCCTTTTCAGGTCGCATTTTGGTGGATGTAGCTCCGGCAACCACGCCGTCAAAGTCAGGACCAACATCCCCTGTTGGATGTTATATGTTTTCACAAACAAACATATAATTAATCAGCGAATGAATATGTCTAAAAGTTTGCTGATTAACTACAGCAAACAAAAAAAGGTAAAACTTAAGAGATCTAAGACTTGTTATATTACCTTTGATTTAAGTATTATATTTATCTTTTTATTTATTTACTTATTCAGATTTTAAAAAGAAATGCTCAACTAATGCGCACTGAGAACGTAGACAAATGAGTTCATACTACTGAAACGAGGCTTTTCAGACGCGGGAAAGAATCAATCTTTGCATGCTACAGAAGGTGGGTCAAACAGAGACTATCCATATTTAAAACTAATAAATGTACAAGGACTAAATTGATATTGTCCCACAAAAAGTTTATTAAAAAGCTGGGCAGTTGGCTGGCCTATCCCCTAATATGCCTTGCCTCCCACGGTCCGCGATCGTCTATTTCAAAGTATAGAGTCAATTAGCCACTCGTTCACTCTTCATAATTAATGATTGGCCTACCATATCGTCACTGATTTCTTAACCAGATCACTACGGTTCGATTAGCAAGGTCGAGTGAATTTTTTTTAAAAAAATGAAAAGACCTCAAATCAGAGATATTATTTTAAACATAGAGTGACTCGAGAATCTTTGTTTAAAGAGAAGAGGGCGATTGGGAAAACTAGTTAGGAAAGAGAAAGACATTAAAATACAGACCAGTAATGATGCAAAGGATGCAAAAGCAATAGTCTTAAATCTGCCGGCATATGCATCAGAGATGAAGGCACCCAACACGGGTGTAAAATTGGTTACACCCCACCAGATACTGATGATGTTCACGGAAACCACCTGATCCAAGTGAAACTGTCCTACCAAATACACCAAGAAGTTTAACAGTATACTGGTCGACGCTAACCTCTCAAATGTCTCATTTCCTGCACATAACAATCCAAACCCCCTTTACTTATTAATTTACATCAATAGATTATGTACGGTTGCCTCAAGAACATGCTAGCAGGTGGTAAAATACATAAATAAAATAACAGAAGAAGAGGAGAGATATATTATTGACCTAAGATATAAGGCATGGTTTTCCATCCTCCGTATTTTATCTGGGCTGGCTTTCTTTCCCCTTCTTCTGCCTCTCTATCTCGTGATGTTGATTTGGTAAAGCATCTCGCGGCACTGGATAACCGAGACCAGATTCGCCCTTTCATCTCCCTGGCCATTATACTTTTCTGCTCAGTTAGTTTGGGTGAGCTTAGCTTCACTTCTTACAAGGCATGCCAAGATTTCGTGGCCTCCTTAGCCTGCGTGCCCATATTTATACAAGCAGATGGGAAAATTTTCATTTAAATCCCTATTGTATAGTAAAAATCTACTCCCTCCTCCCTCTCCACTATTTGACATCCATACTGTTTATAAAAAAAATTAAGTCAGACAATCTATCATATCATGTCTTTATTTATTATAATAAATAATTTTTTATTTTATTAATTAAATAATTTATAATAAAATTATTTTCCCTAATATTTCTGGAGTTTGTTTTTTTTCAATTCTTACTGCTTCGGTGAAGATAGCCTATTATGTGAAATTTATAAGATATGTCTATTAATAGACACAAAATGTACCGTTTAGATGGGAATGGTTCTTGGGAAAGTTTTCTTTCATCTCTCTCCCTCGATCGATGAACAAATTTTGGAAAATAAAATAAAACAAGCATGAAATGACAGACATGTTTGTGAGACGAGTGTCAAATTTATTAAGTAAAATAAAATTTTCGAAATAGAGTAAGAAACTGAAGTAACGTGTGTGTGTGTGGTGGGGGGGTCCTCAAGCAGGAGGAGAATATATTTCATCTACTTTCGGTCGTAATGAATGCGTTGGAAGGATGGAAAGGAATACCTATTTCTGGGGTTTGGCATTCTTTTTAAGAATATTAAGCATAGAAGACATGCTTTTACTAAAGAGAGGAGTCAAGAATCCAGATTGCAGCCCCGTTATTATACGAAATAGCCAAAACAGTAACCCTCTCTTTCCATCCATTCGCTCAACTGCAGCTCCCAAAACTGAGACTCAACATAGAAAATTTCAAACGTTGGGTTCGGATTGTATGGAATAGAATAATTACTGCATGCATTATGGAACAATCTTAGTCCATATTAAGATTGCATGCGTTTTGTGCTGTGGTGGGTGTGACGTTTCTTGTTTATTTGAAAAGTCGGAGTTTATGGGACAAATTTTAAGTAAAAATAATTGGACCTGAAATTGGGAATGTGACCTGTATTTTTATCACAGTTAATGATAACCAACAAGTAAATATTCCAGCTATCTAATACAGAACTAGCAGTACCCAAAATATATTCTACAAGGCACACTGGCAGTCATTTCCCTGAAAGAATACGATTCGCTTACCATGGAAGACAAAATTCTCCTGACATACTAAAGGATTTACCCAGTTGCGTTCCTTGGGTTTCCAATCACAGCGATTCTTCCCGGGTAATGATCTCACTTACTGCGATTACAAAAATATTCCAACCATCTACTTTTGACGTGTCTCCAAATTTATTCCAAACGTAGACCAACTATTCTATACCTCGATCAAACACATGTTGTCTGTAGAGAACATATACCCTTCGTTTTCCACGGTGATTATCATAGATAACAAGGAATCTTAACATAATATAATATATCTCTTCTTCTTTTATAGTCTATTACATGAATTAAATTTTGCTTTATTTAGCACGTTAAAAACATGGATAATACTAATGACTTGGTATTCTTGGATCTAGTGATAAATAATCTCCATTGATCGACAATGGTGAAGTTGGATTACTCGTTGGAAGACATTCAATTTTCCACTCACTTTGGCGCATCAATATGTGACGAGTACAAGCAATGATGAATTAACCAAAAACTGAAACAAATAATTTTTTAAAAAATAAGATAACTATTTAGTTCAAATTCGTGGAGTTTCAGTTCCAGGATGAACCTTAATCGCATAAAGTGGGCGGTCAAATGAATGAATCCAATAAACCATCAACTATGGAGCTAATTCAACCTCTGCTTAGTGCAGCTTAGCATCAGAGTGTAATCCTGAAAGGGATAGATATGGCATATATAATTTCAGCATTTTCTACAAATTTGAAAAAAAAACACCACTTGCGAACAATGTAATGACAAAAGGACAACACTTACAAGCACAGACTGAAATTTGATATGACATAACCAACGAGGTCGTCTGAAAGCAGATCACTCGAGCACATTAACGTAGTGGCTAGAATTGCAGTGCAGGTCAGTATATCGGACGAGAGGACATGTAACAATCATGAGCTAAAATTTATGTCATTCATGGTCATTCACAATACTTGATCCATGCCACTATGGTTTCAACCACAACCAACTTTTGATATCACTAACTAGACTGCACTTGTTCTTTTCTTTAAACGCAAGGATAACATGGCATGCTGTAATTTAAGCTCGGCTGCTCAAGGATATAAAATTTAACTGCTAACATATATACAGACAGAGGTAAAATGAGTCAGTCCCATAAGGAATGGGTTCTTAAGGGATTTTCTTCCGGCAGTTTACCCTTGACTGTATTAACAATTAATGGACATTGCAAGTTGCCTTGGTTTCGTTTATGACCTAAATTGCTTATGTCATATTTGCTTGCAAAGCAACATCATTGCCAACTAGTTATACCGAGTATGTGGTTGTATTTTTCCTCCACTCATTAGTGGAAAATGATTCTTCTAATGATATTAAAAAGACATTTCAGGTGTTGAATGCCTGACATTTATACTTTATCTGTTAGCTTTGCATTCATCGTCAAGTAGCTTGATTTTATACATTTATTTTTTGATTTTATTTCTAGGATAATTTTTTTTTCTTTTTTACCTTATTTTTACGATAAATTTTTTTTTATATTTTACATATTTTAAAAGTGAATTTTTGAGACATAAAATTTAAAAATTTGAAACTATTAACATTAAATTTAAAATAGAATATAAGACTTAACTTGAAATATAAAATGTAATAATTAAATTATTAATATAATATTTAAAATATACAATAAAATAGTGAATAAATTAAATGTATTTCACATTTAATATATCTAAACAGCCTGAAATCATAGCGGCAATGAGAGAAACAAGCAATAATAATGAAACAAAATGATGATTACCACGATCAAAAGAAGAGATGGAGATCCCCCCAAGAACATACAGAGACAGAAAAGCTTCCAAAACAAGTGAAAACGCTGACCAGTGGCTTTGTTACAACCAAGTGAATGCCACTCGAAACGATTGCCAAGTTGACTTTGTTTAGTGCTCTTCGAAAGTGGGTCTATCTTTACACGACGCATACAAGAGTTGTGTTCAATGTGTGTTGTAATACAATCCAGGGTTTAAGAAAATAGCCAGAATTCATTTACCTATACATATGTCATGTTTACATGTGCATAAAAGCTTCATTCCTGTTTGGAGAAAGCCACATGTTAGTCTTGTACAATATTCTACTAAATTGATACGTGTGTTCGTTAAATCTTGAACCCAAAACAGGAAGAAACCATTGCCATTGTCAGGAATACTAAGGCGCCAAAATAGAGAGAGTTATTAATAATTGTTATAGCAAGTGATCAATTAACCAACCAGTGACTTTCGAATTTAAATCTCAAATTGTGTGCCCTGATGATAAATGATAGAAAAAGAAGAATCGATCTCAAATTGTGTGCCCTAATGATAAATGAAAGAAAGAACATCGAAATTGCTACCTGTAATAATAATATTATTATTACTAATTATTAATATGTTTCTCAATTTTTTTAAAATATTTTTGAATATAATTATTATTAATAAAAATAATTGAATTTTCAAGGCAGCCCATAGTATTTTGTTACAGGAAAATGGGCATAGAAAGCATACCCTTTTATTACATTAAGACTTAGTTCGTGTCTCCTACTCATAGCAGAAGTATTTTCTTACCTATTATTGTTTGTTGAATTTCACTTGCTCCCCTACATGGTATGACTGAATTGGCTAACTCCACATCAAGGCAGGGTTTTACTTTTATTTCTGGTCTTATACTGCCCTTGTAACGATCCCTGATATAATGAAATAGAAGTAATCTAATCTTCCCGAATTGATGTCATTAGTCAACCAGTCAGGACGGCCATCTTTTCCCGTGGTTCCATGTATTATGGGTATCAGTAAGCTACTCTGGTAACTTGCGATTCCGGAGGAGCAATAGACGAGAGCATTAGCAATACTTTTCATGTTATCAGGGAACTCCTTGTTAACAAACTCAAGCATTCCATCACGACAAGTTGAGGAGCAAGCCACACGGCAGATATTGGTGAAATCCCAAGTGGCTGATGAGGATGTAAATTGGCTGAAGCAAGCCCTTCTCTTTCTTTCAACCAATCCAACAGATATCTTTTATTTAAACAGATATCAACATATGATATAATTAATAATATACGATTTAAATTTATAAATTATTTTAAGAGTTAATGTGAACTTAAATGAGATTGGAGAGGATCCGATCCGATTTATAAACACCTTTATAATGATATTCTCAATGAGGCAATGAAAAACCATCATCCTTCAGTTTTCATCTTCTACCATGGCTAAAAGAAGAGATCGGCATCGTCGCAAGCATGTACGATGAAAGAAAAGCTTCCAAAACAAGGGAAATCGGTGATCAATGGCTACTCAACAACACCTATTATTCTTCACCAGTCACTGCCCAGTGAAGGTCACATTCTCCGATAGCCAAACCTTATGCTAGTATAGTATTTTCTCACCATGAATATAATATAATAGGATAAGAGTAACTCGAAATTTATTAAATGAATGGACGAATAAAGTTATGATAAGAATTGTAATTAGTTTAGTCATAAATAATTGGATATTTTTACAAGAGAAATTCAATTTATTTTAAAAATTAAGAGATGATTAATTTTTTTTATGAATATTTATTATGTAAATTACAAATGGAAATGTCAATTCTCTCCATGTGAGAAATTATTTTAATTTTCATTCATACAACAATTGCAAATTAATTTTTGTTTGTTTCGTAATCAATCAGTGTCTTCTTTGCAAGTATACAACTATTAACAGCCAAGTAGGGATTGGAAAGAGCTTGGAATTGGGAATGGGAGTGAGTGCATGACAAAAACATTGCTTGTTAATCTAATATCAAGCAACCCCTTTTATATCAGAAATAAAGCGGAGGGATGAATCCCTTAAAACAAATACAATCAGACATCAATTCCTGAGATATTATTGTCATATTGCATAACATACGCATGGATATATCATTGAACTTCACTTGGTCGCCCTTCAGGGTATGACAGAATTAGGTGACTCAACATCAAGGTAGGGCTTCACTTGTGGTCGTACGCTACCCTTGTAACGATAACAACGTGCACAGCACAAAAAAAGGATGGAGTTAAGAACCCCCATCCCTGCTATGACGAAATATAAATAATCTAATTTTCCGGCATTAATGTCATTAGACAACCAATCAGGACGGCCGTCTTTTGCTGTGGTTCTATGTATTATGGTGATCATTAAACTACTCAGGTAACTTGCAATTCCGGCGGAGCAATAAACGAGAGCATTTGCAATACTTTTCATGTTATCAGGGAACTCCCTGTTAAAAAACTCAAGCATTCCAATTAAGAAGAATGCCTCGCTTAAACCCATCACGACAAGTTGAGGAGCAAGCCACATGACAGATATTGGTGAAATCCCAAGTGGCTGATGAGGATGTAAGTTGGCTGAAGCCCTTCTCTTTCTTTCGACGAATCCAGCGACTACCATTGACAGAATTGAAAATATAGTCCCAACCCCACATCTTTGAAGAACTGTGATTCCTCCTTCACATTTGGTGATTTTACGAGGAATTGGGACAAGAATTCTGTCGTAGATTGGAACAATAAGTACTACTGTGAGAAGCGATATGACCACCATTGAACCTGGTGGGATTTCAAAGTTGGGTCCAAGGTGTCTGTCCATTTTCATGGCTTGTGAAATAGTGAACGTCGATTGTTGTGCCATGGCAACTAAGGTAATAATTGAGGAAACAAATAGTGGGATGACTTTTATCAAGCATTTGACCCCTTCAACTTGCTGGATGCTGCACAGCCTCCAAGGATCAGCGGGAGTTCCATCAGGCTTAACTTCGTCGTCCACTATCATCGCCGCTTTGTTCAAGAATCTAGGAATAAATTAACAGCTAGGGTGATGCTCAATGCAAGGCAAAACGAGAGCTTTGAGCGGAACAATCTCACAGTGCTAATAAAATAATACCATTAATAATTCATGTTGAAAGTGTATACTAAATGGCATAACATTAATAATTAAAATATATAATAAACAAATAAGACAGTGTTAAATAAAAGAGATGTGTCACCTCAATTGGTCAGTGAGAGGTAGCGTTGATGAAAGTTCCAGGTTCGATGGCGACTCATAGAAAAGCCCAACGTCCTCTTCTTTCGGAAGCTTAAGCCGGTGCTTCTTGTAAGCCGCATCACAAACTTGTGCAATGCCTGTAATGATGCTCCCTTCTGGATCAACATGAACATAAATTTTCGTTCCCATGAAAAATAGAATAATTGCAACCAACATAAGCACGGTCGGAATTCCAAAACCCAGCACCCAGCTCACTGAATTTTGGACATAAACCAACGCAGTTTGGGTGATCAACACGACCACCATAAATGAGGTGTAATACCAATTAAAGAAACTGTTGCTTTCTTTGACTCCTTTTTCAGTGGTTTTATCAAACTGATCGATACCAAACGGAACGCTGCATGGCCTAATTCCTCCGCTTCCAATCGACAACAAGGCGAGACCCGTCAGCAAAACAGCCATTTGAGATTTGTTGGGTCCTTGGCACTGGCCTAAAGGTTGCTTTGCTATATCACATTTTGGAGGATGCAACTGCGGCAACCACGCCGTTAAAGTCACGGCTAACATGCCCTGTTCGATAATGATTTCACAGATTAATCGGCATGAACAGCGGATCTTTCTTGTTTAAGTAAATGATTGAAGAAAAGACTCATCTGCTGTAATTCTCTCTTCCCACCGGGAATCATTCAAATTGCCCAATAAAAAATTTAGACCTATCTCTAAAAAATTAAAAACAGATTGGCCCATCGTAGGTAGAGTCACCAAATCATTAAACATGACATTAGGTAAGAGTCAACGATAAAAGACAAATACAGAAAGGCCGATTAAGTTGTTGTTCAAATTAAAAAGATGACAAGGGATTAATGATCTGTACTACAAATTAAAAAGCATAAATTAAAATTCAGAAAGGAAAGGAGGACAACGGAAGGAAAGGTACCAGAAGAGCTGCAAAGGATGCAAAAGCAATAGTCTTAAACCTCCCGGCATATGCATCGGCGATGAAGGCACCAAGCAAGGGAGCAAAATTGGTAACACCAAACCAGATATTGATAATGTTTGCTGCAGTCACCTGATTCAGGTGAAACTCTTCCATCAAATACACCATAGTGTTGGCCAGCAAACCAACCGTCGCTAACCTTTCAAATGTCTCATTCCCTGCGCATCATTAATTAACACAATTCATTTACATATTTCACACCTTTGATTTTGCAGGCACAACAACAATAAATATCCGTAATGAAACAAGCTAGCTGTGCATGCATGTGTCTCTGTGCGTGCGTGCGTGTGTGTAAGCTAGTGACCTAAGAGGTAAGGCATGGCTTTCCATCCTCGATGTTTCTTCTGGGCTGGCTTTGAATTTGAATCCGATGAAACGTTGCCACGGTTTTCTTCCTTCCTTTCTACTGTTGATGGTTCCCCTTCCGCACGGTGTGTTTCATCCCCTGCCATCGTATCTGTCTGCATAATTTGTTCGCTGAGCTTTGCTTCCATAGTTTCAGCTCGAGCAACTTGTCTCCTCCAACACTTCTTTTTATAAGTGTCCTAAAATTTGATTAGTTATTTTTCACGTGACTGTCTTAATTTGATTGACGGAGGAGTCAACTAGGAGTAATAATTTTTCCTTTTTAATATAACTCAAGACAAATCAACACAAACCCATGTCAGCTTATAAATTTAAATTAATATAATCAATAAACCTACATAATTCAAGTTTAAATTTTTTAAGAAATAAACTTATTTATAACATAATTAATTATTTAAATAATTATAATATATTAATTTATTTATAATTTAATAATTTTATTTTATATTTTTAAATAATTAATTATATTTAAAATAAAATTAAATAGTATTTATTTATACAATATCATAAATGTTATAAAAATTATACGAATAATATAAATATAATTCATTTAATTATTTATTAATTATATTAAATTAAAATTATTAATTTTTAATACAATTATTAAAAATATTAAATTTGTGTTAATTTTATTTTATACGACCGATATTAATATAATTTAATAATTTAAATTATCACTGAGAGTTAATTGTTAGTATTGTTAATAATGATTGTGCCAACTCTTACATTGGAGATAAAACTATTAAGAAATATACAAGTGGAAGAAGTAAGTGTTAATACATTTTCTTATTTAGTTACTTCTTTCATAATGTTAGAACATATTTAAACTATGAACACAACTCATGATACTACAGTTTTCTTCAATGGAGGATGGTAGAAAATCCCATCTACCTCTAGTCCATCAGCGGGAAGCTGAAGCCGGCGCTTCTTGTAAGCCACGACACGCACTTGTGCTGCGCTAGAAAATCCTCTGCCCTCCGGCTTCACAAGCACATAAATTCTTGTTCCAATAAAGAGAAGAACAAGTGCAGAGAACATGCAAATGGTAGGGATTGCGAAGCCCCAAGCCCAGTTGACGGTTTGAGCATAAGCTACAATAGTTGTGAATTGATCAAAAGAGCAATCGTAAAGGTCGTGTAATACCAGTTAAAGAAGCTGTTGATCTCTTTCCTTCTTTTATTGGTGGTTGAATCAAATCGATCGAATGCAAAAGGTATGCTGCATGGCCTGATGGCACCACGGCCGCCTACAGCTAACCAGAAAAATTGACAGATCAAAGAAAGCCAGTTGGTTTCTGTGGAGGCCTATGCATTGACCGTGATTTCGCTGCTCGGCAGTGCAGGCGCCGTCATTGTAACCATCAGCATTCCCTGTTGAAGAATGTTTGACATTAATGATACCATGATATTTATATTTATATCCAAAAGAATAATGAGAAAATTATACAAGAAAAACGCACGTTCGCATACCAGAAGAGCTGCGAAGGATCCTAGAAAGATGGTCAGAAATTTCCCGACATAGGCATCAGCTACGAAAGCATAGATGATTGTAAGGAAATTGCCCATACCGTTCCAGGCTCCGAACTTGGAAGCGGCGTACACCTGAGACACTTTAGTTGCTTTTGATCAAGCTTTATTCATAATCTTTTGAAATTTAGTATCAAATTACTGATAATATATTTAACAAATTTGCAATCTGTAAGATAAGAAAAATTATATCGGATTTTATACACAGATAGACAGAGAGATGAATGATTAATGAATTCGTCTATTCATGAATAAATAGACAGACAGATACACAGATTTTATACACGATTTTGTCATATGGCCATTGTCAGTGATCAATGAATTAGAAATTTGGGTGCAACTCAAGGTGCACGTCCATTTTCAAAGGCTTCTGATTAGCATTGTCGGCTCACGTCTTGATGGATATGTTGCAGAATTCTCTTATGGACTCGCCATTGTAAGCTAAACCACCGATTGGACTTAGGCCACATATTATTGATTTAAAGCTGAGTAGAATCCTGCTTCTTTCCCTAGTTTTGGTGTTCAGTGGAAGCGAGAATGACCTTTGGTTTTGGATTCACTTTGCTTTGCTTTCCATCGCTTTCATTTTTCTCGCAGTCAATTGGAGCCTTAATTTAACTAACGTCAAGCCATAACAATACCCCACCACCTCCTCTGTGCTCTCACTTGCTTGCCGATGCACATCACCGTTTTGTTCTGATATCTAACATCAAATTATCATCATCACTCATCAGCAGCCCAGCAAAAGCCAGAAGCTTTTGTCAAAAACAGATATCTTAATCAATAATAAGACAATCGCGTGGTACTCTAATTCTGCTATACGTGGCCATGCCATGATAAGGACAACCATTTGCTTTCTTCATTACTTTCTGCTTTCTCATTTCTCATCCACGAGCAATTAATCCAATTTAGAATGTCAGAATCAAAATGTACAAATCCGTAATTACCGTCTTACCTCCTCAAGCTTTCTTATCCTAAGCTGGGGAAAAGCCTTGTGTGAAGGCCAGCTTTGCAGTGAAGTTAGACACAACAATGGCGATTTTTTTGCTGCATCCCTTGCTCTCTCTGCCTGGCTAGGCCGGGCATCATACAGAAAGGTAGTCAGTTATCCGGCATCTCATTCTTGTAGGACAAGTGAAAACGACTCAGAATCTCGACTTTGTCATGAGCAGGAATCACGTGGAGTTGATTAGCTTCAAAATGAATCATCTCCCTGCAATGAAGATACATTCATGATATAGATCCAAAGGTCTTGAGGCCTTGCTCGTTCCAACCTGACCTGAATTTCCACACCGAGCTAATAACATCGTGGTCCCTAATTGTTTAAATGTTCACAAAACTAAACATATTCTGTGTTTTATGTCACATAGAACCTTATTCTATTAATATGACAAATCACCCCTATTGTTGAATAAAATGGAAATATAATTTTGATTTAATGCTTTTAAAATACAAAAATATTTTATGTAATATTTTTTTTAAAAATTATATTTTAAATATATTTTGAAAAAATATAAAAAATAAAAAAAAATAAAAAAATTATTTTTTAATATAAAATATTTATTTTTTATTAAACGGAAATGAAAATATTTCATTTTTTTCGAATATTATTTCAATTATTTTGTGCGGGATTAGGGATTTATTTGATACTCATAAATAGAATGTACTTTTTTTATACAAAAATATAATAATATGGGGCTCTATGTAATTATCCCAATCCTAGCAATCATAAATCAGTAAAATACAAAACGAACAAACGACAGATTAAAAGCCAGAGATCACACCTCGCTAGTCGACGATCACATTATTGCGTTTTGCGCTTTTCGGTGGTTTTGTTCGTTATTGGCCGTGCTGATTTTGACTCTATATCTGTTGCCTGTGCCTTGCGCGCGTCTTTATAACGGTATCTCGAGCGCGAAGTGTTCGACGAAATGCCCGCACATCATGGTCTCATTCATCACCGCTTCAAATTATTTCCTTGTCTCTCCTTATTTGCTCACGGATTTGAATTCCCATGCATTTCCTTTGTGGGATTTTGTTGTTGACCCAAGAAGAAGAGGGAGAAAGCAAAAGCAGCTTGTGTCGTTGAATGTTGTGGCAGCAACGATAGAGAGAGGAAGTGGTGGGTTCTTTTCGGGGTTTCTTGAGGGGAAGAAGAGGAGTTATAGGGATTCTTGTGGTTGGTGTGGTAGGTTTGTGAGGAGGTGCAAGAAAGATTGGGATAGTGAAGGAGACTTGGCTTTGGAAGCTGAGATATTGGAGTTTATGAGGAACTCAGAAACTCCAGAGGCGTTTCCAAGCAAGAAACAGTTAACTGATGCTGGAAGAGTGGATCTTGTTCAGGCTATTGTGAGGCAAGGTGGGTGGCTTGCGTTTGGTTGGGATTTCGATAACGAAGATAAAAAAGAAGAAGAAGAACGACAACAACAACTAGAAGGGGCTCAAGAGAATCGGGTTGCAGATTGGGATTTGACAATGATGAAGGAGTACAAAAATGGGGCTTTTCAAGAGAGGGTTGAAATTGGTAAAAAGGGCAGCAATGAAGTCAGAAGATATGGGGTTTCTTCTTTTGCTGTTAATTCTTCTGGCGTGGCTTCCTCGTCTGGTAGCTTATTGTGAGGTTTCTAATATTTAGTTTATTTTATTGTTAATGTTTGTATCACTAACTGTTTCCACTATTTGGATTAAATATTTTTTACACGCTTGAAACTGTGATACTGAAGTCAAACGGTTTTCTGTGAAATCAGTATAGAGTTTTGACTTGTGATCTTAAAGCATCGTGATGTTGAAAAGTCATTTTCACTGTTACCTTATGTGGAGTAAATCGCTTCAGGCGTTAAATCCTTTATCTCAAATAAACTTTTTCACTCACTTTCCTTCCTTTTGTGTATAAACTAATTTAGCGCTTAATGAATTCAGCAGAGAAGAAAATGCTCATTCAGTAATTTTTATTCGAAACACTTGCGCGATGTTCCAAGGTTTCATTCTAGTATTAAAGGACCTTCAATTTGTATTCAACTACCAAAAATAAATTGGTAAATTTCTTGAAAGGTCCTTTAATACATAAGATCTCTTTGTTCAGGGAAGAGGCCACTAGGGATGATTCTGGGATTGAGGGTATACTAAGTCGGTTAGAGAAAGAAAGGAACATAAAGTTTGGATTTCGTTTGAGAGAGAAAGGGAACACTGCTTATGTCCAAAGTGATGGTGGTAAAGATGACTGGCATGCTGAAAACTCAAAAGAGGAAGTAAGTTGGGTTTGTTACTTTTAAATCAGTTTTATTTTAGTGTTCACCTTTTCTATCTGGTAAAAATGAGCACAACTGTGAATAATATCTCAGGTTTCTCAATTTATTGGTATTGGAATATATGGAGGTTTTTTTGGGTTAAATATTTCTTCTTGTCTTACAATTGTTGGATGAATCTGTAGCTGTATTTTAGTTTTTCCTTGGGTAAATTATAATAAGTTTTATCTTGTAAATAATCTATTGTTATGGGAAATGGTAAAGTGGCAGTCACAAGGCCTTTCTAAATCATAACTTCTTGTCCTTGTTTTATTGTAAAAGAGAGTTGCTGGCCTTGGAAGTATCAGCAAGCTTGTGTCATTAAACCATGGTGGAGGCATCATCAATGATTCAGGGGGTAAGCTCACTCAGAACTCATCTCTCTCAGGTCATGATGGATTAAGAAACTCATTGAAGCAAGATATGTGGAGAACTTAGAGCATTCAAAGGGCAGGTTTCTGGACATGGAATTTGAAGTTAGTCCATTTGCTACTTTCTGGTGACATAATGGCTCAACTGACCTCTGTTTACTCATACACTGTACAGCTGCTCAAGTTGCTTACATTGGAGGAGCAATGGATGTGTCAGGGGACCAAGTACTTGAACTAAGAGAGGGTGGTAATGAACATTTGAACAAGCAGGAAGAACTGAACTCTTTTCTCCTAGAGATTAATCATAACGACATACAAAGTCGCCTTCAGCATTTGGAGCTGGAGCTTTCATCTGTACTTCACACATTAAGGTCTAACACTGGTGAACTTCCTTCACAAGAGGTGAGTGAGTTGATATTTATGTACATAAATTTGCGAAAGTACACATATCCATGGTTAAATATAAAGTTTGTCAGAGAAACAAATTAAACATTTTCTTTTACTCCCACACACCCTAAACCCTAACCTGCCCTATGCACAAATGGAGACTAAAGAAATACTCCCTCAAGGTTGGTGTGAGGGGGAGCTGATCCCACCAACTAGGCTATCCCCTTGGGGACAAACAAATTAAACTAGTTGTTGAGGCATTTTAATTGTGTGAAAATTAGTATTGAAAGCAACGTGGTTTAGTTCATAAATTGTGATTGACCGAAGAATTTTACAACATTAATTGTGATCAATAAATTATCAAATAATGATCATGAATTTGTCGCATTTTTTTTATCCCGCTATTTAACCGATCTGTCACAAGTTAACTAACCCTAATCAAATATTTCCTGCAAATGAAGTTATTTTTCTTGCAAAGAATGAAGTAAAGCTTTATTGTTTTGTTTCCATTGATATATTTACTATCAAACTGGGAAGATTCATTATTATATGCAGTTTCTGTAGAAAGATTTTATCCTGTGTCAAATTTTGAATTCTCTTGTTAGTAGATTTAAATAAATTCTTAAGCTTGCTCTGCATTATTCAATAGGGTTATGAAGGCTCATATGGTGATTTTCGGCAGCTTTCCGATGCTTGCGAGCTCCAAGGAAATGAAATCATGAATGCTCGAGATAGATTGCGGTCAATACGTGCAAAGTTAGCGGTGTTAGAAGGAAAGATGGCATTGGCAATAATGTATGCACAATTTCTGTACATCAACATATACCTCTTACTTTGCCATTGATGATGGCATGTTCTTATGTTCTGCAGTGATGCACGAAAGGTGGTTGAAGTGAAACAAAAAAGGATTGATGATGCTCGTAAGGCATTACAACTTATACGTACTGCTTGTATAGTTTGGCCTAATTCAGCCTCAGAAGTGCTCTTAGCAGGATCATTTGATGGTTGGGCTTCCCAGGTTCGACCCTTTCTCATATTCTGATCATGATGTATTTTCTTCTTATTGAATTCTTTGATTGTGATGTCAAGTCTTGTGGTTAATATCTGAGATCACAAATTGACACTTTTTTGTCTTTTGGGGCATTTTCATATCTTTTTCTTATCTATTTATACCTTTAGAAGTTGTTAAGACATCTGCTTCTATAATTTGTTAAGGTTGACATAGTTTGATCATCTTGAATCAAGATAACCAAGCTTCAGTTAAGGAAAGCACTCATCGAAGTAAAAGGCATCGTGAAAGAAGACCACTGAGAACATGCTTCAAGATAATGGAACTTGGGTGATGTGTTGTTTTCCCTGGGGAAAGGTTTTATGTGGCACTAAGTCGGTGAATCGAGTTGAAAGTGAAAGTCTGTAGCACTTAAACTGGGGTTTTGCTTCTTCCACGGTGGGTTCAGCATCTATTTAGCATTCTTTTGAGGACAGCTTTTTCCATAGAAAAAAAAATTGATATTTCTTCAATGCCTTCCACTTAGTTCAATAGTTGAATGAGTGATAGATTAGATTGTAATCTACCAAGGAGAGAGAATACTTTTACTTTTGCTAATTAAATTGTCATTATATGATATCTTTGTTGTTTACATATGCATGATAAGTATGGGTTCTTTTCAGTGTTTGTGGGATGCCATAATATATAGACATAGTTACCCACCCTTTTTGGGTACCACTATTTTCTTAAGGAGAACTTCATAATGTCACATGTCAGTAAGCTATTATTGTGATGCCCAGTTACAGAAGTTCTTGCCACTTCAGATAAGATCAGAGGGTTCCAATAATCTAAAACATAATTTGATGACTTTCTGATTTTTTCTAGAAGAAAGCGTTTTGAAACCTTTCTTTTAACAGGGATAGATCTTCTTATACTGTTTTATATTCTTATTTTCTACTTTGCAGAGAAAGATGGAGAATTCAAGTACAGGTATTTTTTCTTTGTGCCTGAAGTTGTATCCTGGCAGATACCAGGTAAATCATCTTCACAAACTTGATAATGAATTTCATATATTAAATTTGGAGCTCCTTTGTTACAAATACAAATTATTCTTACCTTTATCTACAGATCAAGTTCATTGTTGATGGTGAATGGAAGATTGATGCCCTACGCCCTGTCGTTCACAATAATGGATACGAGAATAATGTACTGATTATCACGTAAAAGAAACTTGAAGCATGAGAAATATTTTTCCTTAGAAGACGAAGAGGATTGCATACTGCAGGTTTCTTTTTCTTCTTCTCCAGGACATTACAAGGGTGAACAAATAGAATGGGTAGCTGATGCTAATTTTCGCACAATCTTGACACCAGATGATTTGTTTATGCAACATATTAGATGCTTCTCCTTCATTTTTTTTGACCTTTCTGTTTTGATTTATTGTTTTGTTTGATATTGAATGGGTAGCTCTGTACTACAACCTCATCTCATGTACTCATTCTGTTAGAGAATTCTAACCATCTATAATATTTCATCATTCATGAATTTCATAGAGGTTGATGACCAAATTTTGTAAAATTTGTTAACAGTTCGAGGTCTGTTGACTGTTATACCATAAGGGCACAGCTGAAAATCACACTCGCTCGATTTTTCTGCGGCAAAATCCAATCGCCTATGTCGGCAATCACCATGATTGGTGCAATGCCAATAAATGCCGTTCAAGTTCAAGCATGATACCCGAACTAGCAATTAAAATGTTCCCAGTGAAGGTAAATATGCAAGTATGGAAACCTCACAGAAGCATGAATACGACTGTAAAGAAATAACTTCGACAAACTACCTTCTAGATGAAATTCTTGAGCGACACAAGCTTCAGCTCAAGTTCGTATGGTTCCTAATTGTAATACCCGTTGAGGGACCTCAGAATCAATCAAATGCAAGCCGGGCTTCTCAACAGAGAGAGAAACGTCACTAGCGTTTAAAGTAGGCCCGGAGATGACGTCAGCTCGGGGTTTTAGTTCTGCAGCGTCCAGGTCCGGTCAAGCCTTTCTTACGAGAGAGAGAGAGAGAGAGATCGTTGAAGGAAAGACCAGGAAGGAAGGGTTGGATATTTTTGTTCCTCTTCTGAAAGCATAATTTGCAACCGGCTGCTGCCACCTCACATCGGCCACAGTGTCCTTTTCACGGCGCCAAACGTGGCGGCCGGGCGCCTTTGTCTTATCAAAATAACGTGCTATGAGTTCTTAACAACTCTAAAAATTTAATTTTTTTTTCTTTGCATAAAAATGTAAACACACACAGTGTCTTCCCAAAGGGAACATCAGTATGCAGAATTAACATCAAAGCAATGTTTTTACAATATTAACGGAAGAACCATGGCGATTTAAACACGCCAAGTCCTGTCTATTGTGAATGATCTTCTTCTGTGTCTGCTCCCATGCTTTCTTATTTGCACCTCTGTCCTTTTTGTATGTCAAGTTGCAGGAGCAGTTGTTTGATTCCGAGCTCGGAAATTGAAACAAGGGAGGACAGAATAATCAAGGATCAACATCCCCTGCATATGCATCTATCGAGTCTGGGAAGGGAGACAGGTTGTGCTCATGGCGTATGTGAACCCACTCCCACAGTAAACTTCCAATTGGGTGTCTTTGTTTTGAACTTCATCACCTAGATTCACTGCTACAGGGTTAGTTTGATCGCAAGTATTTCCCAAACCAAGTTGGCCATGTTCGCCCCAACCCCATGTCATTATTGCTCCATTCTCTGTAGTAACAGTGACATAGAAAGGAAACAAATTTAGCTAGGGAACTAGTGTAGATATATGGAATAAACGAAATGAACAAAATTTACCTGTTACTGCAGCAGAGTGCTCAGCTCCAGCAGCAATCCGAACAACTTTCACCCCATCAAGGCCAGATACCTTCTCCAAAGCAGCTTCATTTGAAATTGCTGGACACAAAGACCCAGACTTGTTACTAGATTTAATACAATCAGAATGCAGCTTCCAATCAGAAATTCCCTGAATAACTATTGGTAGTTTATCATTTCAATTTAATGATTAGAAATTAAACTGAAGTGGTTTACCCATATGATAAACTAGAAAGGGAATGCAGATGAAATTTTCTCATCAGTTTTTCTTTCAACATTTTTGAAATAATTGGGTTTTGGGGAAGTTTTTGATATCAAGATGCATTACCAGATAAATGCCTTGTGGAGCTCACTTTCTCAACATCACTTAGCATGCCGTGGTGGGATCCACCAAGCATAAAAATTTCTCCATCAGCTGTAAACGATGATTATCAATGCAATGAAAATGTCACAAACCATCTACCTCTTAACAGGAAGAGTAGCAGATAGGATGATCAGGAGAACTGGAAGAAGAAATGAAATACATAAATATACCTGTTAATACTAATGCATGATTCCATCCAAGAGCAAGCTGGGTGCACGATGCAGATGAAGGCAAAGATTGAGGAGAGCGAACATCAGAAGTGCTATTGAACCCTCTTCCCCAAGTATATAGATGCCCATCAGCTGATACAACAGAAATAAGACAACTACGAAAAGAGTAAGTAACTCTAGTTGTATTCAAACATCCCTTTTACGAGCTTCACCAGTTGTTACATTTCCCCATTTAAAATTTCCTAGCTCTGTGTGACTCCTTGGGTATAGATTCATGATCCAAAACAATCTTGTGTGATAGATTATATTTCCATTTCTGTGCCACATATCAAACAAGAGAAAATTTGAGTGGACTCACCAGATAATGCTGCACTATGATATCCATTTGCATTAATGCCAACAATTTCAACATCTTCAAATCCATTAGCAACATGGGGAAGATTAACTGATCCAATCCAATCCTTTGAGATACCCAATTGACCTCGCTTTCCTGATCCAAATCCATAAACTTGGTTTTCCAAACAATCTGCATTAGACTGGTCTTACTCATTAAATGACAAGTCCCAAGTTTCCAACTAAAACTTTCTGCTCTTTCAAACAACAGCAATTATCCAAAGTTGTCCCAAACTAGTTATCATCTGGAAATCATCATTCAATATCTTTAAAGCAATTGTCAATAGAAAAACAAGATAGACTGTTGTCTGTTATAAAGCTAAGCCTCCAAACTATCAATTTTAACATATGAGCAACAAATTACTTCTTTTGTATTAGATTCTTCATGATTTTCCAGTTTGAGGAAAAACATGTCACATATCCCACAGTTTCTTGAAGAGACAACAAGGCTTAAGTATATAAAAGGGATTTATGCATCCCATTCAGAACAAAACAAGTAATGCAACTGATACTATACGTTTACCTTTCAACAAAACAAGTGAATGGCGCATGCCACATGCAATCTTTTCAACATTCTTATTAACAAAGTATGAGACTTTAACAGGAGAGCAATGAGACCTGTAATCACCATGCCCAAGCTGACCAAACTTGCCATCACCACAAGTAAAAAGACATCCTGAATCTGGAAAAAATAATGAAATAAATAATTAATCGAATTTGTGACCAAGAATGCAATGAAAAGACAAAGACAAAGAAATATTGATATTAATGCTTCTGTACAATCAAGAATACACTGAGTAAATAAACCTGAAACGAAACCCGAGTGACTCCATCCTGCAGAAATGTGAGTAACTGAATAGCTGTCAGAAAAAGTCACAGGCTTTGGATATAAGCTGGTGATCATCTCCCCATGGCCTAATTGACCAGAACTGCCTCTTCCCCATGAAAATACTTTCCCGCCTGAGAAACGAACACTTACAAACAATCAATTATACACCTATATCAATTGACAGAAAACATAAAGATAAACCCAACAAATAAATCAACCGTGGATACCAGAGGTCAAGGCTAAAACGTGAGCTCCGCCGCAGGCGAGCATAGAGATGCGACCCATGGAGGAGAGAAAACTAAGGTTAAGGAGTTGAGGTGAGTGCTCGTCTTCTAGCATGCCAGTGCCCAGTAGCCCATCCGTACCAGCTCCCCAACTCCACACTTGTTGCGGTTCCTCTTTTTCTCCTTGTTTTGTACCTATTGATGATTCGGCCTTTGCAGTTACTTCCATAATTGCCACGCTCTCTACTTTCCCAAAAGTGAACGCTGAAGACGTCGGCGGACGAGATACTAGCTTTCCCTTTCCATCACCGTAGCTATGATTGTTGCGCAAGAATTATGGGCTGAAGGCGGTTGTTGCATTTTGGGTCCATGTAGCTCTGTTATCGCATATTTATAGGCACCCACCCAATACAACAGAAAGAGGGTGCTATCCTCCTTCCTATAAATTCAAAGTTAAACATAGAAATCTGAAATATATCAATTCATTACTCCCATACTGTTATCCTTACACGCCAGGTCTGGTTAATGGAACGAAGATTTAAATATCGCTCTTTTGGTATACAGTCAACGGTTCGTATTTCAGTCCATTGGCCAACGCTTATTACACAAGTTTACTCGCCAAATTTCAAAAGGCGTGAGCGTATGCTTTGAACTTATACACCAGGGCCATGCTGCCATAAGTTCACGAATGATGAGAGGAAGGCAGTCGTCGATCCTTCATATTCAACAGAAAGCATCGTCACATAAACGAAAACTCAGAATCCAAGCAAAATCAAGCCATTTTGGACCGTACAAACTTCCCACCTTAAAACAAGCAATGGGTATTGGGCAAGAGAACTGATGAGAGGAAGGCAGTCGTCGATCCTTCATATTCAACAGAAAGCATCGTCACATAAACGAAAACTCAGAATCCAAGCAAAATCAAGCCATTTTGGACCGTACAAACTTCCCACCTTAAAGCAAGCAATGGGTATTGGGCAAGAGAACCTCTTCTTCGTTGCCGCTTACCCAGATGCACAACTTTTGAAACGGTATATACAGGCATACATTCATATCAAGAAACACTTTTTTGAATCCTCATCAAAAGGAACAAGTACATAACCAAGAAATAGAGATCAAACCTAAAACAACAATGCATCCTTGCCAATTTAAATATTAAAAACCAAAACCACAAAGGCACGGCAAACAACTTTCACTAATTCTATCAAACTTCTAATGATTTGCTAGAGACCCTTCAAATGCCACCTATTATAACTACTACTAAGGTCAATCTAATCTTACAAGAAAGGCTAACACCTCTCAAATACCCCTTCTAAAGTTACAGGATATCATCATAGGCAATGATTTCTCTTCCTTTGAAAGGCGCCTCTGAGGCTGAAGAACCAATGCTACTAGTTTTTGGTTTCACTATAGCTGAAGCAAGCTTATTGCCCCTGCCATGCCTACTGAGAGGAACCTCTGGACGCAAAAGCTTGGAAGATGAACCTTTGTCCTTGTGGGCACCAACCCTGACTGCTTCTTTCCATTGGGCCAAAGGATCTGTTGCCCATAAAACCTGTACCTGTAACAAGAACCCAAATGTTAGTATTCTGTTGGCATTTGAAAATCAAAAGGAAGAATCGTAGAACTAGAATAGAAGACCAACTAACCAAAGTACCAAAAACATATTTTGAATACTAAAATAAGAAGGTGTTAGGCCTTTGGCTGACTAGAAGTTTGGAAAGGACTATCCAAGTAGGGAGAAGGTCAAATCAAACTCATAATTTTGTGTAATGCTTCAATTTGGTGCAGTGAAGTCCAAAGCATGAGCTAAAAGGCAAAGGAAAGTTGTGGAACAACATGTGATCAAGGTTGCCAGAGAACCTTAATTCTCCTCCTATTCTATTAAAACAACCGAAAACACCTCAATGACCAAATGTCCGTATACATAGCTGAATGTCTCTTATCTTAGTAATGACTCTGCTTAATTAAAGTAAGCCATTGTTTGATTGCTGAGGAATAACTAAAATATGATAAAAGTTGGCCCTTTTACACTTCATCCTTATTCAGTTTGCTAACATAGAATTATGACCAAGACTAATAAAGAGTTGCGTTACTCTGATTTCCACCAGATGTTTATTTTTGCATGTAATTAAAACGAAAAATCACTTAATGTAGTCCAATTCAGTTACCATAGCCAAAACCACATGGAAGCAGAATTAAATTTTTTTCTCAAGCAGTTTCTCAGCAGCCAAACAATACTTTTTTTTTCGCTTCATCAAGTCTTTTACCCCTGTTAAGAAGCTAGACAAAAAGCCTAACAATATGAAAAATCAAAATTTGACAACCTTTGCGAAATTAAACGACAAAAAATAAATTAATATTACCAAATTGTGAGTATTTATACCTTTTGGGATTCAACGGTGATACCGAAGGACGCATCGAGTGAAGCAGCAATGACAGCTTCAGCAGATTCTTTTGTACGGTAGGTGATATGCCCGACACCATTCCGGATGCGAAGGCGGGAGATGGCGCCGTAGATCTCGAACCTCGACTTGAAAGCAAGCACCGAACAATCCGGTGCCAACCCCATGACTACCACGGCAGGTGGAGGCGTCCGTTTGGCAGACGACTTGTCATCGTCTACGGTCGGCGGCAGTGGTGGAGAGAGAGGGCGACGTCGTTTTGGGGCTAAAGTTCGGTCGTGGCGGGACAGGTAGGGCTTGTCTCTCTTGTGACTCATGTTCTTGTTGAGACCTTGGCCGAGAATCAGAGGCTGATTTAGCACTTAAGCACTCATTTGTCAGTGGGCCGGTACGGTTGACCGCACGTGTCGTTAAGTGATTTCCTTTCAAGTCCTTGAACTTCTATTATTTTGCATTTATGGACAGCTATTTAAGATTCTCGTTATCCCTACACAAAGCTTTCCAAATGTCAAACAAAGCGTTGGTAAATCCTCCCGCTTTGTCTGCATCTACTGATTTTGCTGTATCTCCGACTATCCCTACCAAAATAAACACACTTAGCTTTAGAGTTCACGTTGTTATACAGAGGGGTAGCAGTCAATCAGATTCAGCTTGGTAGGTTTTTTTTGGTTTCTGAAGTACAAAGATGGCGCTGATTCTCTTCACTTAAATTCTTCTTTCCTGCCCCAGCTGCAGTCCTTGGTAGATACTGCAAGTTCAAATGAGAAAAATGCAGAGGAGATACTGAAAGTTAACGAAATACAGAATCTCTCAATTCCATTTTGATGGAAAGCTGAAAGTAATTATAATAACTTCAATGGCTGCTTCTGTCTCGCCACTAACCTTTGCTTTCTTTAATAAGAAATCCCATCTCAAAATCTCCCCAAAAATTGTTAACAATCCTCTCATCGCCAGTGAGAAACAATCACTCTTCAAGTCAAAACCTTTTCTCAGATTTCAAAACCCCCTCCATTTGGGTCCTCTCGTTTCCTTGTATGTTCCCACGAGAGCTTCTTCATCAGGTAGGTTTGTTGACAACATAGCTGAAGAGGAAAAGATTCTGCCTTTCTCTGAGGAAAGTCCTGTGAAATACCTCTTATGGGTTGTGATTTGCGCTTCTTTATCTCTTGTTTGGTTCGCTACTTCTGCTGATGCTCATGCTGCCGTTGACTCCATTAGAGCTTCCTCTTTTGGCCACAAGATCGCCACTGCTTTAAGGAGTTCAGGTTGGCCCGATGAGGCTGTGATCTTCGCCCTTGCTACGCTCCCTGTGATTGAGCTTCGTGGGGCTATTCCTGTTGGTTATTGGATGCAACTCAAGCCCGTGTTATTAACTATCTTATCTGTTCTTGGGTTAGTTTTGATTTATTCTCTGTTGTTTCTCATTTCTTATATATTTTCCTTCAATTAATTTGTTCAAAAACAGGTTACTTTACATTCCGAAATTAATCGAGATTGATGAATTTGATGATTTGGGTACTTCCCTCCTATGACAAACTTTTATTAGTTGATATAGGCCCACCCATTTGCTTTAATTTCACGTATGGGCATGTATATTCATCATAGGAAAACTTTTTTTTGTTTTATATTCCTGCAAAGGTTTAACAGTTTGTTGATTGTGTTTTCAGATGTGTGGTTGTCTGCAAGATTATTAGTGCATAAGTACATAATTATTGAGACTAGTGATCAGCTTGAGCTTGAACTTGACAAATTTGGTATTAATTGTAGGAACATGGTGCCTGTGCCATTCATTATACTTTATTTGAAGAGATTTGCTTCATTCCTGACTGGGAAAAGCAGGTCTGCATCTCGGTTCCTTGATATGCTATTTGTGAAGGCCAAAGAGAAGGCTGGCCCAGTGGAAGAATTTCAATGGTTTGGCCTTCTGCTTTTTGTGGCTGTGCCATTCCCTGGAACAGGAGCATGGACAGGAGCCATCATTGCTTCCATTCTTGACATGCCATTCTGGCCTGCTGTATCAGCCAATTTCTTTGGTGTTGTGCTTGCTGGTCTTCTTGTGAATTTGTTGGTGAACCTTGGTCTCAAGCATGCCATTGTTACAGGTATAATTCTTTTCAGTATATCCACTTTTATGTGGAGTGTCCTTCGAAGTATCAAGAAGTCTTTCAGCACATCAAATTGATGTAATTTTGGCGATTGAAGTTACTTTTTCATCCATGGTAATAAATGACAATCTTCTCTTTTTGTTTTTTTTTCAGTTTTCTTCAGCTTTTAGTTGTAGTCACTTGTAGCTTCTCTCCCTCATTTGCAAGCAATGATTCTTCCTGCGCTGATTCTTTTTCAGTTGTTAACATAATAAATTCATGCTATAAGATGATTACTGTTAAAAAGTATGAGATAGATCCACAAAATGAATTTTTCTACTTGGATAGGATACAGTAGCTTCATAAGGTTATAACTAACACCTGATATCTTTTTCTTTCTCCAGACCATGTAGTAATGACATCTTTTTGGATAGAATAATGTTTGTGAATAATTAAGCCTATTCTAGTGGTTAGAAAAGCAACGAAGAAGACACATGTTTAGAAAGTGGGTGTAATGGTCATTGTATTATTGCATTCCCAGACTGTTTTAGTATGATAATATTGCTTGTGATCAGGAGTAATATTATGTTGGCTGTCCTGCTATACTGTCGCGTCCCACTGATACATAATCTAGTAGACTACTTTAGCAGACACACAAGTATTCTCCTTACAAGGCACTAAATCACCAATTTTTATTTTAGAAAATTTTTTGTTTTTACAAAACAACACAATGATGAAATTATTTTAGTTAACTAAAATATTTTGAAAATCGTGAAATTTTACATGCAAATTTGTAATTGTGTCTAATTTATCATATTAAAATTTTATGACAAAATTTTGTGTTTACGATTTGTTATAAAATTTTGAATGAAAATAGTTCACTATCAATTTTTATTTGATAGAATTTGATACTTTAAAAATAAATTTAATTTGAATAGTTAGAGAATAAATTTAAAATTAAAAATTTTAATAATATACTGTCTATATATTTTTATTATTTCTGCAAAATTTTATAATATTTAGGAATGTATTGTATTTTTTAAAAATCAAGTTTGGAAATTGCTTAGCATATGATGCTATACTGTCAAGAGAAGTGATTAAGTTAGACAATGAAAGAGGGCATAGTTTTACGAGAAATTTGAAGTTAATAAGATTATGTGTGTTTTGTGATAATGAATAGAAGTCTTATGAAGGTTATTTTTATTGTGGATCAAAGCGCTTAAGTTAGTATTTATTATGATCGTCAAGAGGTAAGTATACTAAATTCTTTAAAATAAAATCACAATAAACGTATATATATATGTTTGAATATATTTTTAAAAATATTTTTTAATTATAAATTCTTATAAAGTATTGTTTTGATTTTGTTATATATATATATATATATTTTATGTGAATATTTATAAGTATATGTTCTATTGTGATTGTAATTACTTAAAATTATATTATTGTGATTATTTTTATGTCATGTACATTGACATCTAAGCATGAACAAGTACATTGTGTTTAAATGTAACGAGAAAGTACTTATAAAAGTTAAGTTTTGTATGCTAGAATATCAAATTTCATTACTTTTTTAGAGGTAATTATAAGTTATATAGAGCTTTTATAGTTAGTGTGGTCATTCCTTCGGGTTTAATATTATTGTTATTGTTTATTGTTTTATATGACATAAGAGAGACCTTAAGGGTATCTTTAGGTATAGTGGTTTTTACATTCGCGTAAAGGAATATTTGTGCATGTGGGAGAACTTACCAATGATCAGAGTAAGAGTGTGGCTTTTACCTTTAGATATGAATATATATTATTTTTAAAAAATTATATGTCTTATTAGTGCTTACCCCATATACGATATATCATCGACGGGTGACATTGACTCTTTCAGTGATAAGTAATATGTGAAGTCTATACACTTGAGGAGAATATCAAATATCTAGCTATATACCTTTCAAGATGTTCTTGCTTTAAAGCTTTTGCAAGCACAACCTGCTTTGATAGAAACCAAAAATGTGTTCAGGTTCTGGATCTCATGACTGTAGTTGCATCATGCTCTTTGATTTAATGATCACAAAGCACATTCTAAAGTCTAAGCTCAGGTACTGGAGGAGAAGGCATTTCTAGAGTTCTGCTTTAAGAAGGTCTGATAGGATTCATTGACTATATGTATATTAGGACAAGGCAGGTTGAACAGAATCTATCTGGTAGTAGACTCCCAGTTAGCAGTATAAAATTCATGGCACATTTCATTATTTTAGTTACACTTTGGTAGTAATGCTATTCTTAAATCTGTTAACTATTTAGGTTTGTGCAATTCTCAAACAAGCTTCAAGTTATCATTCACATCACTCCATTTCATCTGGTGGTAAGTTGATCTTTGAAAATACACAAAAACTTTCGAAAGAATGTTAAAAAGTCACAAGTAGAACTCTCGGGTGCTGCAGCCGCTTTCCTTCTAAAGTGGGTTAGATGACCAGCCCAGAAAAATACCTTGGGCTTGCCTTGTTATTGACATCAGAGGTCCTGGTAGCTTTAGGCCACTCGCCTACTTCTTATGAGACACTGAGTGACGGTGACACTGCCTTAGAATGAGTGGACATGCAATGCCATCCAATGGTCTCTCTAAGCTCAGAAACTTCCATGAAAATGAAATTCACTATTCTATACTATTCATCAATGAACATCCGTTCTCGCCCATGTTGACCTAAAATGCTTCAGAGGATACAACAGTATTAGACTGTTCATCGTCAGCTCTACTAAAGGACAGTCTGAAATTGACTAATGGAGCTTCCTCCAGTGTCTACCCTCGAAATTAAAAGCAAGCTGTCTGCGTCTTTCATTTGCAGGACTGGGTTTCCTTTCTTTTTACCGACTCTATTCAATCCAATTCCCCAATTCCATCGAATTCGGCCAACAGATTTACGGAGAGAGCGCAAGAGCAAGAAGTGCGCTGACAAGGAGATGTTAAGTGCATGTGGGCGGTGGTACCCACGACAGCGACCGAACACGTGTGACTTCGGATATGGACAGATATGCATTGTTACCGCCAACAATGCCACCCTCTTCTGAAACTGGGCCCGGTTTCAATACATCACCCGCCCTCTCAGTCTTATCTGCACCACCTCCTTCTGAAACGGACTTTACGGATAAAGACAGTACTACACTTGACCCCCACACCACACACAACACTCGGCTTTCTGTACCTGCCACGTTGCTTTTCGTATCTCCACATCTGAGGGGCCATTCCCTGTTTCACCCATCAACGCTGCTGGGTTTGCGTGGCACACTTGACGTGGACAAGGGTACGGCGGATTTCGACTTCTTCTTATCAGAACCGAACAAGTGGCACACGTCTGTTGTCCGTTTTTATGATTGCGATTGTGATGGTTGGCAGCAAAAAATCTGAGTCTAATGTCAGGAGCATCTGTGGTTTGGATTCGTTGAAAATGGATTCGGATGAATTCGATTCAAGAACTTGGCGCACTGTTTCTTTTACGTACTGGAATGCCAAAATGCGCCTCAAATGAAAGACTTCTGCGACATTTTACCCATTTAAGAGAACAGTTAAATCAGCAAAATCATAATACAGTACCAGCTACTACGACTCCTTGTGCTGCAAGATTTTATTGACCTTTGCATGACACCAAGAGTTTCAAAAATGGGGGTTGGCCATTTTCTTGTCCCACTAATCTTTATATGTGCTGTTGCCACCAACCGTCCTTTCTCTCTCCATAGGAATAAACAAGCATTACGCACCATTTCTAAATATCTAGGTTAGGTTTAGCTTCTGAAATGGTTTCTTTCAATGACATAATAAGCAAATTGACCAGAATTTCTTTACGTGAATTTCACAAACTACCGAGATACAGAGTCATCCGTCATCTTTAAATTCTATGCTTCCTCCTTTGAATGTCCAAACCAGTGATGAAATGCCCGTTCAATCAACTAATTTAAAATTTTTCAATGGACATTTTGACAGGTAGGATGCTATTGTGGTGGGAAGACCAACGCATCTCCCACGAGCAAACCCACTTGCATGCTAGAAATCTGCCAATTGCAAAATATATAGAACATTGATTAACCATACCGGCACCTTGACTTCCGACGACACCCATTTCCTTTTTCAACACCCTTTTTGTTAGAATACAAACTGATTGGTCATGCTGCTATAATAATAATAATAATAGTACATAATACCATTAATTATTTCACTTAATACACTGGCTCTTAACGTTTTCTTAAGCACTCAAATTACCATAAACCCTACAAACAGAGCATTACTGTTATTACCAAAGCTAGGGAAGAAGACAATCTGCTGCTGTTGAGTACAGTTTTGATTAGTAGAGAGATGTGAATAAGACAGAATGGGAGATAAATAGCTTTAATTAGAAGCGATGACTGAAATTCTGCATTACTGAGATGTAGTCGCACGTGTGCCACACGATAGCTTAGGTGAGACCAGGCACACAAAGTGCAGATAACTTAGTAAGGCCAGGACCAGAAGGGTTGATCTTCTACGGAAAATCCAAAATTGCAAGGATTTGCTGGTGGGTCATCGTAACAGCAATCTTCAAGTTTTAAGAAATATGGTGGGGGCAAAAGGCCTTTGCTGAGATTGTCTTCTTCTTCGGATTGTTCTGGTTCTAAAGCTTGTGAAGAATCAGCAGGATCTATCAAAGATGAATGTATCCCGTCTGTGTAATGCGGGCTATCGGTGTCGAAAACATCACTCTTGGTTGAATTTGCGTCATCCTGTTTAGCAGGCACCATTGGAACAGCTTTAGAATCTGTGTTTGTGATTGCCTTTTGAGGCTCTGGCTCTAACCAGTTGATGGCATCAAGTGTTTCCAATTTTTCCTTCCCTTTCTCTTTCATAAGCAACTTTTCTTTAAGCAAAAGAATCTGTTAAATAGCAAGATCTGATCCATTAGTTCACTGCAATTTTCATTGCTGGTAACTCCTAAGAGAAATGCTGAAATAATTTGTGAACAATTACCTCATTTTTTAAAGCTTCCTTCCCCTCGAGAAGGATGTCGTAATCGGCTTGGAGCTTATCATAAGAAGCTTTCAGAGTGTCGTAGTCCTTTTCAAGTCGTTGGTTCTTTGAACGAGCCCGCCGGTTTTGAAACCAAATTGCAACTTGGCGAGGCTGCAAGCCAATTTCCTTGGCAAGTTGGACCTTTCTCTCTGGTTCCAGCTTGTTCTCAACCTCAAAATTCTTCTCGAGAAACTGAACTTGAGAGGCCGTCAGCCGCCTTTTCTTTCCCGATGCATTAAAGCACCCATCAGAATCCTCTAGAGCATTCTCTTCTCTATCAAATGATTGAAAGAGCGCTGTCCTCCTTGTGTCTTTTCCACCAGCATTCTCGAAATTAACCTTAGGCTTTGGACCTGAATGAAAGACACAAGCATTAGATGATCCCCATAACTTCGCTTTTATCCTTGTATTATTTGATATGACTAGCCAATAATATGCAAAATTCACAAACAATCTAACATTGTTCAAGTGATCAATCGAATAACTAGAGAAGAACAATAGAAATTGCTATCCTATAGATGCATCCAAAGGCTTCACATAAAAAGAAATTATATAGAAACGCAACGAACTAAACTAAGTGAGAAATTTTTATGCTTGAAGCTTCAACCTTTGAGATTCCGAATCATGACATAACAACAAGGATACTCTGTTATGAAAATACAGAATCAGAGCACATAGTTAAAAACTTAAACTTTGTTGTTGTGGACCAGTTTTTCATCTTCAGAAAACCAAATAACATTTTGATCGTTCATTAGAGCAGATAACAGACATCATATATTAAACACACAAGCAAAGAAGAGTATATACAGATGAAAAAACAGCCAAGAAGAAACACAGGAAGTTTACCCTGCAGAATAGGAGATGACTTGGGTATCCAGAAAGACTCAAGAACCTCCGAAGAACAAGGAAGCTTCTCGTTTCTAAGTAAAGCGGCTACGTTTGGACCGCCACAGATATTCTTGCCTCTCATAGCTTTTTGTTTGTTTATTTTCGTATCAATGAGACAGAGACTTAAAAGGTCGCATATTCAGCATACCAGAAGCGGCAATGGTCATGTACTTCGTGTTGGGCTTTGATCTTTGGCTTGTTACCATAACAGATGGTGATGTGAACTACTGCACTATGTAAAGTCAGAGAGTTACAAAAGCAAAAGCTCACAACCGCACAAATATGGCAAGGCTTCCAAAGTTTGGACTCAAAAACTCTGGTTTAGCTTTTGAAAGAGAGAAAACGAAGTTAAAATTGTCCGCTTTTCTTGCTTTCAGAAACCGAAAAAAGAGAAAGCTTCACTGTTGAAAACTTGGGAACCCAAAGAGAGAATCTTCTTTGAAATGGAGGGCTTCACAGGGTTTATAAAAAGGCTGGGCAAGGGCACAGAACAGGGGACGTTGCTTTTCTTGGGATGGCGCACAACTGGTTGTTGAATTTCCCATCATATCCTTGAACCTTTTTTTCACTTTTTATTAAGCTGCACAAATAATCTTGCTTTCTTTTATCATTTTCTGTTGCCTGTAACTATTCCATACGAAGACCATGGCCATGGCTGTTATACCAAAGATGTTTTGGTTTCCCCATAATTACTCAATTAATGAACTTCAATGACTTGCTAAATTATGAAAAGTTGACACAAAAAAGCAAGAAAGTGATGATGATTTATCCCTACCAAGTCCAAGAAAAGGACCACAGACTTTACTATTTACTTGTTTTAGGTGGGTTTGTGACAAGAGGACCATAAAACTTTCATGGTCATTTATCTCTACTGGGGTGGGTTTTCCAAATAGAAGACAAATGTCTCTTTTATGTAAAGTTCCGAGGAGAATTTAACATCTCCAATTTCACTACAAGGGTTACAATCAAGGAAACAACTTGAGGCCGTTTGGGTACACACAAAGGCTAACAATATTTTATTTACAAAGAAGAAAAGGAAAAGGAAGGAGGAGGACAGGGGTATATTGGTAATTGTGTAAATTAGGAAAATGACAACGAAAAGCAGAACAGGGGAAAGTGAACAAACAACTAGCGGCAAGCTGCTTTTGCCCAATCTCGTCTTCATCAACAGCAGCACACCTTTTCATTTCTATATTTAGAGACACCCACGCACACGCCCACACCCTCCCATGCCCTTTTTCTGTCTCGGGATCGTGCTTCGCCCTCTTTTCTGCTTCCGTTCAGTAGCTACCTACTGGGTTAATGCTAATGAATATTAATTAATTTTGCAGACTCAGACTCGGACAGACTCTTCCAATCCAAATATTGAATGGCTTAATCATTTTTTCCAGTTCTGGCATAAACTATTGGTGCCTGCTGCAACCATGAATTAGCTCCTTCTCACTTTCACGGTCCCAGGATCCGTGATCATCAAGTCATCGGAGGTCCAATCTCTTCCACGGCAACGCCTGCCACGTATAGCTGTGGCATAAACATAGAAATTCAATACACAACTTTGAATATTTTTCCAATCTAGGTAGGAATAGGCATGTCTCGCGGTGTATACGGCAGCGGTAATGTAAGGAGTCAATCAGTGGACAAGCGCTTTTCTCGTTTTCCATTTAACACTATTGCTGGTGTAAGAAGAAAACTACCGCGTGTTAGAGTCAATGCTGGGGGAAGCATGGTTTGTTGACGTTTACGTTACGGCGGATTGTTAGCATACTTGCTTGAATTCACACGCATGCTCTTCAATTGCATGGTTTTCTAAAACTCTGCACGAAATCAACGTTTAGTTTTAAGCTGTCTGCAACTGGTACTGCATGTAGGGATGTTCTGAGCAAAACTGGAAATTCAATGGCTTCATCATGAAGGCTATTAACTAGGGTTCAAAGTTCACGGGGACAAACAGATAGAATACAAAGGATTCTCTTTAACTGCATGCATACTTCAAATTCTTAATAAGTTGACAACTTTTAAGGGCATCTAGCCAGATCAATCACCTAATTCCTTCATGATCATTACAGTGAAGCCGGATGCAGTGATCTAATAATAGACATGGCCATGGCCTAATAGACAGTATATGAAGCATACGTATGCACATATATGGCCATGGCCTACCTCTTTCACCTAAAAATACAGTAGTGATTACGAACGGGAGACGAATATTTATATGCCTTTATATAATTTTCTTTTTGTCTGCCACATGCATTGCTTTGCTTGTTGCTACTGCGAGTCTTGATTCTTTCAAAAAGCGAACCCATTGCAATTTTTCTTCGAGCAAGAGGAGGGGAGGGGCCAATTATTGTACAGCAACCACGTTTCATATTGCAGAAACTAGGCCCGTCATGGTCAAGTGTGGCGGGCTGCACAGATGTTTACCGTAGGAAAATTCCAAGTAAGGGTAGTCTTAAGATCTCATTTATTCGTTCAAATTATAAAGCCGTTGCTTCTAAAACGCGGGAAAATCAACCAACACCTTCACTTGATATCATGGCTACTCCAACTCCGTATAGATTGATAAGTCATAAACTTAACCAGCATGATACGCAGGCCAATTTGTTGCTGCTATTGCTCTAAACAACCCTAACAATCTCAGTTATTCCAGTCAAGTTCTTGACCACTGTGACAACCCCACTCTCTTCACCTTAAAAGTCCATGATTAGAGATTTCTCTAAAAGCTCAGCCAATTTTTGAATCTAGTAAACATCTCTACCCCGATAATTACACTTTTAATTTCCTAATTCTTGCGTGTGCGCATATTTTGACGCGACAGACTGCTCTGTTTGTTGGCGTTTCAGTTACAAAGCATGGTTTAACGGGCAAAGTGGGTTGATTTTATCCTTGAAAGGAAGATGTTTGATGAAATGCCTGAGAGGGATCCCATTGCATGGAATGCCATGTTTGCAGGGTACGCATAATGTGGTGAGTCAAGAGAGTCACTGCGTTTGTTTCATTTATTGCAAAAATCGCAGGAGTTAAGCTCAATGAAGTGTCTATGCTGTCAGTCTTATCTACGTGCACTCGTGTTGGTGCACTTGACCAAGTGAGATGGGCTCATGTTTACATTGAAAGAAATAGGATTAAAATGACGGTGACATAAGGGAATGCACTAATTGATATGCAAGCAAAATGTGGGAATATGAATAAGGCCGTGGGAGTTTTTTGGGCTATGGAGGAAAGGAACTCATTGGGACGAGTTCAACCTCGTTGGTGAACTGGAGAGAAGTCTCTTGAGCTTCTTTCACCGATGAAACAAGAAGGGGAGTGTCCCAATGAGGTTACTTTTGTTTCGGTTTTAAAAGGTTGTATTGTAGTCGGATTAGTTGAGGAAGGTCGTGAGCATTTGGATTCAGTGAGAGGGGAGTATGGATTGAATCTCAATTGAGCAGTAGGGGTTGTTTGGTTGAACTGTATGGTCGAGCTGGACGCTTAGATTAGGCTTTGAATGTCATTAATAACATGCCCGTGAAGCCTCATGCTGGTGCTTGGGGTGCTTTGTTAATGCTTGCAGAATGTATAAGAATATGCAAATGGGTGAGCTTGCCTCATAGTGGAGCTTGAGGCCTAAAATCACGGTGCCTGTGGGCACCTGTCAAATATCTACACTGCTTCTAACAATGGGATAGAGTTAGTAATTTGCACAGAAATTATGAAGGCTGAAGGTGTGAAAAATATTTGTGGTTGTAGTTCATGTGTTCTTTGTTGATGACAAATCTCACCCTATGTATGATGCAATTGAGGTGATGTTGGGATAGATCTCTGGGAGGCTGAAATTGGCTGTGTATGTGGCAAACACGAAACCTGTGCTTTTTGATATTAAAGAAGACTAGAATGTGGATGGCATTGTAAACAGAGTGAGAAGGTTGCAATTACTTTTGGTTTGATTAGTTTGAAGGAAGTTTTGCCCATTAGAACTGTAAAGAACCTCAGAGTTTGTTGGGACTGCCACGATGCAACAATGATGATATCTAAAATTTTAACAGGGAGATTATTGTAAAGGACAGTAACAGGTTTCACCATTTCGGGGATGGCAAGCACCCGTTTAAAAGATACTGGTGAAACAAATCAATGCACTATGATTTCAATCAACATGTTCATTATCAAATCAGCGTCTTCTAAGCGACGATCTTTGAGAACCAGAGTTGATTGTCAAAGACAAACGTTATTTAAACATTATCCCCCACTTGAAGCTTTGCCTTTCTGGCACCAAAAAAGATTGCAAGCAAAAAGGTTTGAGAGATGGGATGAACTTATGGTTTTGCGCACACAACCGAACCCTCAAGTCTTGGCAAAATTATCGCGTCAAACGCCCCCAAGTCACCGCAATTGATCCGTAAAATGTTATATTAGAATAATGGGTAGTCAATATTAGTTGTCAATGGTTGTAAAGGTTGCCTAACGGCGATGCAAGCACGACCGTCATCTAACTTTCACGAGCAAATTTATTGTACACGGGTTGTCTATCCACATTTAGTAGCAATGCATAGATTTATTATGATTGACTGATAGTTCGGGAGTTTTCACCAAGAGAATTGAACTGTCATTTTCAAATGTTTTCTTCATGGAAACAAGATTAAGTGCCTTCACTTTCAAATAAATGGCTTTTTATCTGAGCTGTTGAATTGGGTAAGCACATTTAGCTACATTCTGCTTGTTGCTTGTATGTATCTGGTGCCTGGTTCATATCCATTGAAGAACTTGTCCTGCAAGCTACAGAGCAAATGTACGACGTGCTTTCTTTGCTCCAAATCCATGAAGGACATGTATGGTCCATAATTAATAACTATGCAAGACATGTAAGGTCTTGGGATTTAGCTAATTTGTGCATATTTTAAAAGAAGTGTTCTGAATTCTATAACCCTAAGCGAGTTCTTACAGTATGGTTTTCATCGAGTCTAATTTTGACAGAAAATAAATATATACAACTGATTTTAGACTCAAAAGACTTAGATTCAGCAAGTTGCGGAAATTGAGGGTGCTGCTGTTCCAAGGCGACCTTCCAAGCTGTTCTATCTGTCATCTATGCTTGTGATTGGCAACTACTTTCATGGCATAGAAAGCAGCAGTCTATTTAACTTTCCCGTTTGCTTTGAGAATTATCGAGCAAAACGACAACAAACACCCCAAAAAAGACAACAAAATAAGCAAAGAAAAGATAAGAAAGCTTGCCCTTGATGAAAGTAGAGCAAGTCCATCACCGACAATATTGTTGCGTGGTGGCCGGTGAGCCCATTCCTGGGCGCCGACTTTCAGCAGTTAATGCTGCCCATTTCACAGGATTAGGTCGATCGCTTAGCGAGGCACCATATTGAATGTTCAATTTTCTTTCATTTTTTTTAAAAAAATTTTCTGTTGCTCCTTTGTCTTCAACAAATGGAAAACGTTATTTTTGTGAAGAAAACACGCTTTAAGGATTTTCCAAGCAGTAATAGTCTATAATTTCTGCTGATTCTTTTTAATCTGATGACGATGATGATGAAGACACAACTGAACAGTCACAAATATACCAATGCCTACACTAAAAAATGATGGTATACATACCCATATGAAAGTAACTTGGAAAGGTGAAGTGAACCTGGACATTATTTATATTTTCTTTGTGAAAACTTTTCCCCGAAAATATCTGGAAAATTGGCGCATGCAGGTCGTGATGCCTAACTTTTACATAAAGAAGTCTAACCAAAAAAGCCGTAATTCCGCAGTTGATTGGTTTACTAATCGAGGTTCTAGCTAGCTTCTGACCTAAATTTAGGTTTCAGCTTGACAAACATTCAGTTTTAGCATAAGGGTTGTATTCGATGGATTGAGGTAAAGCAGCAGTATTAGATTAATAAAATGTTTAACAGCTGCAGTGGTGGAAATGGAATCCATGCAGATATTGAAAGGCTACCAGTTAGCATAAACACTGCACCAGATATTCAAACGCAATCCAATGGAATCCAATTGTTCCAGTTATTCTGCAAGCAATCAGTAAAGATCGGTCAAAGAATAATGTTCTAAGTCATGCATATTAATTTTGGCAACATTAAGTTATCCACGCGTGGAAATCCTTTGAAAATTGATCAGAGAGTTCTGAAACTTGAAGTCTTGCGTAATTTTTCAATCCCTTCTTAGGTAATTGTTAAAGACAGTAATACTTCCAATTAGGATTATCCATGTGCAACCTTCACTGCTTAATGAATCTTGTGCTCCAACCTTAGTTATCGTTAAGCTGGCCTAATACTTCTTCAATCAGCTGAATCTAAGGAGCCCTTCATTGATTTGGTATCGTTAGGTATTCCCTTCAATCTATTTGATTCCTCGGTCAAAAATTTAGCACAGATTTTTATGATTAAATCATAAGTAAAAAAAAATGATAATGGCCACAGAGCTTTGTACTGTTTAAGTTTCCATTTAATGGAGAAACCTACCAACAGAAATTTTCTTCTATGGGAGAACCTAAAAGGACAATCTAAAAATCTCTATGCCAAAAGATACTGACTTGCTTTTTGCAAAAGCACTCTAAGTGCTTATTCTTTAGAAAAAAGAAGGGTACTTTTTTAAAAGCAATTTGATTGGTAACTGTGTTTCTTCTTCATCACAAACCCTAAATCCCAATCTTAAGAACCATTCCAACTTGTTAAAAAAAAAGAAGTGAACTGTCTCCTTCTTGAGTTTCATGGGATTATACAAGAAGAAGTTTAAAAGCCATGAACGTTCCTGTTGCTGAATTCATTTTGCCAAGGAAATTAAACCCAATCTGTGGAAACTAAGAATATCAAAGTCTGAATCAACTAACAAAGTCTAGAAATTAATCTATCAATTCCTTCAGCATATATAAAAGACAAGTAGCTTTCGAGAGAGAATTTTGGACAGTCATAGGCACACCAATAAAAGGAGGAGGGATAACTGATAAAGATAAGCATAAGAAAGGCTGTTCTGCTAGTAATATTCTAAATTCCCATAAGCTTTGGTGGTTGCGTTTTTTTTTATAGATGCCATCACATTAACCTCTCCTTAGGTAAAGATAAGGACTTGTTGGTTAGAATATATATACATTGATTCCAATCAATCTTTCACACACATACATTTTATGTGAGATTTGCATTCTATTCCATAGCTTCCTAGCCTCTTCCTTGGCATATCTCGTCGTCTCCTTGTAGTTAACATTCCAACTAATCCACCGTTCCTCTTTAAAAATCAGCGTAATATCATAAAAAAATATTTTCAGTATATAAGATATTATAAAAAAATTTTAGATGGAACAATTATTTTATATCAGAACAATCAATTTATGTTAGTATAAATGATGTGATAAAACTATTCAATTAATAAAAAAAAATTATTTCGTAAATGAAAAAAATTAAAAAAATAAATTATATAAATTTCTTTTCAATATATTAATTTAAAATGTAATTTTTTTATTCACAATTAATAAATAATTTTTTTTATTAATTAGATAAGAATACTACTATATTATTTATATTGATATGGTAAGACTATTTCACATAAGATTTTGTTTAAAATTATATAAACACAAAAGCAAAAGATGCCATTATTAATAATACAAAACTTTTAAATTATGGCCGATCAAAGATCTTAATTGTGGCATTTGAGGAATCCACAGAAGAAGAATAAGAGTCAGACAAATACAAGCTAGTGTGAAACATGCCTAACTTGACTTCTTGTTATAATTGAGTCCTCGTCGAACACCAACCTTTGGATCCATGTCATGTCCAATTGCAAGCAGTCTTCCATATTACAAGCCACGAGAAGCAACAAATCACATCCCATATTCTTGACCATATCTAACTTACACGTAACAACTCTTACTTACCATATCACAAGTTCTTTTGAAAAGATTTACGATAAAGTTTGGACATAGTTTGCAATTTTAAAGCTTACTATACTTACTGTAATAACGGAGAAGCAGTAGAGTTTTACGTTGTACATGTGCTTTCTTGAATTTCAATGGTGGGTGTTAGCTAAAGAGTTGTGCAAACAATGCCATAAATGCTTTTCAATGCATTTGATTGCTGTAGTTGTTTCAATTGTTGGCAGAAGATTTTATTGCAGACTCCAATTGCTCATACTAGCTAGTATTCTTAAATTTGAATACTCCAATTAGATGATTGCTTGAAAGAAGTTCCTAGCTTCTGACCGTGAGTGCAACCACAGCTTGTCCAATCGCGGGATCTGTAAACAGTGTTAATACCAGAACAAATTAATCAAGTAATTTAACATGTCACGGGCTAAAGCAAACCCCAAAAGAGTCAGTGACTGCTCAACAATAAAATATTTTGTTAATAAATTCTATCAAATCAAGCAAGTAACGTTTTGTTTGTCTTTATCACAGACAGTAAAGCATTGAATTTTGTGTTGTTCTTAGGTCTTTATTACAGCTTTAGGGTAGTCCGCGGTCGTAGCAATAGCAGAGCGAGTGGAGGACGGTGGGTATGTTCGTATAATGTTACAATTTGACACACTTTAGTTTCGTGCATGATCATTATTCTTTAATACCATGGCCAGCTTCACCTTTATTATTTTACCCTAAAAACCAAATCATCATTCGATCAGTACCGAGCTTAGCCGAGCTCCACTCTTTCATGCAACTAACTAGCAAGGGAATCCGCCAAGTGATTTGCCCTATTTGTTCAGTTATGGAATATGATAATGAAATCCTTATTCATCAGACGGTTACAAAAGCATCTGTTTATAGTGTGTCATTAGATTATCTTATCATCATGCATCCACCTTGCCCATTTTTTAAAGGATCATGTTGCTACTCGTGTAGAGAGGATTAAGGAACTCATTCCTTAGCACATATTTAATTGACAATCCAACAGTAGGGGAAGGAAAGGCAAAGGAAGAAATAAGCCTGAGCAGGGAAAAACAAAAAATAAATAAATAGCCACACTGTAAAAGCCAACATACAATAATTAGTGGGGTGAGGCATAGTCACTCTACATTTATTATTTTGGTTTGTGGTCAAACAAGGCAAAAGCTATCCCCTTTTTTTGTTTTACCTCTCTCCCTTGTTTTTGGGAAATATGTTCATGTTCTGTAACCAGGCAATCGTTGATGAAAACCTACCAATTTCTTTCACCATGTTCATATTTGGAGATGTTGAGTGGCTGAGCAATAACTGTAATGATTAGAAATCAAAAAAAATTCTTTGAAACACACCAAGATTCATAGTCATTTTCTGAAGGGTCTAGACCATTCTCTCCCACCTCACCCTTTAAATCTCTCCCACCAATCATCTCCTCTTTTCTAATCAAACGTTCCTCTCCTTTCTGACCAGATATCCAATTTCCCACTCACCCAGGTTGAAAGGCAAGAAGATTAAGATGGTGGGTTCTTCTCCTCTTCTCTTTTTAGCTTCTTCCCCCACTCCCCCTCTCTCTCTGTTATTGGTGTTCTTATATTGAAAAAAGGCAACCCATAATCACATATTGCATGCTTTCCCTGATCACTAATCGTAACCCCTCATCAATTTTTAATTTTTTTAATAGGAAGAAGTGCAACAGCTGACCAGATGGAAAGGGTATGTAGATTGGAGAAACAGACCTGCCCTCAGAGGCCGCCATGGTGGGATGTTTGCAGCTTCCTTTGTTTTGGGTCAGTAAAATTTTAACGCCCACTTCTTTTGTTCTTGAAAAATCTCAGGTGGGAGCAATGAAAATAATGAAATATATGTTGTCTCTTTGCTGATATTTGATTTGGTTTTGGGCAGTTGCTGAAATATTGGAGAACTTGGCATATCTTGCAAATGCAAGCAACTTGGTGCTATATTTGTGCAAATACATGCACTTATCTCCATCCAAATCAGCTAACAATGTCACAAATTTCATGGGAACTGCTTTCCTTTTGGCTCTCCTTGGAGGCTTCTTGTCAGATGCCATCCTCACCACTTATCACATCTACCTGATAAGTGCAGTTATCGAATTTCTGGTAATTACAGTTTCCGCTTCCTATCCGATTCATTTCTCTTGATGCTCATAACATTTTCTTGTTGGTTTTCTACTGCAAATCTTCCTTCTATTATGCGAAAGAAGAAGCCTTTTGCGTGAAATAAAGTTGACGCTGGGATCCTGTGACTTTGAACGTTGATTTAAGTATCACTGTCTGGGTACGATTAACGAGGCTCCTTCATTGGAGCGACGAGAGCAGCAACTTGATTCATTGACTCACACCGCAAATTTCCCATTTCTTTTGCCTACACAGTTTACCTTCTTCTCAGGTATCCCCACCAACCCCTTTCTCAAAATCGGTGAGAATCATTTCCCGAATCTCATTTTGGTCCCCAACAAACCTTTAATCTTCGTTAATTTTGTTGTTTTGTGTGCATTATTGATACTATTACTTGTTAAATCGTGGTAATTAAACGCATAAAAATTGTTGTGGTGTCTAATCGGTCCTGCAGACCACTCATGCAGCGCATCAGTTTTAAGTGCTTTGTGGGGCCCGACTTTACATGTCAAGACCCAGAAACCTGTTGTTTTTTCTTAGTTTCAACAGGAAAGCAAAATATCTATCTCGTCTTCTCGTTTACCAATTCTATCTCTGGTCGTACACGATAATATCCCTCGTTGTCTGATCGTCGCACAAGGGTGCACGCGAACTTACTGTATGTTCTACATCCCAGATACGGTAATCTTGATCTACCAATTAAATAAAAAAGCGTGAGAGCCAACTTCTTTAAACTGGCATGTCCTAGTTGCTGTCATGTGGCATTATTTATAATTTTGTGCATGTATTGGCGGGACTGAGGTATGGGTTCAAGCACAAGGCCCACAATACATTTCCTGATGCACTCGTCCAATGTGTTAAACCCATTTTGGCTGCTGTAGCAGGGCTTGGTGATGCTCACTGTGCAAGCTCGCTCACCTTCTCTGAAGCCACAGGCATGCAATCCTCCCAACATTCCATGCCAAGAGGTTCATGGGGGAAAAGCGGCAATGTTGTTCTTAGGCCTGTATCTGGTGGCACTTGGTGTCGGAGGGATTAAGGGGTCACTGCCGGTACACGGTGCCAATCAATTTGACGAGAGTACCCTACAGGGAAGGAAGCTAAGATCAACTTTCTTTAACTACTTCGTGTTTTGTCTATCGTGCGGTGGACTAATTGCAGTGACATTAGTAGTGTGGATTGAAGACAATAAAGGATGGGAATGGGGTTTTGGAATGTCGACCATTGCAATAGTGCTGTCAATACCAATCTTCCTTGCTGGGTCAGCTTTTTACAGGAACAAGATACCGTCGGGCAGTCCACTAACTATCATTTGGAAGGTAAGCTTGGCTAATCCAGAACATAATTCCAACTTTGTGACTGTCGCTTGGAATCAAGAATATCACTCTTCCATTATGAATTGTTCTGGACAAATAAGTGAATCCTTCTATGCTTTCTTTCAACAGGTTTTGGTGGCTGCCATCATCAACGCTTGTATGTGCAAAAGTCCAAGCAACGCCATTGCAAACCTGTCCACCAGTCCTCCTTATCTTACTGAAATAAGCACGGAAGCAGGAGGAGAAACCAATAAAGCGAGGGACTTTACTCAAGCGCCAACAGGAAGTCTCAAATTCCTCAACAGAGCTCTGGTTAACAAGCCCGTCCACACAGTACTAGAATGCACCGTGCAGCAAGTAGAAGAAGTCAAAATTGTAATAAAAATCCTCCCCATATTTGCTTGCACCATCATGCTCAACTGTTGCCTGGCTCAGCTCTCCACATTTTCTGTCCACCAAGCTGCTACCATGGACACCAAGCTTGGCTCCTTAAAAGTCCCACCAGCTTCCCTTCCCATTTTTCCCGTACTCTTCACCATGATCCTTGCACCAATATATGATCATTTCATCGTCCCATTTGCTCGGAAAGTGACCAAATCCGAAATGGGCATTTCTCATTTACAACGAATTGGAATTGGTTTGGTTCTTTCCGTTGTAGCCATGGGAGTGGCAGCTCTTGTTGAGATTAAGCGGAAGAGAGTGGCAACAGACTCGGGGCTTCTCGACTCGAGCACTTCATTATCCATCACATTCTTTTGGATTGCTTTTCAATACTTGTTCCTCGGGTCAGCTGATCTTTTTACCTTAGCCGGATTGCTGGAATTTTTCTTCACTGAAGCCCCTGCAAGCATGAGATCTCTGACTACATCTCTTTCCTTTGCCTCGTTGGCCATGGGATACTACCTTAGCTCAGTGATTGTATCAATAGTTAACGACATCACGGACAATTCTGGGCACCAACCATGGCTCTCTGGCAGCACCATAAATCAGTATCACCTTGAGAAATTGTACTGGCTGTTGTGTGTGCTCAGTGGATTGAATTTCTTGCACTACCTATTCTGGGCAATCCGGTACAAATATAGGTCAACAAGAGCTAATGTGTAAAACAAGTTATGGCCACAGGCATCTACCATTAGAAATGTAAACGAAATGGCCTTGTACCACTCACATGGTCGCTTGAATGAAAAACTTCTTGTATATGAGACGATACTGCTGGGTCGCCATTACCTGCCAATACGAAAGGAGATCAAGCAATTTATCGGTGCCAGCAAAGAAAGGATCTTTCTATTTGTAATTGGTAGTTCTCTTGTAATAGTAACAGTAGAAAATATTCCTGTAGTTCAATACCAAGTTGCTGAACGTGCTTTATCGCCCAGTTTTGTCGTTTTCAGATGGATTCTAACATTTTGGCAAAACCAAGCAGACACATTTTGGCTTGCAAAAGCAATTGATGTTCGGCACTTAACCAAAAAAGAAAAATACATTTTGAATTGGATATGAATTATGACAATGGAGTAAGAACTTGGCTGAAAATTCATCCCTAGTCAATTGTCGAAGTAAACAACTCTTGAAGATAGCCATGAATGATCTCAAGCTAATACACTTCATCAAAACAGAGCGTCCTTTTTCAAGTAGCATAAGCAAAAATTGATGGACAATCATTGTCATTACTTGATTGATGCAAGAAGAAGGAAACCCACAACTTGAGTGAAACGGCTTACACTTTCGATAATGGAAAACAGTGCTGCAAAGTTGATTATATGGTCAGTGCCATGTGAATGTTAGCTCATGGCTTAAATATAAATTCGCAAACCTTCAAACGAGCTGCCAGAGCTTCTTCTGGTTAAACTAAAATGTTGTTACTTTCTGCATATCGCAGGCTACGCAGGAGAAGGCAGAAGATGCTCCACTTTCCTTAGCTGTAGTCTATCAAGTGTTCGACGAATGTCGGATGTAACAGATATGAACAAAATTCAATGCTTTCAAATCATAAAGGGATGTAGCTCAGATGGTAGAGCGCTCGCTTAGCATATTCTTACCGGAAGAAGCAGACAACAAATGCCGTGAACAACATGAATAATTTAACGATTGCTTTGATTTGATACCACAGAATTACATCTATTTTGAAGCAAAGCAAAATTACAGCATGGTTACTAACTCACTGCACCTGGCAACAATCGACAATCCCATTACCGTATCCTCCTAAGGGAACAACATCACTAAGCAAAATCTTCCCAAGCCTCTCTACCATGGCCAGCATTACCAGTCTAACGACATTTATACAGTAAGTAACTTTAACCCAGACACCATGACTTGGAATGCCAGCGTGCACAACAAATAGCAAGTAATATCCAGGTGGCGCCACCGTGGCAGTTCCGGGACCATTCACCACAACATTGTAACCAAACGTGGACAACTGTGACATGCTAACCACGTTAAAAGCGACCATGCGTTGATTCATAGCAAAAGAATGCGTGGTAAAGGACGGCGTTATGAGTGAAACTGAGAATCCACCGTTTGGTCAGTACAGAGATAACATGAACGTAACGGAGAAATCCTGATTATACCACAGCGTTCCCTCCGTTGACTCCACCGATGAAATTGAGGGCCTCAAGTAGGGCTGATAAAAAGCCTCCAGACTCAAGTCAGTCGGATACGGTCACGGTTTACTTCCACCCACTAATATTCTGCCATCTGGCAACAACACCGCCGATGAATGGTACATGCTTGGAATTTTTGACGGGTCAAAACCACAAATCTCCGGTTTTTCCTCATCAGGCGAATACATGACCGGATTCAAATTCGGGCTTCCCGCATCCTCCCAGCCAGCACTGCCATTGGTTGCACCATTAATGATGATCACATAACCAGTGGGTAACAGAAACATATCACACATGACACGTGCCATGGGCATGACTTCCATTGACGAAACGGGTTTCTTATCGGCCACTTTTAATCTCCCACAAGTCCTTGACGCTTCTCCGTAAACTCGTTCCTCATCGGACTAGACAAACACACCCACAGGTGCTCCACTGCACACCGTCACTTCTGCTTCGGGCATCACAGTTATCTCATTGCCATCATTCCCTCTGGTTAAACGGAGAGGAAGCAAAACAGAGGAGCCAGTACTGGGATAGTTCCTTTTATCATCTCCAGTAATAACAGGAAACTCATTTCCAACCTTGTTATTAACGTAGTCGAATAAGATTGATCTTCTGTTAGCAAAGATGAAGAGATTACCGTCAGGAAGAAGATGTAACAAAGGATAAAGGTTGTTCTCTTCGCTAGGGTCTCTTGTTTCAATCAAGAAAGGTAGGTAAAAGCTTGACGGCAAATAATCTTTCTTGGCGAAAAACTCGTAGGTAAAGACACTTCTTCCACTGACGACAACGATCCCGTTGTCGGGTAAAAATCTGGTTAGAAGCGTACCATCTCCTGTCCCACAGATATTTTGATAACTCAACCTAGTCACAACTTTTATTGTTGCAGGGAGTGAAGAGGCGGATAATGCGTTCCCACCGCTGTAGCCTCCGGTTTGAATGAGAGTGCCGTCACGGTGTATGGCGCCAGAGGAACTCCATGAGTTAGTTTGGACCATGAGGGCGCCAAAAGTGTTGGAAGCGATGTTATACAAGACAGAGTGAGCTGTGCAGTCGAGCTTGAGGACATCGACATTACCTGGGCATTTTTCGTTTGGGAGGGAGATATTGGAGGGGCCCATATCGGTGCGATAAAAAATGATGACCTTGTTATCGTTAAGGAGTTGCATGTGCATGGCGGAGACGCCTATGCTTGATTGAAAGAGAACCCACTGGCCACCTGATACGGTGGACAAATACGCCTTGTAACCATCAAAATCTGATAGAGAAAGAGTGAAGAAAGAAAACAGTGTAAGAAAAGTTATGGCGAAGGTGAAGAAAGACCGGTTCTTGATCGTCATTGATGGATGTTCTTGGGTAAATAACTTACGAGGGTTTTTGGTTTCTTGGTTAACAAAGAAGAAAGATACAGATACTGGTTTTGTGGTGCTTTTTTATGGTCCAAATTTGGGAAGGTTTTGTGAAATGGAGATCCTAGAAAGTTGTAGATTTCTTTTGGTGGGAATACTGGGCTTGAAATGAATGTCAGTTTGTTGCAAGTATTGAGAAATGATAACCGGGTTACCAGTTTGATTTTGAAGGCATTGAAGTTTGGCCTTTGTGGGCAAGTATAACAGCGGCAGGAAAAGATTTAGATTGTAGTCTTTAAAATATGGCAAACCAGCCGTTCGTGATCTCTCTTTTAATGGACACTCTCGCAAAGATAACTCGACCGGCTATAGATGAAGCTGCTTGATCTTGGGCTGCTCCCACTCTGCCCTTTCCCTTAATCTGGTGTGTCCCCACAGATTTTGGTGAATCATTTAATTTAATATTGTCATGGCGGTGGCGTTCGCTCAATCCATAACTGACACATGTTAGTCTGCAATTACCAGATAAAAAAGTTATGACGAGACCTTGTACTCAACGAGTCCAGGAAGTTTCTAAGTTTATGATTGGCTACTTCCAGCTTTGCTGCCTCAATATAAACCAAGAAATCATCAATAGCATTCCCTAAAAAGGAAAGAACAATCCAGAGTATGCACTTCAACTGAATTGATGTCTGTGATTGATTACTTTCAGTTTAGTACCCCAGTATAAACTCAGCAATCATCAATAGCATCCCCACAAAAGGATATAGCAATCCAGAGTCTACACTGCAGCTGAATTGAAATCTTTCCCATACATAAACAATTTACAAGAATCCATCGTGTGGCAACCTCTTTTCCATTTTTCTTTCGTGCATAAAATCATAATGCTTTTCAACCACCGTCTGATGATACAACAAGAGTCGGATTCAAAGTTTTGAAGATAGGTGATATTATTTTTGAAACCAGCAATCCGGAGCGAAAGAATTTGAAAGCTACTTATGATTTAGAAGGTCCAGCGCCCATTGATAAACTCCTCACTGCAACTTTGATTGCACCAATGGCACTAAGCTGCCTCATCTCCGGGCTCAGCCCATGTCCGTTCTGGTTCTTACATCCTTCTTCTATTTGAACCCCAGCGAAGTATGCTATCTGAATAGCCAAAACCATAGTAAGACTTTTTCACCCAGACCAAAAGTACAGGATTGCATACGGTGATCAATGTATGACTAGTAATTATCTAGATCATGGACATATCCGAGAAAAGAAATCACAGCCGATAATAACCATAGAGATTATAGTAGAATTAATATACAGAACAATATGTCCCTCTTAACCTGATTACTTAAAGGTGCTGTAATTTCTCGCTGCACCTGGGCAACCACATGTTGCTTTGAGAGGGCTGAAAAACATTCAATGAAGTATATAGGGGGACCATAGTATTACCATGACATTAAATTAATCACAGAAAGACATTCATCTGCATTGTACACCATACCATATTTTATGCAACATGGGAATGTTATTATGAAGGCACATACGGTGGTTATATTGCAGACATCACCCAGTTTATCACTTGCCAGCACTTAGCATCAAGGTTTTATTCTGGTAAGCATTACTTAAATGCAATATCTAATGAACTTGCAGATAGAAACTAAGAACCCACAAGATGTTCCTATGGGAAATGATGACATGATACCTCAACAGACAGTAAAAGAGATAAGAGTTGAAGGTGCTTGCTAGAACCCTAGATGAGGAAAGAATGTAGGCATTGTTATGGACTAGAAGATAAAGTTTTGAAACAGACTCAAACGGAAGATTAGAAATCATGTTATAGACCAAGAAACAGCAACAAGGAAACATCGGAAAAATAATTCAGTCATTGTCTCCTCTATACAATCATCCACAATCAGCATCTAATACCCATTGGAAATAATGAATAAAAAAGATTAGGTCATACAGAACAAACCAGAGACAGATTATGGTGTTTGATATTCCTCCAGATCAAACAGAAATCAAAGACACCAATCTTATCTTCAAAATGTAACATCCAATTATTTGTATGCTGAAGGCACATAAAATTATCCAGAAGTTCTTAACATTGATCCCATCTTCAGAATAACAACAACAAATATCAGAAAGTTCAACTGCATTTCCAAAAGTTAATGCATATGAAAAATCTGCAGTACCTTGCCAGTAGCATTGCGAACAGGTGATATGTGGAGGAGATTCCAAAATGAGCTACTGTCCTTCCTGATAAGGAAGCAGAAAAGTATTTAATTAAACTTGAAGAGAATAATGCAGTTTCTATAACACTGAAAGTATTGGCAAGTATCAACCTGTAATTTAAGATACGTACTGTGCATGCTTGTTCTGTTCGAATGCTCTCCTTTATCTGTCAAAAACTACAGATGATTAAATATATATATCTCACATCAACCTCACTTCACTGGCTCAAGTGACCATAACTTCAGATTGGAATTGTGGAAAAAATAAATACCTGACATAGAGCTGTGGTATCTGTGTCCACCCCATTCAAGAACCTACAATTGCGACCCAACACTTCATTTCTATCATAACCTACAGAAGTCAAGCAGTCATTTATGTATCTGGATAAACACCACTGTTCTAGATCTAGCATTTCAACAAATAAATCTGTTTATTTGAGATTAATCATACTATGAATAATTGTAATTTTAGTACATGTTTCAGCACCTGTTAGCTTCAAGAAGGCATCGCTTGCATAAACTATAGGGATATCAGGTAAGTGTGGATCAGTTCTGCAATGCAACAGTAACATGTTGAAGAAAACACAAAACAAAGACATCAGACATCTTCATCAAGCTAAAAGCCTACCGCGAAGCAGAAAATTAGGAATTTGAAACAACTCACAAGACAAAGCTTTGTTTGATTCTACCAAGAGATATATATAATGAAGAACAGATGGAGCCTGCCTGAGGTAAGCTGCATCTCTTTCCGGATACCAATCTGCCTGTCAACTCACTATAGTGGGTTAGCACAGACAAGATATTGTTGATGGCAGTTGCAGCTTTTTGCTTCTCTAGATCACCAGCCTCACACACCTCTTCAATCTCTAACCCTGTAAGGAAGAAACTCAGAAATCAGAATTCAGAGCCCCACGAATACAAAAACTGCTCCTTGAAGAATAATTTGAGAAATTGAAACAAAAGTAGCTAAACAGACCACCAAAACAGAACATACAGGAATATTCAACAACGATAATTTTAAAGATGATATTTATCACACTAGCTTTCATAGAACAGGTGTGATTTATTAAATGTGCAGCTTAACAATGCAATACAAAATTCACAAAATACACAAATCAATACACAGTCAAGGTAAAAAGCAAATGCCTTGGTAGTGAAAATTACAAATACACTACATTTATCTAATATAAACATGACAATAACCCAATATACACCAACCAGATTCTCTTCGGAATTATGCATAATGGAAAGTAAAATGATCCAAACTTGAAAACTCTGGTTGGAATAACACAAGAAGAGAGCAAAGCCACCCAAAGCCAAAATTTACCTCTTACAACTATCCTATACGAAGCAAAAGATGTTACAAGCAACAATCTCCAGGCAACAAAAGAAGCAAGCATTGCACCACTGAAAACACCAAAAACCACCTTGCACTCAAGTAGAAACTGCTAGTACTAGACATAATCAATAAGACAACGACCCTGGACCAATACATTTACAACAAACTCATTACCAACTAAATTTGAGTCTCAAAAATAAGTTAAGAGCCACCCTATAACTAGTAAGAAACCATGATATAATTCAAAGCTTTAATGCTGAGCTGCACTTAATTTACTGATACAAAACTCTTAAAACAACATCAGACAAAAGAAGTGAAAACACCCTGAAACGAAAACCATCAAAAGCTAACCTCTATGATCCGAATCCAGAGCCACAACACGATCCAAATCCAATAAAGAATCCGAACACACTTCCCTTCTACATGAACCAAACACAATCTCTCTGAATCCAGACCCTCCATCATCTTCATTAAAACTCACTCCACTATTTCTCTTATGTTTTCGGGAAACTATAGGCACCTGAATCGCCACAAAATGAGTAACCCTCCCATCTTCCTTACAAAATACCGGATTCATTCGAAATAACATCCAAAAGGGTGTACCGTCTTTCTTATAATTCAACAAATTAATCTCAATTGTCCTCTCTTCACGAATTGCCTCTCGAATTTCCATAACTGATCTTCTGTTAGTCCTTGGACCTTGAAACATTCTGCCGTTTTTGCCAATTATTTCTTCCCTCGAATAACCGGACAATTTCAAGAATCCTCGACTCGCAAACACAATTGGGTGGCCTGAAATTGAAGGATCGGTTATCGTAAAATTGTCTGCTAATCCATCAAGTGCTTCTCGCACCCAAAACGAGTAACTGTTGTTAATTGATTGTTCAATTAGACCCAATTGTGAGTCCATTTTGCCTCTTCTTTGATAATATTGGTCCGAATCCCATGTGGCACTTTATACTGGTTTTCTGCTTCCTCTCAAGAATTACCAGCTTCAATTAACAAAGAAACCAAAAACAGTGGAAACCACGAACAGAGCACGAACAGATGTACCTTTTTAACAAAATCTTTCTAAGGAATTGAAAAACGACATGAATAAGAAAATAAAACAGCTATATCCCGTGAGGGAGTGAGCTAGAGTGGATAAGAACGCCGACCATTTGTTTCATCCTTGTTTTCTATTTCAAGGGTGAGAACTCGAAAATATCTAATATGAGTTTTGGAATAGAATGAACTATGGCGAATGAGCTACACCCATCAATCGTTTTTGATGAATTTGAAAACAAATCTCTAATCCGGTGATGATAGAGAGACTATACAAAGCAAGAGCTTGGAAAGAGCACACAACTACGCAGAATCGCCCCCCCCCAAAAAAAAGAAAAGATCTTTTAGTTGTTTTGGGTAAAATGTCTTATTCTTCTACAGCGTGTCCCTCACAATCACAAATCTGTATTAAAAAAATCCATGTCCTTCAGTTGTGTACCATTTTAGTTTTACCTACAGAACTTGGTGGACACAATTCAACTCAATTATTGATCACGATCCAGACAACCCGATTACTTGGCCAGACAATGGGCTAATAAAAGCCACAGAAAACAACCATGAAACGTAGATTAGATTGAAGTAATGGAAACAGAAGGCGAAAGCAAAAAGGGCAGGGCGGTACTTATCTATCCGCGTCATCAAGTAAGTGTCCTTTAGTCTTGTATGGCTGGGGCCGTTGCTTATTGCTTACTTGACGTGTTCAATGAAGCGACGGACGAAACATCGGTGGGTTGATTTCTTGCGAAGCTTTTTCTTAGTTTAAGACTGCATCATAAATTAAGTAGTGGTCGGATCCGACCACCAAATTTAAAACAGTAGGCAAGGCTGCGCATCGCCGCGTTTCCACGTGTGCAATGATGAGTCAGCTTGCGTCCTTTGTTGTGGGTAGACTGGTTTCATCCGTGATAACTACCGAGGATGACGACAGTGCACCAGGCCGCCGGTCTTTGGCTTTAATGTTGACGTTTTACTTATTAAGAATATAAACCGTTCGATTCATATTCCTAACGAAAGATGAGCGGTAAAGTAAAACCACGTGAAACTACATTCTTGGCCCTTCGTTGCGGGATAAAAACGACTTCCCGTTTTACGAAATGCCAACAGAATGAAAACGCTGCGTTTCGATCTTCAAATATAGTTTTTTTCCCAAATTTTTTTTTAAAAGAACTGGGAAAATAACTTTTCGAGGCATCGGGACCGAGAAACTCAGTGGCTTCTCTGTCACTCTGCTCGGCCCCTCGGATCTTGCATTTTGCAGGCACAAAGCATTCCGCTTTGATCTTCAATCAGGTAACTCTAACACTTCGTTTTTAAATCTAAATGTACGTTTTTGTTATCAAATTTTTATTAACAGTACGAAATCACAGCTTTCTGTTCGTTTGTATAAAGCTAAATTGCATCCATTTTTCTTTTTTCCAACTATAAACGTAATAGCAGATTTTAGTCGAATCGTTTGGCGCTATTTTGATCGTCTGATATTTTCTCAACCAAACAGAGGTTGAAGCAAGTGATTAGCCTTTGTAGCACCGCTCTTATAGTACATTTCGATCGTTTTCGCAGAGGCTAGTTTGATTGTAACGATGGATTTTCTGCTGCGACCTACGCATCAGACTTGCGACAGAACAAGTTAGTGTGCGGGAATCTCCTGCGGACACTACTTTTGTGCCGAAACCTCCATCGACTTTGGAAGGTCTCATAGCCGAGGATCCGTTCCCTCTGTATTCGACGGGCGATAATGGTGGTTTGGAGACTGATAACATAGAAGGTGAAACTGGCGGCACCGTGAGTCTCAGTAAGAAGAATGACTCTTCTGCTGTAGAAAACCACACAGATGTTTCTGAATAGGATGGATTACGATTCCTTATAGCACGCGCTCTTAATCTCAGTTAAATTTTTTAAAGTTTTTATTAGCTTTTTACTAGTTTAGATTGCTAATGCGTGGATACTTACTCTTATCAGAAAAAATAGTGTTGACACTAACTGAATTTAATATGGCTTAGATCCATATACACGTTTCATATGTTTTTGGCTTGTAACATTTAGTACATTTGGGAATTTAATTTTCACAAAGCGTTCAAGGTTTAATTTCTTTGAAAGCTTTTTGGCTCATTTGATATGATTTTCTCTTTTAGTATCATTTATATTTGATGTATTCGTGTAGAGGAACTCCCAGATTGGTGTGATGCACTGGATATCCAATCGTTGTGCTCACTGGACTGGTCATTTGTTTTTCCTGATACCTAAATCTTTCATGAATCTGTAGCTTAATTCAGTTTTGAGAACCTGGACTATATTATTATTCTAGGTGAACAAATGCATGTCCTGGTATGCTTGTCAGCATGTAAGCAGGATATGGAAATGATTACACCTGTTAAAGTTGCCGTCGTGATGAGTAGAAATAGCAGAGCACAAAGTCCCGAGGAAAAAAATGGAAACATGGAAGGTGAAATGACTTCAGTGATTGGAGAGAGGCAAATGGGTCATGATGGTCAACTTATGCATCAAAATGGTGGAAACTCAGAAGAGAAGATTGATTTACAGAATGATATCTCTGTTAGTGAATCTTTACTTAGAATGGAAGATCACACAAGACAGACTGACATTGTTGCAAAATGTCAAGAACTCCCATTTTTTTGTTAGGATCACAGAGTCTGGCAAGTCACTTTGATTAAAGAAAAGGGATCCTGAGACATCTCTGGAATCTTCTGAGACAGATGATCAAAAGTCTGCCACAATGGCTACCAAAAAAACTGCTAAAATCTCATCTCACGTTGCTGCAGTCATTGACAGTGGAAATTTTGATGCTAATGTCTCTGGTGGAGTGGCAAGAAATACTGTGAAGTGTTGTTCACTTTCTAATGGAGACATAGTGGTACGTGACAGCCAACTCTATGTTGTTCATATATTGTTGGTTTGTCTGCTTCACATTTTAATGACACCGCTGATGAGAACTATGTACTAGTAGTTTTTGCTTGTATATTCCTAGTACTGATTTAGGAAGTTCAGGGCATGTTTATACTTAGACATGGCAATATAGCATCTAGAAGCTAGATCTTATATAGTTTGCACTAGATATTGCTGTTTGATATGCTGTGTTGGATCACACCAAAGTAGCTTGGGGTTGAAGCTTAATTGAGTTGATTATTTCTGTCTGATATGTTGGATGTGCTACACTGCTCTTAATACACGGTCATTCATTTTAGTTAGCACTGCACTTTGAAGACACCACCTTGTGTCAGAGAATTGCACCTAATTATTATTATGTAAATTTACCATGATTATCATTTGATCTTGTTTGCTGGCTCGGTAATTTGGTTGTACCATGTTCTTTCCTGGAAGTTTAATTCCTTATTTTTGATGCTCAACCATAATTTAGCTCTTAATAATTTTCAGTGATGAATCTTTATTAGTGATGCTATCTGCTGTTAAGCTGTTGTTCGCACTGTTGAGTCTCATTCTGTCTCTTTGTTTGGAAGGATGCAGGTGCTTTTACAAGTGAATGTTGGTGTTGATTTTTTGAGAGATCCTGTTATTGAAATTCTTCAATTTGAGAAAGATAGGGAAAGAAAACTGTCTTCTGAGAATGACTATAATTCCATGATTGCAAATCTAGACCCTGTGGAGAATTGTTAAAATGGTTACTTCCTTTAGATAACACCATTCCTCCTCCAGTTTGTTCATTATCTCCTCCTCATTTAAATTCTGGTGCTGGAATGGGCAGCATTCATTTGAAGTCAACCTCATCTGGCACTCAACTCTTCTCATTTGGACGTTTTAGAAGTTACTCTATGTCATCACTTCCTCAAAACCCTGCACCTCCCGCTGCACCTCCTGCTGCTCCTATTAAAGCCCAAAGTTATAAACCATTGTTTGACCTTGAAGATTGGGATCAATACTCTCAGAAACAGTGATCAATACTCGCAGAAACAGTTTAAGGGTCAAAGAACTGGAAATGAAGGACTATTATCTTTTCAAGGTGTGTCACTGGAGCTGGAAATGAAGGACTATTATCTTTTTCAGGTGTGTCACTAGAGTGAGAAAGGTTTTCTGTTCAATGTGGATTGGAAGGCATCTATGTTCCAGGAAAAAGGTGGAGGAGGAAACTTGAAATAATTCAACCTGTTGAAATTCATTCTTTTGCTGCTGAGTGCAATACAGATGACCTTCTGTGCGTTCAGATAAAGGTATATATATCATGCTTTTTACCGGCCATGGGATAGTTTTTCCTCCTATCCCTTCAAAATGCATGTAAAAAGTCGTGTAATCTATCTGGAATTGCTTATAAGGTCCATAGAGATATATCTTGCAGAATATTTCTCCAGAACATGCCCCACATATTGTGATGTATATAGATGCTATAACAATTGTCTTTGGGGAGGCATCAATTGCATGTATTGAAGCTGGCAATGACCACAGTTTGCCAAATTTAGCCCTCTGGTTGTTTTCCACCTAGATATCTCATGTTACTTTCAATTGTTAGTTGCTACACTGCATTTCATTCTGCTGATTTTAGTATTTCAATTTTTTGTGGTGGTTGATGTACAAATGTAGTAGTAATCCGTTATTTGGACAGGCGATCCCTGCTAGTCAGGTTAAGGTTAACACTCTTGATGTCTGTTCGTTTTTACATGGGAATAGCATTAGTTAACTGCATGAAAAATAATGAATTTCATTCTTCCATGTTGCTTCTAGCTTTATTTCCAGAGTGGAAACTACTTTGAGTTCTGGGTGGTGGGACACTTTTCTTAATCTGGTGAGGGGTGGTTGGGAGTGATTGTAGCATATCCTTGGTCCACAACTTACATAGGTAAATGTCATATCAAGGTTTCCCTAATATATAATTTCTATATGAGCATAGCCAAATGACACATGGAGAAAACTAAGTCTTAGCTCCATCCATTTGGGAAAACCATCTTGGTGTCACTTCATTCTCATCAAATTTGACAACATAAAAAGGTCAAAAGGTTGTATTCTGGGGACCCAAATAAAGGTTTTGTTCCTTTCTCTTAAGAAGAGAGAATAGACTGAGACAAAAACGTGCGCTGGTGGAGTGGCTATCACGTGATATTTGGAATAGTTGGGTAGAATGATAAGCTTATATTTCTTTGTTACTACTGGATGGAATTAACAAAGCAATATTGTGTCACAAGGTTTGGCTTGTGTATTGATTATCTATAATTAGGATTAGTTAGGCCAAAAGAAATTTGATATGTCCATGACAAAAGGGTGGCTGCACAGTTACAACAAATCACAGGGAACCCATGCTAATTTTTACCAGGGTCAAGTTTTGTGACATGTTGGGTCGGTAATGACCTGCCCATTTGCTCACTGCACGGAATTATAAAATTTTTGAGGTACAGCTTGCTGATGTCCATTGAAATGTGAACCAGGTGTGTCATAGGTTGCTGTTCCATTGATTTATTGATATTAATTGAGCTGAATGTATTTTTGTGCATTGATGTATATGCAATAAAGCAAGAGCCAAGATGTATATTCGTTTGTCTGTAAGAGTGTTATGCCAAGGGGATAGGTTTTCTCTTTTTTCTTTTTTATATTTGAATTCACTGATTTTATTTTTCCCATGAACTTATTAAGGGTGTTTCCACCTCAGGATGGGTGAAGAGCATTCTTTTATCCTAAAACCAGCATCTTCAATGTTGAAGAAACTCAAAGCATATAGTGAAAGAAATTCTCGATTGTCAAATTGGTGTCTTACTTCACAGACTTTTGAAGAAAGAGGAGTTCTTCAACTACTGATCAGTGTGCAATTACGGTATCTTGTTGGGGCAACTACACTGGTATATATTGCTCTTAATTTACCAGATCATCTAATATACTTTAAAAAGTCAATTGTTTTTGTATTTTTACCTTTTTTATTCTGTCTCTGATGTCATTTTTGTCTTAATGTAGAGTCAAGATTGATTTTCAAGCAACCCACAACCTGGTGACCACGGATCTCAAGGGATCTTATGATATCTGTAGCTTCTGAAATATCAGGACAATCTTCTGAGCCCAACGAAAGAGTCGCTCAGCTTCCAGTTCAGGTTTTGTACTAATTTAACTTTCCTTCTCGCTCTCTGTCTATCTTCTAGTTTTCATATTACTAGTTCAAAGTGTCAGGTCTTAACTATTCAGACTTCAAATTTGACGTCCCAAGACCTTACTTTGACAGTTCTTCCTCTGACCTCATTTACTTCTTCTGTGGTGTCCTTCAATTCTTCACCGTCATCACCAATGAACCCCTTTCTTGGTTTTTTGGAGTTCACAGGAAAAGTAACTGATGAACATTCGGTGAGCACAGTACCTCTTGAATTAGAGAATCAGAAGCAGAATGGCAATAGTGGAGTTACGTCTGTGTCGCTTAACAAGCAGGCTTCTCCTGTACCCGAAATAATTCCAAGTTCTGATTTGGGTTGTGCACATCTGTGGCTGCAGTTAGAGTTCCGTTAGGGTAATTTGCCTGTCTTCCCTTTCTTTGACTTTCTGATTACACAGCTGATTAGTATTTACTCTGGTTTGCACCAGATGCATTCCGTCTCAATCTACGGCTACCATCAAGCTCGAGTTACTTCCATTGACCGATGGCGTAATCCCTCTCGATACTCTACAGATTGATGTTGAGGAGAAAGGTACCCGACTGCGTACTTCCATTCCTTCTGTTCGTTCTAGCCAACGTGCTTGTACATTTGTCAGAAGAAGTCTTGTTGTGTATGCCTATTGTGCTATCCACTTGCCAGTTCTGTGCATTCACTGATTCATACCTCAAAACAAACTTTAGCATTTAGCTTTGTAGTTGTTATCCTGGTCAAAGCTGCGGTTCTCATGTGGAATTCCATTTTGCGATAACAGGTGTTGGTTATATCCCGGAGCATTCACCGCAGATAAATGCAACTACCAGCATTTCCACAGGGATAATTGTACAAAATCGCCGAAAGCAATCAAGTTGTGAGTGCTGGGCTGATTGTGCCCGGACACGTAGCAGCCAGGTATATGTTTTCCTCATTCGGTGTGTCTAGCAAGGTTCCTCGTGTTCATTTGTCTAAAAACTTTATAGCCTCGTGTAACGATTGTGAACACCCATCTTGCCAGCACCATTTGAGTTATACATCCTATCCTCAATGCAAAAGAATACAATTATTATATTATGTTATTAAGAGTACGATAGATACAAGAGAAAGTAGATTAATTATGTCTCGTTAATTATTTTGATATAATATAATTATTTAATTAATAAAAAAAATTATAATTAATGATAAATAAAAAAATAAAAGTAATTTTACTTAAATTAAATAAAACTAATTAAATAGTAAAATTTTTAATTTTTAATTAATAATTGAATAATTTTATTAAATTAGTATAATTATGTTATAAGATTATTTTTAATTAATTTTTTTTTAAATATAAATTTTGTGGTTGCCTTTATTAATTCATATCTCTGGTTTCTGTTGTCTGCTTTCCCTTCTCTCTTACTTAATCTTCTCCTGTCACTCAAATTCCGTCAAGGAGAGGGGGAAGAGAGTGTGGAAACCATGATCATTGAATTTTGATTAATGATAATGACCTTAATTAGCACAAACCATATCTTTGATAACTTGCAAAAATCAGAATATCTTGAAGATAGCCACAACAAATTAAAAAAAAAGAAAGGGTATTAGTTAGCACGAAAACGTCAGTGTCGAAGCAGCAGCACGCTGATGCCCAGAAGTCAAGCCCAGATTCCTTGAAGTACCAAACAAGCCCTTAAAAAATCACATTATTCTTTACACCTCACACCCCTTGCCTCTCCAACATAAACATTCTTTTTATTTGTTTATTTTCTAAATAAAATAATATTATACTAAAATTAAACCTTAAAAAGCTAATATTTCATAAATAAATAAATAACGTTATGATCATGTTTAACAAGATTAAAATTTTAATTCAATTATAAATTAAATTATAATAAAAATAAAATAAATTAACAATTAAAAAATGGATAAAATGTTTACATGTAGTAATTATATAATTTTTAATATAAGTTTGAATTAGTCACGTAAATTAATAATAATTTAAAATAAATTAAAATATTAATATAAAATTTAAATTTTATGATAAAATATTTTAAATATTTAAATATATAATTATGATTAAATTAAAATAAAATTTAAATTAATTTTAAAAAAAAAGAAAAAGAAATTGAAGGAATGAAGAATGATAGGATGCATGCTAGCAAAGGTGAGCTCAATGCGACGCGCGCGTTGAGTGTCAGGCCACCTAATCGAGACACGTCACCATCCGACTGGGTCCCCTCAACTCTATCTCTCCTACCCGAACTGCCCACCGTTTTCCAATCTCTCTTCGTCCCGACCGACCTGCCCGGCCTCCACTCTTCGTCTTTTCCAACGTGCAAATTACAATTCCAACAGCCCTTCCGCTACGAGCTGTGTACGGTCGACTCTCACGGTCAGTCGGGCAGCGGAAACCACCCTTTTACCCGTTTTCTCCGGGCAGGCTGATTTTGCTTTTCCTAGTCTTTGATTCGATTAAAATAAAATTAAAAAGACAACCGATAATAAAAAGTTTACACACAAATATATAAAAAATGATATTTCATCCATTTTTCTTTTAATTAGTTTCTTTGCTGTGAACTTCTTGTTGTGAGTTCTTGTATGTTTATGGAGCTATTCATTTTGTTGGTTTAACTGAGATTTGTTTGTTTCGGGCTTTTTTTAATTTATTATTTTTGTTATAGTCAAGCTTATTTGTTGATGCCAAAGTACTTTAGTTTTGAGTTCAGACAAAAGTGGATCAGTCTTAAGTTACCTTGTTTGAACTGGTACGCGTGGTCTATCTCTACCTCAACTGGGTTAGCTTGTTTTTGTTACTTTGACCTGGTTTTGGTAGGTGTTGAAGTGAAGAAGTACTTAAATTTTGCAACTTTTTGGTGGTTCTTGAATGGGGTGAGAGCAAAGGAGTGATTTTGAGGGTTTGATGAGTTTTGGGTTTGTGATTTTAGGGTTTGTTAACAGAGAAAAGAATGGGTTTTGATGGTGAAAATGGGAAAGTGAAGAGTTCTTGGGATTTGAGCAAATCAAAGACAACGAAGGAGAAGAAGAAAGTTGAAGATGAAGTGGAGGAAGAAGGAGATACTGGGTGTTGGCTCAAGTTGGGCTTTATTAGAAGCTGCATTTCTTCAAGATCCAAAGTTGATAGCTCTGTGAGTGGCAGTGGCACTAGTACCCATTATGGTAATTCGTTGTCTACTGGGGAACTTCCTTTTTCTTTCAAGTTTTACTTGTTGACTTGTAATCCGATATAACACTACTGCTGGTTTTTCTAGGAATTTTAGTTGTTACTTCTTCTTTGACGAGATTTTCTTATGATCTTGATGGATGCGTTATTGTTTTCTAGTGTTCTGTAACGTTTTGGATAAATAGTTGGCTAAACGCGCCTAAGTGTCAGCGCAATTGTGGACCAGCGAGGTCAACTAGTCAAGTTTAACTAGTTTCTGTTTATCGTGAAAACATGGAGTGTTCTTATGAAAACTGGTTTAGTGAGTTCCTTGGTTTGAAATATCCTTGTGAGAGGCTGTGTTAAAGTGAAAGAGTGATTCTCATGTTAAGTTAATATCAACAAACAAGAGAGTAGTGTGATTTGGGTTGTTATGGATTGGTAATTTTTGTTCCCCTTTTGATGACTCAAACTTTTCCTTGAACCTGCTTAGCGAATTTGGGATCCAACTGTTCAATTTTTAGAAACAAAGAAATTTGTGGCTATTTTCCTTCTAGGTTGCCCAGAGGAACTGAACCCCAGACTTTCTGGGAGCAACCACTTTCAAATTCATATCTTTAGATAGTTATTTGTAAATCCATTGGAGAATGGTGCAATATATGGAAATTTGAGTTTTGTGTGTCAATTGGATACTTCTTCCTTTACAAAATTAAATTATTTAATCAGCATATGACATAAAATTGTTTGTGGATCAGCAGACAGTAAATCAATGAATGATACAATCAGAGACCAACCAGCACCTCCTGTTGTGTCGTCTACAACCACTAGTAATGCAGAAAGTAATTCATCCACTTCTAAGCTTGAAGAAGAGCTTAAAGTTGCTTCTCGGCTACGGAAGTTCACATTTAATGATCTAAAGTTGGCAACACGAAATTTTAGGCCTGAGAGTCTTCTTGGAGAAGGTGGTTTTGGCTGTGTTTTCAAGGGATGGATAGAAGAAAATGGAACTGCTCCAGTTAAACCTGGCACAGGGCTGACTGTTGCTGTTAAAACCCTCAACCATGATGGCCTTCAGGGCCACAAGGAATGGCTGGTGGGCAACCTCTCTAATCTGTCCTACTTTCTGTATATGGTTTCGATGACTTCATTGTTTTTTTTTAATTTTTTATTTTCTACATTCTAAATGCTCTCTTTGCATCTTGGCTTATCTATGTGACAGGCTGAAGTGAATTTTCTTGGCGATCTTGTTCATCCTAACTTGGTTAAATTAATTGGTTATTGCATTGAAGATGATCAAAGGCTACTAGTGTATGAGTTTATGCCTCGAGGAAGTTTAGAGAACCACCTTTTCAGAAGTACGTGGCTGCATTTCTGTCTTTAACTATGCAGTTTTAGTTTCTCCATCAGTTATGCTGATGTTGGACATAGTAACTTTCTTTAGTATGGGCAGAGTCTGGTTCAATATTGGAGGTTTCTGCTTTTTGGCTCAAATTTAGCTCTTTAATTGCAGTTGTTTGATGTTTTCTTGACATTACATTACATGCAGGGTCCTTGCCTCTTCCATGGTCCATAAGAATGAAAATTGCTTTGGGTGCTGCTAAGGGTCTTGCCTTTCTTCACGAGGAAGCTGAAAGGCCGGTGATTTATCGTGATTTCAAAACCTCCAACATCCTATTAGATGCAGTAAGTGACAAAACTACAGCAATTTGTTTTTCCTAATCCCTATTGTGGTTTGTATTTTTATTTACATCCTGTTTCAGGATTATAATGCCAAGCTTTCTGACTTTGGACTTGCAAAAGATGGTCCCGAAGGAGATAAAACCCATGTATCAACCCGGGTAATGGGGACCTATGGATATGCAGCCCCAGAATATGTGATGACTGGTAGGTGTAATAAAAGAAAGTTCATCTTTGAGTTCTGCCTCCTTTTCCTTTTCTAGTTAATTGACCTCAAAAGGGAAATGAGAAAAGGAAGCTCTTAATAGTAGTTAGGTGATGGTTATCAGGATAATTCACTTATTGCCCTCTGTATCTATCGGGGGCACAATTTTACTTGATGCTCATTTTTATCTCAAGTTTTGTGTAGTGGACTGACAATGATTTTATGCCACGATCAAGAGTAATTCTTCTCACTTGCTGATATTTATTTGATGTATTGTTGTTGCTTTTGGTGCTCAATCCATCTCTTCACTTTTCTCACCCAATGTCTTGTGAATAACATAAAGTGTAGGCTGGCTGCTGCTGTTTCCACCCATCTAGGACTTGTAAGGTCATATCATGGAGTTGGGACTCTAATAACTTTTGTGAAAGCTTATGATATCTGCTTCCATATATACACTTTAAAGAAAAGTGGGCAGGCATTTTGCTGGCACTTTGGGGCATCTTAACTGGTTGTTTCTATTACTAGATTCTCATGCTCAATGACCTGTGCTCGGAAAAGTCTGAAGTTTGATGTTGTGTACCTTTGTTTTTTAAAGGCATGGTTTTATGATATTGCAGTCCTACTATGCCTATCTTGATACTAGACTCTTTTGATTCTTCATTTGATCTGATTAGACTAATATATTTGTCTCAGGACATCTTACATCAAAGAGCGATGTCTACAGCTTTGGGGTGGTTCTACTTGAAATGCTGACTGGCAGAAGATCTATGGACAAAAACAGACCAAATGGAGAACATAATCTTGTTGAATGGGCTCGGCCACATCTAGGAGAAAGAAGAAGGTTTTACAGATTGATTGACCCTCGGCTTGAAGGTCATTTTTCGATCAAAGGTGCCCAGAAAGCTACACAGTTGGCGGCTCATTGCCTTAGCCGGGATCCAAAAGCCAGACCCCTCATGAGTGAAGTTGTTGAAACTTTGAAGCCTCTGCCAAACCTCAAGGACATGGCGAGCTCATCATATTATTTCCAGAACATGCATTCCGAACGAATAGGTTCAAGCCCGAATACTAGAAATGGCATCCGAGCACAGGCTGGTTCGCTTCCAAGGAATGGACAGAGGAGCCTTTCCATTCCAAATGGTTCCTACGCTTCTCCATATCATCATCTGTACCCCCATCAATCACCTAAACCCAATGGTAAACCATAACGTTGGGTCAATTCTATCTTTCTCTGACCCCACCTTGTCCATTTCTTTTCTGTCACTCAGTATAGATGTAATTTCTGTCAAAGCATTTGTTCTTGGACAACTGAAAAAGCAACAGAGAAAGATGCTCTTATGTTGTGTTCGGAGTGATGAGCTCCCAGCAGGGGAAGATGTCAGCTCATTTCAAGCTTATGGAGGAAATTGTCTTCTGTCAACAATACGTTGATTCGATATATTTGGATTAAAGAAATCAGATTCTCTTGCCCCTCTTTCCTTCCTGATAAATTCAAGTTTTCCCTTGTTTTTTGTCAAGAATGATGTGGGTGGTGATAGAAGTACATTGCGCAGGGCAGATTAACATATTCTGTTTAATTTTCTCCACCCATTTCATCACAGCCTCTTGATTGAAAACACAGCAAAGCAAACAACCCGTATCATCATCTTCCTCAATTACAAGGAACGAATTAAGACTTAGCGGTTTAGATGTCTCTGTAGCTTGCGGTTGTTGCAGTTATTTATTCATTTATACTGAAAATGTCAGACGCTGAAACAATTTAGAACCTCCAGCTGGATGTAAAGAAGCTTGACCCTATTCCATTGAAGATTTGATTTGGCTTCATCAAGCTGTCTTCGATAAAGATTTGGTTCATGATCTCATTGTCAAGCAGCTCTCCTTGTCAGCTGCTCTGTGGACGTGCTCTCGAAGATCATGTGTGCGTTTCCAACTAAAAATCCATCGCGCCTGTGGAACTCTTTTAACCTATGAGACATGGAAATATAAATAAAGAAATGGTTAGCAATTCCGGCCTGCCACCACCAAATTTTCTCTAATAATCATGAAGCAAATCACGAAAACTTCTCTATGAGATGAAGACGACAAATATTCGCGATGACTAACCATCCAGCTCACAGCTGTGCTCACCTCACAGTCGGGTAGATTTTGATATGGAGGCAGCACAAGGCGTTCTGCAAGCTCTATGTATGAACAGGGGACAGATTTAGTGACACCGTCAGAAATACAGAAAGGGATTGAATCAGCTACTGTTGAGCTTTGCAGCAAAAGAGCTTCAGGACTCCCTGGAAATGAACGAAATGAAATCGTAAAATAATCGAATTCCGCTTTCAATAAATATTCAATTAGATATTTTATTTTGTAGAATCGATGAAGGTGTAGTGCCAACAGTTGCTAGTTGGAAGGTGGCAGGTGCAAAAGTGTATTTACCCTGAACAATGTAATTTTGCAGAAATTTTCAATGTGTTGATTGTCCGACAAAACAAAAATACAAGATGGAAGTTCCAGGAAGAACATTTACACCGTGTTTCAATCATGGATGTAGAGCCTGAAATTTGTCAAAAGACCATAACCATTTGAGCACTCTTCCCTGTGTTCCCTAGCTTTGGAAAAAAGCTTGCATCAAGCTAGCAACTTACAAAGGTTCCGACTTTCATAGCTACTTTCAGATCAAGTGATCAACTCTCCTCCATACAACAGCATGCAGAAAAGGCACCCATAGATCTTTGAACAAACTACGATTAGACCAGTGAACTGCCAGCATCTCATTGTTAGATTAATACTTGTGAAGGTTGATTTTGAAGAGGCCTTTAGTATAATTTTTACGCTGCGGAAACTTGCTACATGCACCTTGCATCTATTCAACGAATAGATGGGACACTCAAGTCTGACACACTAATGTTTCTTGGCATTTACCTGCATTTTAAGTGAAATAATTTCTCTGCCTCAAAATTACAGGTGTTGCAAGAATAAATTGTGAAAAACAAAAGTGACAAGAAGTTGATAGATCCCAGTAGTTGTTTGAGTAAATAATTGGCATGGGAAGTTTCCAAATCTCCTGTTTCTACATGATTTACGAGGGCACCTGTCTGCAAAAATAAAGAGCAAAAAATTAGTCACATACCTTGCAGAATTCCCCCTTCGGAATTCAACCTGAATCCATTGTTTGCAATGAAGTCATTAAGCCTTTTGATATTATTCAAGTGGGATTTCAGCTGATGGATGAAAATAGTAATATGGTTCACTGCATGACCATTGACGAGGGTCCAGGCAGCATATTCACTTTCCCCAAGTAATAGGTATAACAAATTGCACACAGGTGTCCCATAATTAAAGTTCTAAGATTGTTAATATCACTTCGGACAATGCAATCTAATCAGTTAAACCACATAAAATAATGGTTAATTTGTTTTACATCTGCATTCTTTCTGCTTGCTTGAATCAAATGAGTTGTTCTCAATGAACAGTACCCACGCACAGACAAACACGGAGCAACAGACGATGGTACCTTGCCAGTAGTTGAAATTCAGAATGCAAAGGCTTCTGCCACGTTAATGATCCCAGAGCACTCGCAAGAGCTGCGTGTTTGTTTCCACCACCAGACGTTCCACTGTATTTTCTAATTTTTTTCTGAACGCAAAAAGCAACACGCATTATTAAATGAACAAGTGTTGCAGATTACTATTAATAGGCAGATAAGGAGATATCAGTGAAATTTTCCATGGATGAAATTCACAAGCAGGACTAATTAGACCATCCATTCGTATTGCATATGACTTCCTTACATTCTCATTTATCCTCCATCAACATTAGAGTAATCTGGACATGAAGCGCATGACAAAATACAAAAATCTCAACTTAATGCAGATGAAAAATTTTAAAGAAACAAAGCCAGACCAAGAAAACCTTTACCTTGATTCCCACTAAAATCATCAAATTGTGTTTAAAGTAAGGGGTAAAACAGATGTTTATAATCTCAAGAAGAACAGTTAGGAGAACACACCTGAGTTTGTTGACTCATCTGATCTACAAGAGGCTCTGATATGAAGCCTCTATGCAAAGACCCAGTAAAACCGCTGCCACCATCAGGATGGGGAATATTGGGTGGAGAAAACCGAAATGCTTTTAGTTGTTTAGAAGGAAATCTCAGCTCCTCCCGCTGAGTATAGCCATAATCCAGGAAAAAGCTTGCAATAGAATCAATTCCATGATCATTTTCCTACAATGTCAAATGGAAAGTAAATGTAGATGCACATCACCGACTGCTATGACTATTTTACTTTATTTCTAAAGTAGAAACAAATTTGTCTTAATTAAATAATGGTACAATACCACTTTTTCTACGTCAATGCATAATTCTCATCGCTGTCCTTGTCTTCCTCTGATATGGTAAGCTCTCCCATTGTCTCCTACTACCGAATTTAGGACTTACCCATGATACAAGGAAACCAGAACGCGATACCTCAGGGAGAATCTCTGCCACGTCATCGAGTTGATCAAGATTGGGGTGCCACGTCGTTACACTTACTCTATTCCTAATATCTAATATCCTATCAATGTCGTGAACGGAACGGAATGCTATTTTCATAATAATTAATCTTCGTCTAAACCGTTGATCCAACTGATTATTTATCCCCTTGGGCGAGAATTGATGTGATATTACACGAAATGATCAAGAAAGAAGAGATGATGATAAATTATACAAGAGATGATAAATTAAACGACTTTTAATTTTAATTATATATTTTTAAAAAATTTTAAATAAAATTATTTTATTAAAAGTATTAATTAATAAAATAAAAAATTATTTATTTACTATAAATAATTTTTTTTTAATAAAGCTTCACTCGTGACAAAATTAAATCAAAATGACCATTTTGTACGTGCCCAACCAACAACGGACATGGAAGTCAAATCGTGAATCACGAGCCCACTAAAGCTTCTTTTCCTTGTCGTTTCGAAGAAGAATTAATTCCATGAATCATAATAACGGATTGGACCAGCATGAACCCACCCCACTAATTATTCAGAGGAGTGAAAGCTCGCCAAATGTCTCAATGCCATACTCTCTTTCTATTTGAGCACTAGGGTTTGTTTACGGCATAAACACACACACACACATGTATATAAAATTTATATTTTTAAATTTTTATAATATATATATATATATATAAATACTTGTACTATTTTTACAAATTTTAATTATTAATAATTTTAATTATTTTTATAAAAATTTAATGACTAAAATACCCTTAAGTACTACGTCGTATACTGTTTTAAAAAATGCATTCGGTAAGGGTATTTTGATCATTCCACAGTTATTGAGGACCTATTTGATATAGATAGAATAACTGTGTCGATTATAAAACTATAAAATGTTGGAGATATGTCGATTAGTATAGCATTTGTCTCTATCTCCCCGCAATTTCTCGCTCGTCTCTTTTCGTAGAAAATGCGGGCACTACTTTCGTAGGGACGCGGGTAATCGCAGTTTTAAGTACACGCGCACGTTCTCCTTCTTTTGTGAATCTCATCCTCATCACACTTCCGAAAACTTTGAGCACAGAGTTCTTGGTAAGCGAAGATATTTCATGTTTCTGTGTTGTAATCTATAATATAATTCTGGTGATTGCAATTGCTGCGGTTTCTCTGTTACGCTTTTTTTTTAATGTTTTAATGCTGCTATTATTTTCTGCGAGAGTATAGTGAATTTTGGGTTTGCATGAACAAATTGAAGTTTTCGATGTGTTTTAATTAGAATTTCGGTGTCTTGAGTTGAAATCGTTCTATTGTTAGGAAAATTGCAATTGAGATCATTTCTTGATAGTGTTTTGTGAAATGATACACAGTTAATTTCATTGTAATTTCGCTTAAATTGGATAAATACGTAGGTTTTTTTTTAGCTGCTGATTTAATTTTCATTGATTTTGGATCAATTTGTGTCAGAAACACGTTGTTTTGGAGTTACTGGATACAGATGTTTCTTAGCGGAGAGTGCGTAGTTCATCCTTTTTGTTTTGTTTACTTGTTGCGATGATTTGTTCTGTACTTTTGATATTTGAATAAGGTGTCAATGTGAAACTATGAGCTGTATAGACTAATCAATCAACTATTGGGGATGACTTATTTTAGAACGTATCTGCTGCAAATAGTTTAGTATTGAGCAGCAAATTTTCAGTTATTTTTTTAAACTGCCAACATATATTTTCTAAGCAGTTGGGTCAGTAAAGTTTGAATTGTATTTAGTGTTTATCATACAACTCTGTATATGCCAATAGCATCAAATAAATTGTTCTGTATTTGTTGTTCTTTATTTTTTTAATAGAGCCAACTCTGTTTTTTTCCCCAACCTAATTAGTTGGTTCCTTGTTGACTTAGTCTGGAAATATTCATGGTTATGTGTTTATACAATGATGTGTTAAGTTGATTAATTCATGCTTAGCAGTACTGCTAGATTGAGGTCAATGGTTTTAACATAATTTATGCATGTTCTTACAGTTTTTCCAAGGTAGATATTAATTGGGATAGCTTCTATGAGATATAATTGATTAACAAATGTATTCTTAGTTTAAAATTATATATAGGTAGTTGTTTGATAAGTGCTGTGATGTCACCTTATTTACAGATCTCTTGTATCAGTTTGATTTGATGCTGGATTTTCTAGATATGTTCTTAGGCTTTGTGTGAATTTCTGATTTTTAACCCTTGTTTCTGATGCATAGTCAGTTTATTAATCATTGTGGATTGTGTGATGACAGGAAAATATTTGTTTCAATTTTGGTTTTGTGGTCATAACACACTTGGGAGAATAAAAAGGGGAAAATTGTCATTGTAATGTTGTTTTTTTTTGATGTTGTAAAAAGGTTTCCTTGTAGGTTACAGTAAATTTTTATAGCTGTTAAATGTTGTTATACCATCCTAATGCCATCTGGAAATGTTTGTTTGTGTTTACATGGTTTTGTCATGCATTATATGCATTCAGCATATAGTGACTGCCCTTACAAAAGAGCTCTCTGTTCTAGTTCTTACATTGTCCGGCCATAGCTGTTTTGAATTAGGTAGAATCAACAATGGGACAAGCTTTGGGTTGTATTCAGGTGGATCAGTCCACTGTTGCTATCAAAGAAACCTTTGGCAAGTTTGATGATGTGCTTGAACCTGGTTGTCACTGTTTACCTTGGTGTTTGGGGAGCCAGATAGCTGGTCAGCTCTCATTACGTGTACAACAGCTGGATGTTCGATGTGAAACAAAAACCAAGGTTTGTTGCATAAACTACCGCCGCCTATTGGATGATTTAAGTTTGTTATATCTTCATGCCATCTCCCTATTTTGTTATGTCCACTTTTTTTATTTTTCTGCTTAGTTCCTTGTTTGGGAGGAGCACACTATTGGTTTAGTAACATAATAATAGAAAGATGATAGCATATCTGGCTTCATTACTTTGTACATAAAGAGAGAGAATTATGTCCTGATTTTATAGCATTCAAGCTTGAATTCTCAGTAAAACTCGTGTATTTGTCACTGTTAGAACTCTGCATATTTTTGTCTGTTGTACTATTGATCACTTGGATTGAAACATTTATTTGTTAAAGAGCACTTTTGATTATATTCTGATATCAGTTTTTCTTCAGGACAATGTGTTTGTTAATGTGGTTGCTTCCATTCAATACCGAGCCTTGGCAGATAAGGCTTCTGATGCCTTTTATAAGCTCAGCAATACTAGATCACAGATCCAAGCTTATGTCTTTGATGGTATGTATCCATAATGTGTTTGTAACAATCTCATTACTTTTTGTATTGTATAAATGAGAATGCATCTTAGTGGGCTTTAGTTATGTCTTGAAATATAGTTCCAATTTTTGTGATCGTTCGTATTATCTGCAGTTTCCTTTACAGTTCCTACACAAGTTTTTTTTGTACTTATTCTCCAAGATTATGTTGTTTTGCAAAGTTCATTCTGAATAATTGGATTGTTGCAGTTTTGGATAAAAGAAGTTTAATGCTTAGGAAATTTAAAATTTTCCTAGTTTTTTTATGTAGGCTTAGAGCATGGTTATTTGAATGTTTTAATAGTTATTCTGTGTTTCATAACATATTGCCCTGGAAGTAAAGCTTGAATTTTTGAATTTAAATTGCTTGTCCATGTAGGACGGTTGATCATTTGATTTCATTGGACTTGCATTCTGATGTAATTATTGGGAGGTTAAGAAGATTTGATTCAAGCTTTTCTCTAACAACTTCACTAACCTTGGAGAAGATTCTATTCTGTGTTTTTTAGATCAGAGTTTGCGGGAGGTACTAACAGGTCTATGTTTCTGGTTTAGTTATTAGAGCAAGTGTTCCAAAGCTGGACCTGGATGCAACCTTTGAACAGAAGAATGACATAGCAAAAGCTGTGGAAGAGGAACTCGAAAAGGTACTTCCTGGTATTATTTTTATGGTTAAGGATTTAACAAGTTGCTCGAAACTTAAAAAGGGATTGTTTTTAATTTGGTATGTATTTGTAGGCCATGTCACTTTATGGTTATGAGATAGTTCAGACTCTCATTGTGGATATTGAACCAGATGAGCATGTGAAGAGAGCAATGAATGAGATCAATGCTGGTATGATATATATATTTTTTTGTGGGACTTGTTTACCAGTTCTCAGTTGTTAGTCTTCTACTCCATGAAGACAATATGATTGACTGGTAATGTTGCCCTTTATTGTTCCCATTGTTGACTAGTGGGCCATCTTGGCTAATCTAAGAATGATACGCCATGGTTACCTGCTGGTGGACCATTTCAGTTAATCTACAAATGATATGTCATATTTGACTGTAGGCCATTATTGGCAATATAAGAATTATTCAAGTGGATTTTCCTCACCAGGTTTAACTTTTATGGTTCTTGTTCTTGCTACCATAGCAATATTAGACATGTCTGAAAGTTGGTACCTGGTTTTGAAGCTGCACTCTCTACCTAAGCGACACATGCCCCTAAATACTGTTTAGTGTTGCTTGACCTGATAGGATAAAATGGCCTGGCTAGCTCTTTAGTTTATTGTAAGAATTTTCAAAGACTAAAATTATCAGTTTCTGGTTTTGTTTCTTTTTACCTGTTTACTTTACCACAACTGATTTGACCCTAGCACCTCCATCCTTGCTCTGCGCGGGATTTGATCCCAGGACATTTTATGCTACCACAAGAGATATCACCAACTAAACTAAGCTGGTACATAGATTATTTGATTATGGTGCTCTCTTTGTTACATGGAGAACATGTCCAAGTAAGAAGCTATCTTCAAATCATTATGTTTAACGATAATTGGTGCAAAATGTTTCTAACTATAATATGAACTGTCATAACAGCTGCCAGATTGAGGGTGGCTGCAAATGAGAAAGCTGAAGCAGAGAAAATATTGCAGATCAAGCGTGCTGAGGGAGAAGCGGAATCAAAATATTTGGCTGGCCTTGGGATTGCACGGCAGCGTCAGGCAATTGTTGATGGGCTGAGAGATAGTGTGCTCGCCTTCTCTGAGAATGTGCCCTGGGACATCATCTAAGGATGTTATGGACATGGTTCTGGTCACTCAATATTTTGATACCATGAAGGAAATTGGTGCTTCCTCAAAATCTAGTTCTGTCTTCATCCCACATGGACCAGGTGCTGTCAGAGACATTGCTTCCCAGATCAGAGAGGGTCTCCTTCAGGCCAATGCTACTACTATGTAGGAAGTTGGCACTACCTCAAAGTCTAGCTCCATTTTCATTCCATATGGAGCGGGTGCTGTTAGATTCATTGTTAAGTACTCCAGTTTGGATATAACCGCTTTTAGCTTTGATAGTTTGTGAAGAAGTTTTGTGTAATTATCCAAGGCTGTTCCGTTACTTTCTAGCATAATACCGGAAAGAAGCTCGCAGCTGCTGCCAGGTAAGCTATGAACGGTAGATAATGTTGATATACATGTTCATGAGTGCAGTTGTTAATTTGGCTATGGTGTTATCAGATGTTAATAGAACTTAAAGTATGGCATATAGTTTGGTAAATTTTGTGGCAGTTTTGATTTCCGCTTTTGTATTAATTACTTAGTTTTGGATGATTTGAATGACAGCGGTAAAGGAAAACTGTGCGAATGATGCTTATTGTCGATACAAGACTTGTGCCATGCATAGCTGTTGCACGACACATGCAAGATGATTACGTTTAACCGGCTTAATCTCGGTTTGTTCAAAGCTTGTAAAAAGCATTTGCGGACTGTCGAGCAGGTGCCGTAACAAGCTGTTTTTACTGGAAAAAAAAACCTGGGGAGCCAGAAGTTAACACGTTGTTCTTCGTGCATTCCCGGACAAGTAGTAAGTAATAGAACCGTACTTGAAATTGAAATGGTTCACTCGTTATATAAACCAGACGTAGTGAGGAAGAAAATACAAATGATTTTAGAACAAGAAAGACTGAAAATTTGTCCTGCTTTCAATCTGGAGTTTATATTGTGAACCACAATGCACTGGTTATGGCAAAAAGTAGACGAAATCCGTGACAGGAAAAAACAGAAGCTAAAAAAGAAAACATGCATCATGGCGTCTGTGTAAAAACTTCCACATTGAAAAATATGTTGCTCAAAAACAAGTACACCCTCAATTCAAGGTTGGATGCACGGAAAATCTAACAAACAAATTGTCAATGCTGGTTTGAGACACCAGCCAGATAAATTATTTCTGTAACGCACATCCACGGCATCCGTGAAAACAAATAACAGCAGGCAATGAGAACAAAAGTTTGGACAACAGACATTTGAACATCATTCTAACATCCCATTATTGTTCCCCACCTCTCAAAAGCAAAGTTTGTCCTGCCCCTCAACCAAGAATACTTGCTTAGTCTATGGTTTGAGTGCCAAAGCAAGCCCGACCCTAGCACTCTTTTCAATGGCCCTGGTGTCCACCTCTCCTGAAATAGTAAAGAGGGATTTTGGACGCCACTCATGCTGGATGAGAGCACTTGCCTTGCCATAGTTGTTCACACGGGTCTTCACCGAGGTCAAAGGATCAAGTGCATGCTGAGTCCCAATTGTAAGAGTGTTTTCATTGCTTGAAAAGCTGTGGGTCAGCTCCGCACCAACAGCTGTATTGGTCAGTGGGCTTACAATGTGGTAGTAGGAAGCATTAAGGGTGTCACCTTTGTCATTCCTGCACTCCCAAGTTAAATAAAAACAACCTCATGAAAAAAGGCAAAGTATATCAGACCACACATTGCACAGGCTGTAAACAGAACAAGGATAAAATTTTAACGTTCCCACCCTAATAAAAATAACCATAACTTTTCAATGTATCACTGTCACTCCACCAATACTTAATATGTATGGAGTCTGTATCGCTATAAATGGAAGACATCTTCAATAAACTTTTGAGAAATTTGAAATAATAATAACTTGTATCATTGAGTAAAACAATTTAAAGCAACTAATTTTCAGGACAAATCCCCATCTGCAGATGATTAATGGGGTGCATTTTACAATAAGATTGGGAAAAAGGAATAGCTTATGAAGAACGAACTACTCACAATGTCAGGGAAGCAATGAGGTCAGCTTGGGTATAACTCAACCCTGCATTGCATCTGGTGAAGTTCCCACTGGCAGTGTCAAATGAGAGATCAGTCCCAAGAGAGACGCAATTGTTTCCAATCACACCAGAGAAGTTAACAAGGGGATTTGCAGTCAATCCAATGCTAGTGCTTATTCCAGCATACTCATGCTGATATCGGAGTTCCACCTGTCACCACAATCACCACAATGTAGCTCATAAACCAGCAATAAATGACTATTTCACCACCGGCAGAACAAATAAACTTACATGAATAAAGTACCACATGCACTTTCAAAGTACAGCAGCATGAAAATGAGCTTCATTGATAAAGAAAACAGTTGAGGAAACTTCTCACCTTGCCAGATCTCTGATCAGGAACTTTAAAGCTAAAGATTGTCTTGAGTCCAGGTGCAGGTTCATCAACAGTGATGGTTGTAAAAAGCTAAACATCAATATAACCGACGACACATCCAATGATTAGAAGTGAATACCAATGCATGTTGAAAATAATGAACATTCTACATATGTGTGCATGCAAGAAATGGCAGGAGGAAAACCATCTTCCAGGGAAGAGGGAAACAAGCATGCACTAGTCCACCAATGAGAGGAGCCTCACTTCTAAATAAACTAATTACAGCTGTCAATCTCAAGAAAATTGATCACAAGTAACCCAATGAACGTGCAATTTGATTACTCAACACATGGAACCTCTAAACCTCATACAAAATTGAACCGAAAATGAAATTATTTCATAATCATTTTCATTATCATTGAGGTAGATTCATGACAGTATAGTTGAAACCAGGTTGTAGAGGCCAAAGACAAAATTCAGAACTAACACAAATCATTCACCCCATTTCTTCGCACCAAATCCATCAAGCAAAGAAATTTTAACACACAAGACTTTGTACGACTTCAATTTTGGCCAATAATGCCAGTTAAGATGCATAAACGGTAAATAGAGCATGAAGCCGTAGATACAACAACCACATTAAAAACGTAGCACTTTGGAAATGACATTGGTGCATTCAATAAAAACAAGCACTTTGGAAATTATGCCGGTGTGCAGTTCACTATCAAAGCAGCTATAACAAGCCACAAATCAGCAGTAATTATAAAACCAAAAGCAAGCAAGACTTACATTAGAGTTAGTGTCAACTTTAACATCAGTTGTGATGTTTTTGTTCTTCCACTGACTGCTCACATCGGCCAAAAACAGCTCACCTTTTTTAGCACCGCTCGAAGTTATCGCCTGCAATGCATTCCAAGCATTTATTAGGTTTAACAGGATTATTTTAACTGTACATATATGTATTGGATTTTCCAAAATTCTACAATTGACAAAATACCTAATATGAGCAAACTAACAAACAATTTCTTTCGCTTTCATTTTCTCGAGAACCAAACAAAAGAAAAGCATTGAAAATGATGATAATAGTTAAAAAGAACTCACAACTCCAGTTGAGGTGTACGTAGTGACGGTGAACTTGTGGTCGCTTTGGTAATCCTTGTAGAGAAGATCTAAGAAACAGAAGAACAACAAGAATATAAAAATTAAAAGGAATTTTATACTCCTTAAAAAAGGTGGACCAATCAGAATGGAAAATAAATTATTTCCTTATTCATAACGATTAACGAGTTACCTCGGGCTTTCTTGCCGATATCTAAGTAGAGACCGGGACCTTTCACCATGATTTTCCCGAGAAAATGGAAAGGAAACCAGGAGAAAAATAGATATTGTTTTGATTTCTCGTAGCTACTTCAAAAGAAAGAGAGGGAGGAAATTAACACAGTGAAACGAAAACCCTAATAAAGTAACTGAGTTGTTCGTCAGTAGAAGTTACTTGGACCGTTGGATCGCCTGTGGGGCAGCCACTAAATTATTTGGTCCGTTGAAATATATTAAAGAAGGAGTGCTAGGTTGTTATGCCCACGAGGACCGGAACAATTGGGCATATTCGGTTCGGTTTCTGATAACGTGCCGTCTCTCGGGTCAAAGGTGGCAACCAGTCAAGTTACGCCTACACCACGCTCGTCTTTCAAAATAAATAAATAAATAAAATATAAAATAATTTTTATTTAATAAAATTTGAAGGATTATTCTATTTATATTACATTAATTAAAATATAATCATATTTATTTATTTATATTTTAAATATTATTTATTACTTATTATAAAATATTTTAAATTATTTATTTTATAAATTAAAAGTTGAAAATTGAAAAAAGTATCGATACAAGAGATTGTCTTGTCTTTGTCTGAAATTTAGGGCCCAAAACGAATTCAGAAAAGAACAAGGATCGGAACGAAAAATTACCATAGCTTTTTTATTGCCGGGAAACTGGGGAAAAAGTTGCACCGATTTCCAAAAACGACAATGCATCCATGACGTACCTACTTTTTGTAATATTGTAAAAGTTGTCCGCATTGTTTATAATTTATTATTTTTCGTACCATTTTGCAAATTGAAAAGGCTTAATTAATATCCAAAGTCATATTGGCGGATTGTAATTTTCGGGTTTCAAATCCCATTAACAATATAATAATAATAATAATTATTATTATTATTATTATAATGAGAATAAATCAACGGCTATTAAAGACTCTTGCGAATGTCTAAGCCTTATTTTTCTTTTCTTGATCGTCTCTCTGTTCATGGTCGATCTAATCGATCAGAGCCATGTCGACCATTACAATTGAGCCGCTCCTCTACGGCCACCGGAGGCAGAATTTTAGTTACCGCCACAAAAGGGAGATATTATTGAAGCCAAAAACTTTGGATTACTCGTTGAAGTCGGTGTCCAGTGCAAGGAGATTCTGCATGTTCAAGAAGATTCGCGCAATCAAAGCGAGTAGCTCCACCACTACGGATACCGCTCTCGTTGAAACTTTTGAAGCTGGTGTCGTATTTTTCAAAGAGAGTTTTCCTCTCAGGAGAACTCAGAGGGTTTGTAATTCGGTTATTTGTATCATACGTTTCTGCGAAAATGTGCTTGTTTCTGTTCGTTTGTAGTTTTTAATTTTATATCGATCGTTTGTGATTTGGTAGGTGGAGGGAAAGATTTTTGTAAGGTTGGAGAGGGGGAAAGGTGAAAAGAATTGGCAGCTAAGTGTGGGATGCGATATTCCTGGCAAATGGATTCTTCACTGGGGAGTTTCTTATGTTAATGACAGTGGCAGGTTAGGTTGTAATTTCATTTTGATTAATTTGTACAAGTTTTAGATTTGATTTGTTTAATATGTTGTTTTTCATTTTTTTTTGTTTTTAAATTTTGGCAGTGAATGGGATCAACCTCCAAAGAATATGAGACCTCCTGGTTCTGTTCCCATCAAGGTATCGATTCGCTTTTACTGTTTTCTTTAAGTGCTTTTCTGGGAAATCTTATAACGCTTTTTTTGTTTTCTTTGTTATTTTTGGCTTTAGGACTATGCAATTCAGACACCGTTGAAGAAATTATCGGAAGGAGACATGGTTCGGCAAGTGAAGATTGATTTTGGTACCAAAAGTAAAATCGCAGCTATAAATTTTGTTTTGAAGGTTGTGTTTAGAAGTTAAGACATGGATTTCTTTCTTTTAGACGTGACAATTGCCAGAGTTTAAAGATATATTTGGCTGATCATATGTTTTCTTTTCTGGGGGATCTTGCTGCAGGATGAAGAAACTGGGGCTTGGTATCAGCATCGAGGAAGAGATTTTAAGGTGCCTCTTGTGGACTACCTTCAAGATGATGGCAATGTGATTGGTGCAAAAAGTGCCTTTGGTTTATGGTCAGGTTGTAAAAAGCATTGTATATAATTTTGTTTAAATATTTTTTAATTTGATGCTATGGATCTGTTCCCATCGACAATGACTTTCAATGTCAACTGCCAGTGTTTTAACCAAGGTTTGGTGTGATCCAATTCAAGGGGTAAACCACCTAATAATGTTATTTATTTGAGTCCAATATTCATTTTAATCATGAAGTTCTATCAAAGAGTGGGAAATTGTCTCTAAGATTTATTACTGTAAGATAAATGCTGTATAAACTGTCTATTTGTTACATCTTTCTTTTTGGATATTGGTAGTTGTCTTTCTTTTTGGAAAAGCTATAAAGCAGACTCATGCTTGCTAATTCTATTTTCCCTGATTGCTTTTTCCCTGTCTCCCTTTTCTGTTCAAGTGATATACTGACAGACCTTGTTGCTTACGCTTGTGTCTAGGGGCACTAGGAAAGTTATCTAACATGATTTTCAAAGCAAAAGCATCATGGTCTCAATTTCAAGATGGCAGCAGTGAATCTAGAGAGCATAAACAAGAAAATAGGTTCCTAGAAGGGTTCTATGAAGAACTCTCTATTGCAAAGGAAGTTGTTGTTGATAACTCAGTAATGGTTTCTGTTCAGAAGTGTCCTGAGACAGCTAAGAATATTCTGTATTTGGAAACTGATCTACCAGGAGATGTTGTTGTTCACTGGGGGGTTTGCAGAGATGAGTCAAAAAATTGGGAAATTCCATCTGCCCCATATCCACCAGGAACAATTGAATTCAAGAATAAGGCTTTACGAACTCTATTACAGGTTGGAACTGTATTATATTCTCTTGCTATGAATTTTTGATAATGTGGTTACAGTTCTTACTGGATCTACCCTCTTGCAATTTGCTAATATAATTTACTTTTAGATGTCAAAAAAATATTGTTAAAACACTATCCTGATTCACTTCTTCTTCTATTCTCTTTATTTTTGTAGAATGTATGATTGTGAAAAATCATTATTTTAGCCTAGACAGCGGAATTATGTTTTATAACTGCGAAATATTTCAAAATTTTTCAAAGGCTGTCTCTAAAATAGCTATTAGATATCTATTCAAGGACTGGGATTTATTAACTTAATAGTGTTGGTTTATGTTGTCGATGTCACGGATTGATATTACTCCTTAAATTGATGGCAAATATTTGCTTTCTGACAATATGTGACATACTCTGTTTTACATGGTCTCTAATCTTTAGATGACTGTTATATCTTTGTGTGGGATATCCATAATTATTTCACCTGTCAAATTGAAAGACACAGAACAATATTGTGTAGCTTGGCTTCACATATCTACTTTTTAAATATTGTTGAATAATTGTTAATTCAAAATATTGTATTTATAGCAAAGGGTCTGCAATATTATTTAAACTCCCTGATAAATTCCTCGTGTGTGTGCCCAAAATTAATCAACAGGCTTATCATGTAAATTCAAGCATATCAATCTTAATACGTTTTTTCATCTTAATACGAGTAAGAATGGTTCTTCTTATTTTGCTATTGACTTAGACGTCCTATTTTCAGCCAAAAGAGGGTGGAAATGGATGTTCTGGATTGTTCACCTTAGATGAAGAATTTGCTGGATTCCTTTTTGTTCTCAAACTGAATGACAAGACATGGTTGAGATGTATGGGGAATGATTTCTACATTCCACTCTCAAATTCAAGTTGTTCACCTGCCAAACCTACACAGCTGACATCAAAACCTGGAAAGTCAGAACAAGAGGACCAAGAAGAAGTTTCTCAGGCTGCATACACAAAAGGAATCATTAAGGAGATAAGAAACTTGGTGAGTGGCATTTCCTCTGAGATAAGTCAGAAGACAAAAAGTAAAGAAGTACAACAAAGCATTCTGCATGAAATTGAAAAACTTGCTGCTGAAGCCTATAGTATCTTTAGAACTTCTGTTCCAACTGACTCAGAGGAAGAAACTGCTGCAGAAACCAAGGCATTAAAACCTCCTGCTAAAATATCTTCAGGAACAGGCTCAGGATTTGAAATATTGTGCCAAGGTTTTAACTGGGAATCACATAAATCCGGCAGATGGTACATGGAGCTCAAAGAAAAAGCTGCACAATTGTCTTCACTTGGGTTCTCTGTCATTTGGTTACCACCACCAACAGAATCTGTGTCACCTGAAGGGTACATGCCCAAGGATTTATATAACTTAAATTCCAGGTATTATCAATTTTGCAACTTGTAAAATGATTTATTATTAACATCCTTTATTGAGAATAAAAGAATGAATAGATAATTTAGTGATATTCACATTCTTTTGTTCATTCGTAGTTTGACTTGAATCTACTTATTGAACCATAAAGAAATTAACATGATTAGCACAAAATTGATTATTGAATTTCACTGTTTGTTATTTTGGGATGGTGTTAGATCTTCCATAATTTTTGTATATTTTCATTGCACGTTGTTTTTCTTTGTACTTTACATTATGAAAGATGACATGTAAAATTATCATATTAAGAGATTTTTAAATACAAATGATTTTTGTTGTGGTCATATATCAGATATGGAAACATTGATGAGCTGAAGGATGTTGTGAAGAAATTTCATGAAGTTGGCATCAAAGTTCTGGGAGATGTTGTCTTGAATCATCGCTGTGCACACTATCAAAATCAAAATGGTGTGTGGAATATTTTTGGTGGTCGTTTAAATTGGGATGATCGTGCAGTTGTTGCAGATGATCCACATTTTCAGGTATGCAGGTCACCACGATTAATTTAGAAATGCACATTTTCATGTATTTTTCATGGAATCAGAATTAAGCAGCAATAGAAGATATAATAGTTATTATTTTTACATAATCCATGATATCATGCATACATGCTATAATTTCTTGTTTGAAAATGCCGCTGTTGCTAATGCATTTTCCATTGCGATTGTGTTGTGCATCTTAAATGCTCAAGAAGTAACTGATGCTTGGGAGTCACCCAGGTTTTGCTGTGTACTGTTCTTTTCAGTATTTGGCAAGAAACATGGTGAAATTTATGCTCACTTGACTCTAGTTATTTAAAATTAAACCTGATAACTGCTTATGCATGTAGCCTCAAGATTTTTGTTTGTGATGCTATAAAAGTTTTATGATCACGTAGAGAAGGAAAAAAGGTGTTTAATTGTAGTGACTGCAATTCAATATGAGGAGTGATATAATATAGTTTTTAAAAAATTTTAGATTTGCATTCATGGTGATGTATAAATAAACTAAGATGCATGTTATAACATTTACCATAGTTTTAAGTATTCTTACTGCATTTTGTGGCTTTAGAAGCGTGCTTGTGGTGATGTCATATGGAACCCTCTCAATGTGATGAGTGCAGCGTTGCTGGAAAGATTATATCTGGTTTGGTGGAATATTAGTTTTAGTAGCACTAGGATACACTAGTTTGGCTGGCTTGATCTTGGTTATGATTGTTCAGTGTTAATATAATTCAAGAAGAATTTATTGCAAAAGATAAGGCCACCTAAAAGATTATAGGAATTCCTCCCTACTTTATGGACTATACATTTCTAAGATGTGTGCATGCTTTGGAAAATATAATATTTTTTCTTTCATACAGGGCCAGGGCAACAAAAGTAGTGGAGATAATTTTCATGCTGCCCCAAACATTGATCATTCACAAGAATTTGTTAGGAAGGATCTTAAAGAATGGTTATGCTGGCTGAGGTTTGTACTCTAAACCATGTTCTTTGTTCTCAGGATTTTGTAGATCAGTTCCTGCAGGATCAGTGGACACAAAAATGCTTGTCCAGGAGAAAAACATATAAAGATAATTTCTAACTTCAAATGTTGGAAAATTTACATCTCTAGTTTTTAACTTGTAATGCTGTTTGTGCGAACTGAAGACTGTGTAAAAAGGTTTTGATCAACCACTGTGGTGCAGCTTGTCAAGTTTATTCCTTCTATATATTGCTGGATTTTGTGCTTGATGTAAATCACAAAATTAAATGACTGCATTTTATGCTGTATATCTTCCACAAAATAAAGGGACAAGATATATCTGCATAGGATTTATGGATTGTGTAATGAAAAATTATATTGATTTCAAATGGTATAGCACCTTAGCAGGGTCTTAAAGCATTTTGTAATTGGTCATCTTGCATTAGGATCATTTTGTAATTGGAGAAACTAAAGCAGCATTATTTCCACGAGAGCATCTGTAATTTCATTATTTAGTTTAAATATTCTTCAGAAATCTGTTTTGCCCCACAAACATCCTTAATGATAAGACATTAATTTTATACTTCAACTCAGTATAGAGGTGATGAGAAGTTAAGAAATTTCGTATTTTCTTGGTTGTTCATATTTTATACTTCTGGAATTTCTGTGAAGTTTTGTTTTCTGTCTAGCACCTTGTGGGGCAATCTGCTGGTTGTGTCTGCTAATATATTTATATTTGATGGTTGATGTAATTCGCTGGTGGTCACGGTACCTGCAGTCATGTAACAGGGTAAACTGAAAGCACAGAAAATTTAAGAAATTATAATCTTTCTGTGTGCTTCTTTAGGGATTTACGGTACTTATATCAAACTATAATTTCTTCACCTTTGAAACAGTGTGTACCTAGAAATGTAGATTTATTTGCTGTGAAGCTATGTTGCCTCTGCTTTCTGTCCATTCTGATTGTTCCAACTATCAGATTGAGGATACAGGTGGAATACAGCTGCATGAGCTGATTTTTTTTTCATGGATTTTTTTATTTGCATGTGTTTTACCTCATCATTTTGATATTATTCCCACCACTGTGTGGAGCTTCGCTTGATATTTTATTGATACTAAGGTCTTTTTTGTGCAAGAAAGAATTACATTAGTCTTAATTGTAAAACTTTGTGACCTGCAGAAAAGAAATTGGTTATGATGGATGGAGGCTTGATTTTGTTAGAGGATTCTGGGGGGGTTATGTCAAGGACTACTTGGATTCAAGTGATCCTTACTTTGCTGTAGGCGAGTACTGGGATTCCCTCAATTATACGTACGGCGAAATGGACCACAATCAAGATGCACATCGGCAGAGAACTATTGACTGGATCAATGCCACTAGTGGCACTGCTGGTGCCTTTGATGTCACTACGAAGGGGGTTCTTCATGCAGTAAGAATTTTCATAATGGGCGTTTGGATTTCTCAAGAAAACTGTGCCATTCTGGATCTTACAAAACTGAAAATTTAATTAGCTAATTTACTTTTACATATTTTAACGCATTCTTGAATTAATGGTGGAGGTTCTATTATGCTTGTATCTATATCACTTCCTAAGAAACTAGTTGCTTATGAAACGTTGACACAGATTTCTATGGAATCACATCAAGGACCTGCTTGCCTGTCCCTTCACTTACAAATTGAGCACCTTGGCAATTCTAATGGCAAACACAGATCCAGCATATGAACTTTGCTTATCTATGTCATATGATTAATAATTTCAGCTAGACTTTGATGTATTTGTCACAGTTGAGAATCTGTCTCCAATAACGGCTATGTCTGAACTGAGAGGAATTTTTTTTTCCTCTAGTGCTTGCTCTTTCTGCACTTCCTTCTTCTAAGCCATTTTTTTGTTTTCTTTGGCTGTAAGTTGGAGGATTTCATAATGAGATAATTTCTTCTTTCTTTTAGGCCCTGGAAAGATGTGAATACTGGCGATTATCAGATCAGAAGGGAAAGCCTCCTGGGGTTGTTGGATGGTGGCCATCTCGTGCTGTTACTTTTATAGAGAACCATGACACTGGTTCTACTCAGGTTTGAAGTTGTTTATATTCTACCATTTTTAAATATTGTTCTTATTGACAGTCAAATGCATGCTTTGTATTTGAGGAGATTCTGGTATGAATCTTTTGAAATGATATCAAATTTTGTTTTCACAACTTTAAGAGAAGACATTTCTTATCTCTATGAACCTTGGATGCATTTCTATAATCTCTAGTTGGCTAAGTATTCCCCTTAAGATAATTGACAAAATCATCAAAAGCTGAATTTCTATCTCTCTCTCTCCCTCTCTTCTGCTGTTCTAAAACATTTTTTGTTTTGTTAAGGTGGTCTTATACAGGATGGTCTTTTGCAAAGAGTGACCGGGAGGGCCTGTAGAATTCTTAGGAGAAAACAAATATTCTTATTATCTGTCAGCATTGCTGGTATAGCTTTAATACTGTGAGTTTGTCATCGTGAAGGGTCATTGGAGATTTCCTGGTGGAAAGGAAATGCAAGGATACGCCTACATTCTAACTCATCCAGGAACGCCCACAGTGTTCTTTGACCATATCTTCTCTCATTATCAGTCAGAAATTGAAGGCCTTACCTCCCTTAGAAAAAGGAACAAAATCCATTGCCGGAGTATAGTAAGTATCAAAAGATTGACTACATCCCTTGTCACTGAGCATTAAAATGCTGTTGTATATAGACTTGATTCCATTTCCATATTTTAGGTTAAAATTACTAAGGCAGAAAGAGATGTATACGCGGCCATCATTGACGAAAAAGTTGCTGTGAAGATCGGACCAGGTCATTATGAACCCCCAAGTGGATCTAAGCAATGGTCTTCAGTCTTGCAGGGGAGAGATTACAAGGTTTGGGAAGCATCTTAATATAATCATAGCATGTAACATTTATATATAGATTAGAGAAATGTCCACATCAAAAATGCTTCTACTTATAAAGCAAATCAGCAAACACCAGACGAGGGATAGCTTAATTTTCCTCGAAGGTGGTCCTGCGGTGAACCTGAAACTGAAGTCGTGTAATGTACCATACCACCATTTTTTTTTCCCTGTCATAGAAGGGTTACGAGCGACATGAATGAGGGCATTGCAGCATAATGGGGAGTATTTTGCTGCAACCCAAGAGGTGCTCGAGCCTGTATACAAGTTGTGCCCTATGTTTATATTATAAGTGCCTAAATAAGCAGCACCTTGGGCGTTACCACACCTGTAATTGATATTGTAGAGTTACGTAATAGAATTGACTTTGAAGATACATACGTAATGTTAACTGACTATTGGAATAAAGTGAAATCCTCCCTCTTTTTGCCTCCCCGTTATATCAAATTTAATGTCTCGAGTTGCAGACTTGCATGTCTATTTTGGATCATCAATCAATGTGGGGCGTGCTGCCTACTCCATAGAGTATAATAAACAACCTTTCTAGGTCTCACTTGACCAAAATTTAATGGTTGAGACTGTTAACGCGAAGTCAACACCAACTGATATAATTAAACATGTTTTATACTGTAAGTTTACATCACTTCTTCTAGCGAGTGTGATATCAATTTCCCTGCGTCGATCAAAACTGGAGGGGAAAAGAGTTTATAGAAGGGCTTGGAGGGTGTTGGCTCCCTTCCCTTCGGATCACAAACTTTTTTATTGGTTATGCGTTCCGTTGTTGGACGAGCGAGCCTAATAATCCACAAACTTTTTTTTGGTTTGTCTCCATGATTGACGCAGAGAAGATTGATTAACCGACAGTAGTAGTCAAAAAACATAGGACAAGGAGAGATACTTGGGCACAAAATATTCAACAACTTTCAGAGTTAATACGTAGTAAGCGGTGGCGACAACAAATCAATAAGAGCAAGCTGAAGCTAAATTTACTATTCTAAGGATAAGAGATTATAAATCTTGAAGGCTGACGTTTTCCCAGAAAATATCGGATCCCCTATTTCCTCCTCAACCGTCTCGGATTCACTCATTTCTTGTCTCCTTTTAGATCCTCAATGTTATTTAAAGGAAAAAATTTTCAGGGATTTTCAGTGTCTCACGAAACCTGACCACGCGAAGAAATTTGCTTGTTGGGTTATTCAGGCTTCGTCCGCCTCTCCTCAGCTCCTTCTCCGGGTGGCCTTCACCGGCTGTACTGGGGACTGGGAACATCAAGGAACAAAACGCAATGGCGGCGCGTAGTTTATTAGTTTCCTTCTTTATCTTGTCTTTTGCAGTGATAGTCCCCAAGTTTCTTGCCAACTCAGAGGTAGAAACCGATAGTTACTGGAAGAAGCGAGAGAAGGAAGCCACCAAGAACAACTTAGCAGCATATGATCCACATCCTGAGGCAGTCACCGATGATTTGAATTCTGAAGTTGGCAAGTGAGTTTAATTAGATATGCTTTCTATTAATGGTTTAAATTTTTCTTGCTTTGAGAATGACAAATTGTTTTCGTGGTTCCTTTCGATTTGCAGGCTGTTAAAAGCCCGCGAAAACAACACGAGAAGGAATCTGATGAAGAAATATAGAGGCCCTTGCTGGGCAACAAACCCTATTGACAAATGCTGGAGGTGCGATAAAAACTGGGCCAAATACAGGTACAAGTTGGCAGATTGTGCCCTTGGTTTTGGCCGGAAAGCTACTGGTGGTAAGCATGGAAAGACATACGTTGTTACAGATTCCTCGGATGATAATCCAGTAAATCCTAAAATAGGAACTCTACGCCACGCTGTAATCCAGAAAGAGCCTCTTTGGATAACTTTTTCTCAGAGTATGGTTATCAAGCTCTCTCAGGAGCTGCTTCTGGCTAGTGATAAGACCATTGATGGCAGGGGAGCCAATGTACATATTGCTCATGGTGCCGGTGTTTCACTTCATTATGTTAAGAATATTATCATCAGTAATATCCACATTCATGACATTGTTTCTTCCAACGGCGGGATGATTAGGGATTCAGTAGACCATTTCGGACTGCGGACAAAGGCGGATGGCGATGGGATTTCAATTTTTGGATCAAGCAACATTTGGATCGATCATGTTTCCATGTCGAGATGCACAGACGGCCTCATTGATGCTATCATGGGATCAACTGCCATTACCATCTCCAACTCCCACTTCACTCAACACAATGAGGTAAAACCACTATAGTATTCGTACCAACAGATTATTTTATTTTAAATGATCAGAAACTAATGGGCGCATGCATGCATGCAGGTGATGTTGTTTGGAGCAAGTGACAATTATTCTGATGATGAAAAAATGCAAATAACTGTCGCATTCAACCACTTCGGACATGGATTGACCCAGAGAATGCCAAGATGCCGATTGGGATTCTTCCATGTTGTTAACAATGATTATACTCACTGGTTAAAGTATGCCATTGGTGGTAGCAAGCATCCTACTATCATCAGTCAGGGAAACCGATTCATTGCTCCTCCAGATCCAAGATGCAAGGAGGTAATAACAATTAATCCCATCACATCAGCTATTTAATTCTAACAAATAATTTTTATCATTCGATTTCTATTAATGCAATGAAGGTTACAAAGAGGGACTATGCGGTAGAAGATGAGTGGAAGAAATGGACATGGAGATCAGAGGGAGACTTGATGATGAATGGTGCATTCTTCGTTGAATCCGGGAGCCCGAATCATACCCAAAATAATCTCATTCCTGCTAGGCCAGGAGCAGAAGTCACCACAATTACAAGATTTGCGGGTCCTTTATCCTGTAGAGAAGGTTCTGCATGTTAAAATTTATTTCTTTCTCCCACTGTACAGCAAACAATGGGGAAACAAAATTGTCAATGGTATTCAAGCTGTTGACTTCGTTGATGTCATTCTATTCATTATTCTTTGATTCTTTTATTACATTAATAAATTCTTTTTCAGGGAAGTTACGATTCTATAGGGCAAATCGTCAGTCATATCCCATATGGCCCGAAGACAAGTATGTACTAATCAACTGCTAAACTGGAATCTGAGACATGAATATTTACCCAACAAAAAGCGTCAAATTGGAGCCACAATTTGACGAAGAATCCAAAGAAAAAGCTAAGGCACAAAAAACAGTGGACGACTAACATGGTCATGTTTGCAGACATGGCACCATTGTTAGGTTCCTGTTTATATCTCTTATCCCAGAAAACAGAAATCTCGGAAGACTTTTATGTTCTTATTGTCAAAGATAATGCCAATTTGGTTGGTGTCTTTCACATTCTGTCAAGTGTTGCTTACTCCAATATCAGAGAGCATCAATTTTAATTATTCCTATCTTCTGTCTACGTATCTAGCAAAAGCTAGCTGTTACTGCAACATGAGAATCGGAGAACTGTATCCCAGCTCATTTTTAATTACTTTATGCATTAGTTCATCTCCATTGAACGAATCAAATAAAGATATTCTTTATACTTCCGGTCATTTCAGATCATCACATGATCCTAATTCAGCCGTGATTTGCATTAATGGCGCAAAGGTTAGAAATATGGTTGTCAAGTGCACTACAATTTGAGAGTTGACCATTCGAACAAGAAAATTAATTATCCTTTGAAACGAATGCGTTCTAACTTCAAATTTTGCGTATCTTTGGACTCGAGATTTCAAGCATCTTAGTGTGGTGACTTGATTATCTAATTAGTTAGAGGATCAAATCATGTCTGATTTCCCAGATGACATTGAGGTAAATTTTATGTTATTTTGAAAATATATTGACGTTTAGTGCCTAGAAAATACCGATGAGTTGCGTGAGACAATTCTGATTCTTACACGAAGAGAGTGGATATATTAGTATGCCTTAATTATCCACAGCTATATCACTGTGCAATGGCTTCTTATTTGGCTGGCCACTGAGCATGCAGACACTTCAATTTTGTCTCAAATGATACAACGTAAATAATCGACAACCTTTTGTCTTAGCCCTGATGGCGCAGTTTTAGCAACAAGAAGACAAACTCGGTAAGAAAAAAACCAATCATCTGTATATGTGTATATATAAATAGTTCTTGCGTTCAGTTTCTAATCGTCAAGCGACCGGACCCAAATAGTTCCAGCTCTTACATAGCTTGTGAAAAAACAGAAAGAAGTACGGAAATAGTTTCTACAACTCATTCGGAATTGAGCCATTCGGGCAAGCGTCTTGCGTGCATGCGGGAAGGTGGCACTAATATGGAAACTCAATGTATTAAGAGGAGGCGACGAGAACCTTCTGCGGCTTCATCAGGCTGTAACAATCGGCAAGGCGAACAGCAGCAGCAGTTAGCGGCCGGTCAAACTACTGTTACTACTGTGAAGAGAAGTTCAAAATTTCGGGGAGTTAGCAAGTTTAGTACAGGATTTGTATCACTTATTGCTTTATTTATAATCATATTTGCTATCTTGCGTTGCTTTTGCCAAGTTGATAATTTGAAACTAAGACTGTACGCATACCGAACAGGCATCGATGGACTGGACGGTATGAAGCTCATTTATGGGATAAAGGGTCCTGGAATCCAACACAGAGAAAGAAAGGAAAACAAGGTAGCAAGGTTTCAAAACTTAATACATAGATTTTGTTAGTGGTTTACATGTCTTGCTGATTGTTTATGCTTTTCTGTTGTGAATACGACATGATTGTATTGGCAATGATTGTTGGCATGGAGCAGTTTATCTCGGTGAGTACTTCAATCTCTTGTTTACACCAATACCTTTTGTTTTTTTTTGCTTCGAATCAACTCAACTTGGAGAGAAACTAAGCATCTTTCGGGATTGTTAACTCATCAGGAGCCTACGACGAAGAAGTATCAGCAGCTAGAGCATATGATTTGGCTGCCTTAAAGTATTTGGGGACATCAACTTTCACAAATTTTCCGGTATATGCGTAGCTAATTATCCATATTAATCTCCTTTCGAAGTTTCATTCATCGTGAGGTTAGTTTGGGATCCAATATACCGACAAGCATCAACATAATAATTATATATTTTTGCAGGTATCTGAATATGAAAAGGAAATTGAAATAATGAAAACTGTAACAAGAGAGGAATATTTGGCCTCTTTAAGAAGGTAACTGATACATTCCCATGTAATAACTTCTCTTGGAACGTGATGTTTGTAGTATAATCCAAACATTAAATGATAAATTATGTCTCTTGGTTAATTACCAGGAGAAGCAGCGGTTTCTCCAGGGGAGTATCCAGGTATAGAGGAGTTGCAAGGTATATGTAGCTGATGACATTAATATTTCGATGTTTATGCTGAATAGATTCGTATTGAGGTTGTATTTTTCTGCACTGTAGGCATCACCACAATGGGAGATGGGAAGCGAGAATTGGGAGGGTTTTTGGAAACAAATATCTCTACCTGGGTACTTACAGTGAGTTTCTCAATCTCAGTCTCGTTTTAATTAGTTAGTTCCTGACATTAAATTGATTGCATTGCAGACAAAACACGTAACCGAGCCTTGTGTTTTGTTTACAGGTGCACAGGAGGAGGCTGCTCATGCGTATGATATTGCAGCAATTGAGTATAGGGGGATCAATGCATTGACCAACTTCGATTCAAGCACATACGTCAGATGGCTAAAACCCAATCCTCATCCCCAAGCTTGTCAAGAACCAAAAAAAACATTGGATTCCCAGCCCCTGACAAGTTTCCTCTCTAACCCCGTAATTCCAATGGATCAAACAACAAATCTATCCATGTTTAATTCCAATCCTTTTGGAGGAGAATCACTGGAAGTCCCTAAAATGGAAGACATTCTCCAAATAAACAAGCCACCCAATGTTAGTCCAGTTTGCGCCAAGTCACCAACTGCCCTTAGCCTCCTCGTCAGGTCGTCAGTATTTAAAGAGCTGGTGGAGAAGAATCCAAACGACACTGCAGATGAAGAAAACGAAGAAGACGACACCAAAAGCATTCCAAAAACAGGCAGCAGAGATGAAATTGGGGAGGCCTTCTTCGATGGAATCGGCATCAGTGGTACTCCCGTTCAATACATGTATCCTTCCAAGACGTACAGTATGAATCTTATCTAGAGTTGTTGGATAAAAATGCGTTGCTATTGACATCGTACGACAAAACAGCAAGGTCACTCTCACAGGGCGAGATGAGACAAGTCCTGAATAAACAGGCAACGTCCATGTGACAAGAGACTCTATAGGGTTCAAACATGAAGGCTCAGGTAGACATTTTTCTTTTTCTCTTCTTCTTCATAGAGGCATTGGATGTCAACTGTCAAGCAGTTAACTACGCTTCCGGTTGGTTGTGTACCATGAATGTTTCAGTGTATTGCAATAAAAGTTTATTCCTAGTCTAATTAAATTAATTGACACTGCTCACACTATTATGGACAATTGCCCCAGCAGACGCGCTTGGTTGAGCATTCAATACATGGCACAAGCACACCAAACTGGCTAAATAAAACAACAAACAATAAATTAATTTTTTTTTAAAGAAAATAAATGACAACAGATTCAACCATAATCACCGTTTCCATATTTGCAACCCGATTTTATTGTACAACGAAGGGTATTCTTTCAGCAGACACTACTGCTGATACGAAGCTGTCTATGACCATTATTATGTGCCCACCTCACCCTCTTCGTATGCAATTCTCTGTTCAGATCAATACAATGCTGAAGTGGCCCTGCATACGTAAAAATAAGTCAAAGAGTGCTATAAACATACAGCGATAGCAGTTGGTGACACCCATTCAATCAGATAAGTTTATATGCTCATTGCCCAAATGATTATATGCATGAACAATATCTACATGCAAATTCAGATACTGAAAAGGCACACCTCAGAAGCAGTTTTCGCTGCTCATCAAAATTATTGACACCATCCTGCTGAATGGAATCTGTTGCTGACTGATTGATAGTTCCAGATAAAGAATCTGTGATCTCTTTCAGACCCTGAATAAATGAAGCAACATTAATATCAAACAGTTCAGCAGATGAGAGAGCATTCTAAACAGTTTAAACCAAAACTGTTTGCAACAGGCAGCTTTGTGGTAGATCTTGCCACACGCAATCCAATTTCAGAGCATATGAGGCATTTAATTCCAACTACCATAGATCTTAAAGACATTAAAATTAGCACTTACAGGCAGCATCACATATTGCTAGAAGAAGACATAGGGATAAGTTTAGACCAGCAACAGTGATGTATTGTGTGCCTACCTCATATCATTTATCTTCATCTCCTTCCAAACTCTTTTACCATTTAGCTTTCTGCTGATTAATGTTGTAACTGATTGAGCTAACCATGGTTAATCTATTAGCTAAAATTTCAATTACTGTTGAAAATTTATCTTATCACACTTCCTCAAATCATCATGAGAATCTTCCATTCAAATAAAAATGGAAATTACTTAAATCTCAGAAAGATACCATGGAACTTGGTGCATTGAGTAAATGACGAGCCTTCTCACCGAGTTTAAATTGATCCTGCAAGAAGTATGCCAGTGGAACAGTAAAATCAAAAAGCCTGCATGCAGAAAAGTTGTAACAGATGGAATTTTGAATGGTTATCAACAAACAGAAAGAGCACAACGTCATTCCTTATGCTTCCAAATTTATATTTTCAGGCGGAAACATTACACACCCTTGTGGCCTTTGGGAAATGCTTTTTCTGTATTAGATCAATCCACTGACAAATTTTACAGTTTAGCAAAATCTCCACTTTTGTATCAAAATTTAAAAATTCTACAAGGGAAAGACCAATTTATTGTAAAGACTAATTCTATTGAAAACCAATTATCCAGTTAGAAGTTCAGTACCCAAGTTGTATAAACTTATAAACAGTTAAGCTAGTTTTCGATTTCCCAGATACCCCCTCAACAACCAACAGGCAAAATGACTATGTAATTATGATGGATGAGAGACCACAACTGATATAAAGCTTTTATGCTATCAGCATGTATAACTCTGACCAGATTGAGTCACCAGGCAAAAAATTTATGTGCACTATTATGAACTGAAAAGTTGACAAGAAACTTAAATTTCATATAACCACTAATCCCCACCTTCATACTATCAGGCATTTTCCCTCTTCTCCCATCAGCAAAGTTACAGAGGTAGTACACGCCAATATTTGTTATATCCTGTCATCAACAGAGTTGTATAAGTACAACTGCAAGGTTTAGAACACCGGAGATTATACCCCCAACAGAAAGAACAGGAAAACACAATAATTTGGTAAAGACAAGAACCAGCATAATATTGTTTCACCTGCTTATATCCCAATGAATCAATTTTCCCATCCTGCAGAAAACATATAAAGTTAATATGAATTCAAGAAAAAAAATTAAAGATATATAGTGACACTTTATCAAAGAAATTTGTTAGGGACAATCTTATTTTGTTTGCTTATATCTAGTGGAGGAACATGATCTGCATCCCATCTCTCTCCCCTTTTTTCCTTTGAAGAAAATGTCTCCAGAAAACAGAAGAAATTTTCAGTAACATGAATCTGAAAAGATGGTCAGCAAATGGCAAAAAATAACATGGCTGCAAAGATAAGATTTTTTTGACACCAGCAGACACCTCCCATGGCCACTACCATATAAAGTAAGCAACTTTATGGAATAAAACTTACCAAAGAATAGATCATATGCTGCAAGTCTTTCAAATTATGTTCAACCTTAAAAAGATCATCACAAGCTTCCTCAACCTGTTTCATGAAATCAAAATAATGCATTAGTGTCACCTAAAAGTCCATGTCAGCGATAGAGGTATAAGTATATGGCACTCTTTAACACCAGAGGAACATACAAATAAGGGACTAAATTTTCATCTACTTGGACAGCAGCAAATCCAATAACTTCAGAAGAGCTTAAAAAAGTACCCCCCATCCCCATCCCCAACCCCAACCAAAAGATAAGCGAAAAAAAACAAAAGAAAAACAAGTAAAGAAACATATTTGCTTACATTTTTCCTGATATCCTTTGAGATCTCACTCTGCTTTTCCACTTTATCATTCAGGTCCTGAATTCGCTGTGTCAGATGCTTCTTTGCAACCTGATCAACAAAAGAATGTGATAAATAGGTGTAAACATATTCCACAGTTGCGCTACAAAAGTTAACCAGGCAAGCTGAAAAGGGAGCTCACAAAGTTCATTCTAAAAGATGTTTGTTGCCTTCTCAAACAAAACTTGGCACCCCATTAAAATATAAGAAATATCTAGTATGTTTCTTTTATATTATTTAAAGCCATTATAACAAGGAAACTATAATCTAAGCCATATACAAGAAAACATCAGACAACGGGTCAAGTAAGCCTATCATAAAATCTTTAAAGCATGTATTAAAGTGAAGTTCTGGAAAACTAACCATTGTTTGAGAATGAAAATGCATTTACTAAGCACTAAATAAAACTCATTAAATTTGATCAAAACAGTCCAGAGATTAACATAACACAAGTCATCAGCAATAATAACCACCAAGCTCTGGGGAAAGCAACAATGTGGAACCATAAATCACATTATAAACAAGAAATGTTCAACATGGCTTACCAGAATTTAATTTTTCTAATCATGTACATGTTATCACATAGTGCTCTTCAAAGCAAACTGGGTGAATAAAAACTCCCATATTTAAACATACAATGGATTAAAATGCATGAATAAAAGTGAACTTACAGAAAGGGCTTCTGTTACACTCTCCAGATGTTTTGTCAAGTTTGAAACAGCAGTCGCCATACTTTTTTTTGTCACATACATAAGATCTGAGAATGAAAGACCCTAAGAACAAACAGAATGAACAAATCAGTCTCTACAAAGCAAAAAAGTGATTACAATTAATAAAATGAAACTGACATGCAAGCTTAAAAAGTGGAAAATGCACAGAAAACACTAAAAACCATGTTAGCTTATGTAAGCATATTGAAGTTTGCTAAAGTGGATACCTTCCACCACATGTAACCATAACCTAATGCCCCCAACATAGCAGCTGGAATCATGAGAGAGGTTGCATTACCTGCCAACACACAAGCACAAATTAAATAAATTTATAAAATAAATATAAAAGTTAAAACAAAGGAACAAAGGTCAATTGCAATATGAAAAAGCACAATGCAATTAAGCTTATCAGTTTCGCCTTGTTAATAAATAACAATAGGCATTCCCATTTTGGATCACAGTACACAAACATATAAAATGTCAGACTATACCACCAGAATTTCCATTAAACACAGTTATTTGACTGTTTGAGGCCACCTGCCGCAGCTCCATTGCCAAACGACGCACCTATAAGTAAAATACAGACAATTAAATTATTTCTCAGTTTGCACATAAAGTAAAACTTGTATACAAATGAATAAAGGAGAGGTAAATTTGCTTCAATATTTAAGTAAACAGTATTTCCCTCATTACCTGGTCCGCAAGAGCATCAGAACCATATTCACCATCTTGCTCCCCAGTTTTTGTCAATCGCTCTACCAATGACTGTCCATAGACAAAAAGAAATTGAAAAAAAAACACTGAATTAGATAATTTATCACTATTATGAATTCCCTTTTGGTTGCTACTAGAAAATAGAACATAAGCCAGTACTTTTTAAAGCCAAAATTAGCCTACATCGTAACAAACTGATCCTAATAAACAATATCAGCAAACAAATCTCGAATCCAAACGAAACATAGCCATTTTACCAATCTTGGTCCAAGAAATACCCACTTGAAAGGAAAACTGGAATTAACTGAAGAAATTTCCTAAATTAATAAAAACTGCTATACATTCAACACCCATAAACAAAAAAAAATACAGCCAATCAATCAAGACCTAAAAATGACAATCTGGATCAAACAAAAGAAAGAAAGAAAAACACAGAAAGAACTGGAACGAAATGGTCAAAGTACAATACCTGCAGTTCCCTTAAAACATCTGGTAATTTACCATCCTTTACCAAGACCGTACCAGTGTAACCTACAAATAACATAAAATCAGATCAAAACAGAAAAGAAAAACACTTGGCAATTAATGCATAGTACTGATAGGAGTGTGCATGAATATAACAAGAGATAGAAAAATGAATTAATACCTAATCCGGCTAACATCAATATCTTTGGTAAGCCCATTCCGGTTTGCATAGCCATGGCTCCGTTTTCTCTAGCAAGAGTCAGCAACCCTACCTCTGATCCGCGGATCAAGAGCGCGTAGAATCCGGGTTCAAGGACAAGTTTTACTTTTTCTCCAGCTGCGTTATATAAGTTATCGTGGCGGCTACATACGATGCCGTTTCGGTAGGAAATGGTTGAAAAACATTTGCCACGTCGTCAATTTTATTTATTCTCTTGATGGATAACGAGCCACTAATTCTAGCTGGGTTAATTACAATCGAATCCCTGTATATTTAGTTTTTAACAAATAAGTATACATTTCGTTCATTTATATTAAAATAATAATATTTATAAAAATACTTATTAAATAGATGGATCTTATCGCATCTCGATCTTATTACGTTAATATAATTAATATAATAAAATTATTAATTAATAAAATATTATAAAAAATAAATAAATAAATTATTATATTATTTTATTAATATAATAATATTAATTTTTTTATTCACTATTAATAAATAAAATTATCATAATTTTATTAATTAATTAATTTTATTATATTATTTATATTAACGAACAATCTCATTTACTACTTTCTCTATCAATGATGTCTTAACTGTAAAAATGTAAATATAAGGGAGCAATATATTATGAACTCTAATTATTTAGAAGAATTCTCTATTACAGGAAATTTATGTTAATGGAAGAATAATGAACACAGATAAGAAGGGGTAGGAAAAAGGTTAAAACATGTTTCTCTTGACATGATCAAGATTTCCTAATTCAATCGGCAGTTCCTGGTACAATCTATTGAAGTTGCATTGATCTTCAAGAAGCTTGTTCTTGTTCAGACTGCAGCTTAGTCTTTGATGGCTCTTTGTTTCTACTTGGACATGTCCTTACATTATGTCCTTCTTCTCTGCAAACTCGGCAAGTGTATGCTCTAGTTGTAGTAGAAGTTGCAACCCGTTTCTTGGCATTAGTACCATGCAACTTTACTCCAGTTACTTGGAGGCATGTCCTGCGATTATGGCCCCTTCTCTGGCATATTTGACAGCGATGATGCCTTGTAACTGTATCTTTATGATTGCTCAACCTCGACTTGGGACAGGTTCTTCTGTTATGGCCCCTTTCCCCGCATAAACGACATCTGAACCGCCTATCCATGCAGCTGTTCTTAAGCTCGGGACAGTAGAAACTCCTATGCCCCTCGCGTCCACAGCATTTGCAGTAAAACCTCACTCCTGAATCATAAAGAGGAAATTGGATGATATCCAGTTGAAAACAAGAAAAATCAGCAATGCTTGTGAAAATCATATACTTTCACAGTGATTAACAGTGCTTGTGAATCACAATGGTGTGGATTGAATTCCGAATATATAAGAAAACCACAGCAGTTCCCAAATGATTGATCTAGGCAAATTAACAATGTTGTAAGTCTAAATTTTTGCTGAGAACAATCCAGTTGCTCCAACCATTCTAGAGTAGCAGAGCATAAGTTATTGTTCGATATTCATTATTGATTAACAAAGAATACCTGAATAAAATGAATGTCTTAACTAGATTTGTATTTGGGTCAGGGCATGGCATCAAACTAAGTTCAAAAAGGAAAAATGAAAAAGAGAGTGCACGGAGAAGTCCACTCTTGATATAATTCAAGATCATATGAATGCTGAAACTGAACAGTAGAATGTTACTAATTTTGACAAAAGCTTGTCAACAGTAAACTTTAATGAGCATACCAACTTACCTTTCATGGCAATACTCCGCTTGTGACGATTTTCTGGGTCACTAAAAAAAGCTTTCAGAGACTCAGAAGCACGTTTTCTTGCTGCAGCAGTTCCCTTTGCTTTCTGGAAAAAAAAATACCAATAAGTGGGAATTTTTTTACTTTGAACTGTGTCAGAAATTTATGGTTCATGCAGTTTACTAGGTCACAATAAGTATACATTATATTTCCAGCATCCTATCAGATGCTTTCGCTCTATCAACTAGAAATACAGGCAAGTAGAGGACCATCAACCTGAGCAGAAATCTGAAGCATCCTCATAATTAATATCAAAATATGAACATATCCCATTCTCTTGCATGTCCCCAAACTCTTGTGGGTTAAAAAATCTGGCTGAAATGAATTTGAAAAATCGCAAATTTGCTTCACACCTGGCCTCTCACACTGTTCAGCCTTGCTATATTTATCATCTCAGCATGCATTAGGGCAGCTATAATCCTAGACAAAGAATTCTTAAGTTATACACATCACACCCTAGAGTAAACCATCACAACTAAAAAGGCATAACCATTTATAATTTCAACCTCTTTCACAGAGACTGTGAAATCCCTCTTGGGGAATACATTTGAAGTTTTTTCTTCAAAATAAACTTACTACTAAGACAAGTAAATCTCAGATGAATTAGGAAAAGAAATAGACTTTCTATAGAAGTTCTTTAGATGACCATAATTCTAATCAGCATATGCTTATAGTTTAAGATGTCTAGACATATGAACACTCATACAATCATGTTTAAAGCCAACAAGAACTAGAAAGTGACAAATCAAACATTCAATACCTTAATTGCAGCCACTCTCTGTGCATGAAGCATTGGATCACGATGAATAATTTTCATCCTTTTAGTAAATAGTCCAGTTTTGGCATTGAGGCTCTGCAATCATCCAACTAAATAAGGAATATTAAATTCACTGGCCAGCATACAGAAGTCCTTCCCACTTGATAAAGATAAAATCAAAAAAACAAACATACTTAAACCATGCACATGCAAAACTTAGCATGGTCACAAGTAACAATAACAAGCTTTAAATGATGCATAGGACTGGAATGCATTTAATATGCAAGAGATATCACAAGATGTTTATTACAGAACATTTGAATATGATTAAAGCAGCCAACTAACTTTTAGGGATCGGCTGATCTTCAATCCAACTTCAGGAGGCGGTGAATGGTAGACACGCTTTGATTTTTTCCTCGTGCCCACTCTTATCTCTAAGTTGTCTACTTCATCATCTTCTTTCACTTTGAGGGGAGATCTGAACAGGGAGGGGAATAAAGGCTTTTTAAAACCAAGCCACATTACTTAAAAGAGAGAGAAAGCAAAGAAGAAGAAATTTTTTTTCGAAGACTAACATAAACTTGCAAAATCAATGGACAAAGTCTTCAATAAGCAAGTGAAAGAACAATATTATACACTATATATACCATTACAAAAATTTTTTTAAAAAAAATTGCTGTTGAATGATCATTTGCTTTGGTGACCAAATGAGGACGTGAAATTTTGATATAACAAAAGTGCAGGCAACAGGTCACAACAAACACAGTGAAAAAATAATGGGATGTTAAGTTACATTGAGTGGGCCTTCTCCCAGGGTCGCTCATCAATTGATTCTTCCCATATGACACAATCCCCCAAGCATTGACAGCAAGTCATTATACCCTGTCATATTGAAAATATTAGCAGCAATAATGCTGTAGAGAGAGCTTCCCATATATTGTCTTACCCATGAAGATCCATAATTTGTGTTTCATAATTGACACAAATAATTATAAGAAAACACTCAAGAAGAACACACAAACAAGATCAGATATTAAAGGAACTCCCAAGCTAAACATTAATTTTATATTAACACCAAGGATGAGGGATGTACCTTTCCATTACACGAAGAACAGTCAGAGCGGGTTCTTTCTATTCCGCATTCTGTACATGGAGTATAACCTCTCCCCCTGCAACTAGGGCAAGGAAGCTCTCTGATATACTGACCATTTGGACCAAACCAGGACCTTGGTTTCGATGTGCTAGGTGCAGCATTCCTGAAATGAAGTTTCATATTTTGGATATCATATTCATTTTTGTAGGGACAAAGACCAGAAAAACCAAAGGAATTTGTATCAATTAGCATTTCATTGGTAGAAGAGAACCAGAGCTGCTGAGATATTCTTAACGTACTGTATCATAAAACAAATTTATTATTTTAGAAGCTAAGTGAAAGGCTAAAATAGAAAATTACAAAGATATAATTAATATCGCTTATATTCAGTGCCTTAAAAGAAATAAGGAGAAATGCTAAATGAAATGACTCGGAGGATTAGTAATAGCAGAAATTGGTTAAATTTCAATTTCAATTCTCTTCTTTTCCCTCATTCTCCTTGTTTAAGCCTTATGAATAACTATAAACCCAGAAAAAGCATAAACCTCTGACAATATAAATTGTTAAAGATATATAACAAGAACTACCCACATGTGAGACTAAGTTGACATTCTGATGACATCAATAAAATGAAACTACGCAAGGAAAAGCACTTAAACCTTGACTTTAAATCAACCCCAAGCCCAAATAACTCCTCTGAAGGATCGTAACCCAACTGCCAGAAACGGAACCATCAGTACCTACTTGTAAAAATGTGTGCTAAAACCAAACATGCAAGTGGGTAATTGAGAAATAAACATATGAGGAGATTGCCTGGCTTTGTTTGGACAGTGAAACCGAATCATCATTTGTTGAAGAACTCATTGAGCGAGCACCGAAGCTGACTCTTCTCTTGGGATTGAAAAATATCAGAAGACGCTTGTTTTTGTGCCGCCTTAGAGGCACAAAAACTCCGAAAGAGCAACAAATTGATGACATTCTTCATGAAGTCTTCGAGGATACACCAAAAGGAATTCTACAGAGTGAAAGATGGTATAACCATGGGGTTTCTAACTTGCGTGTGGTTGTAAGAGGGACAAGCAAGCACTCTTTCTCTTTTGGTTTATGACGCGTGCGAGCAGAACAGAAGTCCACGCAAGAAGACACTCACCGACGTGGCATTTCTGGGGAAATTTTCCAAAAATAACCTTATTTGTACCCCTCTTTACATTTATAATCAACCCTAATTTATTCTTACCAAACTAACCACTTTAGATCATTTTACTCCCAAACCCTAAAACGCAAACCCTAAAAATACGGTCATTCATTTTGGAGAAATTCATTTTCTTGACATTGCGTTGCTGGTCACTCACGAGTTTCATCTTCGACAGCATTTTTCCACTACAACAACAATCAGAAAAAAAGGTTAGTGTGACTGACATTGGATTGTGTTGTTGCCATTTGTGTGTGTGCTTACAAATAATTTTTCAGATTTTGGCATGAATTTCCATAATTAGAGGACAAAATTAAACTTGCTGTGGTAGTTTATCTGTTCGTTGTTGGTCAAATGTTGACAAAAAGGTAGAGAAGTAGGCGTGTAGTTAGGGAAAATTGTAGCAAATAGGTCAATTTTGGGTGAGATAACGCAGAAAACGCCGGAGGAGGACGACGGCTTCATTGCGAAATCTGGGCGCGTGGAATGCACGCGCCCAGAGTGAGTATGCAGTCTGGGCGTGTGTACTTAACGCGCCCAGAGTAAAGTATGCAGTCTGGGCGCGTGTACTTCACGCGCCCAGAGTGAGTATGCATTATGGGAGCGTGGACTCACGCCCAGAGCTTTTTGGGCCATGGGCCACCGCGGACCCAGAGCCTGTTAGGGGCCATCTGGACGCGTGAACCCCACGCCCAGAGGTGTTTTTGGGCCCTGGGTCCCCACGGACCCAGGGCCCTTTTGGCCCGTATGGGCGCGTGTACCCCACGCGCCCAGAGGCTTTTTTGGGCCCTGGGTCCGCAGGAAACGCAGTGCCCTTTTGGGCCCGTCTGGGTGCGTGAACACCACGCGCGCCCTTTGGCCCGAATGGGCGCGTGAATCCCACACGCCCAGAGGTGTTTTTTGGCACTGGGTCCCCGCAGATCCTGGGCCCATTTTGGGCCGGTCCCAGGGCCCATTTGGGGCCTCTCTGGGCGCATTGGAACACGTGCTATGAGAAATTTTAAATAAATTTTATTAATATTATTTTTATAATTGTTTTATATTTTATTACTTATGTAGATATTATATTATTTATTTTTAACTAATTACTAATTATTTATTCTGTGCAGATAGAAATGGCAACTCAGCCTCGTTTTAGATTCCAGTAGAGGAGCACTTTCACGCAGAGACGTGTTGTATGGCGAGATTTGCCGTGCTAGACCAAATACGGGGTAAATTAAGTGAGACTCAATTAGGTATGTTTAGACAAACTTGTTTAGGGCATTTATTAGACATAGGTAGTTTACATCATTCACCTATTTTAATTCATTATATGATGTTGCATGAGATAGATTTAGGTGCTAACCCAAATGAGATGTGGTTTTTAGTTGGTAGCCAAATGGTTAGGTTTTCACGAGTTGAGTTTGGGTTGATAACCGGACTTAGGTGTGGGCATTTTCCTACTTTAAATTTGGAGGATAGTTCTCGTCTTAAGGATATGATATTTGGGGATAGAGATGTGATCACCTTAGACGATCTAGACTTAGTATTTGATGTTTTTGATTTTTCCTCTCTTTCGGACGTAGATGTAGTTAGATTATCTCTCTTTTATTTGGTTGAGAGGTTTTTATTTGGTCGGGATGGTAGATCACATGTCGACCTTTGGATTTTAGATATTTTAGAGGATTTAGAGGAATTTAATAGATACCCGTGGGGATCTGCCGCCCATCTCTTCATCATGCAATCTTTACGTCGATCCGTTGCCAGCCAGCACGTCAAATATAGGAACTCTGCAGCGCGGTTGGAAGCTACTGGACGGCAGTTTAAGGGAAAGTATAACATCACGGGGATGGCCATTGCATTTCAGGTATTTGTAGCAAAATAAATGTAATTGTTTTGAGTATGTTTCGTGTTGTAATAATTAATTTATGCCATGTAGGTGTGGATTTACGAGAGTATCCCTAGCCTGCACCATAGGTTCGCTACTATCGTACGCGACGGCGTCCCGCGTATCATCCGCTGGAAGAACGTTAAGCGGAATTTGACGCAGTCGAGCCTGTACCGACATCTTTTTTCAGCGGATCCACTTCAGGTTGTTCCAGCTTTACAGCCTGACATCTCAGAGATGGAACTACCTCACGTGGTTGAATTGATAGAGATTTTTCAACCACGAGGTGCGTACGGGGGTAGCGTCCTAACGACCTCGAGTTATGTTGAGGTATGATTTATGAATATGTTCACATGTTGATACGTTGTGTTATTGTATTCCTAACATATATCTTTTTTCTCAGTTACCGCATCAGTCTCCCGCGAGGTCACATCATTCGCCAGCAGCTCACACTTTAGCACTGCCTCACACCATTCGGCACCAGCCTCACATCATTCAGCACCTGCCTCATACCATTCAGCACACGCCTCACATCATTCCACCCCTGCATCTTATCATCGTTCCCCAGTCAGGTCACATCACTCGGCCAGTTTTCCACATCATCATTCACCTGCGCCACCATACATTGACGAGGAGTTTAGGAGATTCGTTGAAGATCGATTCAACTCCCTAGATGAAGAGGTGCGCTACATGCGGCAGGACATAATGTACATTCGAGATGATGTTGAGAGGATAGAACGGGGTATCCACGATGATATGCAGCGAATGGAACACGAAGTAGTGGGGCGGGTAGACCAACTATCAGCAACCCTTCAGGCATGGATGGTATTTAGCGGCTGTCCACAATCACAGGTTTGTTAACTCACTCTATCACATGTACTGTTATTTATGTTCAATTACTATAGCTCATTACGGCCCCGCATTTTGTGTTTTAAAGGACATTCTACCTCAGCGGCCCACAGAGCATGAAGCGGGACCGTCATCCAGCATACCACTCGAAGCTGACATTGTTATCGCAGAATCAGAGCGGGAAGGTGAAGCTGGATGTAGCCGGTTTGGCAGGCAGTATAGGCGTGGTCCGCAGGAGAGAAGCCCATACACTAACCCAGATAAGAGGGCGCGCACAATCAAATCCAATAGGGAGCTACCACAGTATCCAGCCGAAACTGTGATTAACCCTATGGCCCCTTTTGAGGATAGTGTTTATGCGGCATACATTACCTGGTTGGAGGAACCTGACGCTGCCATTGAGACGCGGGCTGTCACTATCACGCCGAGGTGGCTTCGTGGTATCTCAGACCCAGATGCACAATTAGAGGATACGGTAAGTCATACACCCACCTACTCAGCCATTACTTGGTAATCGTAGAATGTGAAATCTAACCTCTGTTATTTTACTTTGGCAGCATATTGATGAGTACTGCTACTTGCTGGCCCATCGACAACTAGCATGTCCTCATATTATTCGCCAGAATATTACCGTCGCACATGCCCACCTATATGTATGTATAGATTTCATACCTGGATATTAAATTATTTTTATGATGTCAATTAATATTAATGTTGCGATTTCTAATATTCTTATTTTAATTTCCAGAGCCACTTGCTTTACAAATGGCGCAACAGGTCCGAGCAGCCACACGACTTCTCCGATATGGCCATGCACATTCGAGGTGATCGGAAGGGGATATACAAGCCGTGGAGGACTGTCGATTACGTCTTACTGCCTGCCCTTATTTGTGGGGATCACTGGGTCACGTTGTTGGTGGACTTGGTCCGGCATCGCATCACGATCTATGATTCCTCCCCGAAAGGACATTCCAACCGTGAGATCAATGATGCGATGAAGCCCATTACTTTGCTTCTCACGCAGGCACTGCGCAGTTTAGGATTTTGGGATGATCGACCTGACTGCACAAACACAAGACTGCCGTTCCAGTTCCATCGGCAAGAAGGTACTCCGACCCAAACTGTAAATAGTGGGGATTGTGGGGTTTTTGTTTGTAAATATATAGAATATATTATGTTAGATCGGCCTTGGGATTTTACCGCCGACCATGGCCAATTCTTTAGGATTAAAATTGCGTTAGATCTTTTTGTTGGTCGAATACAATGATGTAGATGTACATTTAATGATCATATCAATATATTGTGTTGATGCTGTTTTGAGTTATTGATTAGATTAATTGCTTTGTGTTGCCATATTGTGACGGGGTTGCCATGTTGTGTTTGTGTTGTGTTTGGAGGTGTTGTGATGATTTTGGGCGTGATGTTGTGATGGAGGAGGTGAAGTCAATGTTTTGTTTTGTTGGCGATGCTGTATGTTGAAGCTGGTGTAGTGTTGGTGTTGTTGTGTTTGGAGTTGTGTTTGTTGAGCATATGGATGTGATGTTGTTCATGAAAGCGGTACGCTGTTGGTGCTTTTTTGTTTATGTTTGTAGCGTTGTGTGGGCTAGTGTTTGATGTTTTGTCATGGTGTTGTCAATATACCGGTTGATTATATTACTGACGCCGAATATCATCGCGTGGTCACTGACATCTTAATAGGCGATCCACGAACAATAAGTTATTCAATGAACATATAATAAAACATGGTGTACAATTAAAATTTATTGCGTAAGTCATAATTACAAACTACACAAAATGAAATACATAAAATTCTTACGTGTCCGTTACATTCAAGGGGTTTCTACATGTACTGCGGTTGTGTCCCTGTTGCTTACAGCGCGAACACCTACGAATGACACCTTCTTCGCCGGAAGATGGGATGCGTGTATTCCTAGGTCGACCAGATGGAAGACGACCAACTGGTGGTTTGACATTGGTTGCTCGAATGTAGCTGGGGACTTGCCAAAACGTCGGATCACCCACAGGGTGAATCTCGGCGGCATACGCAGCTAATAGAGTTCCATTCTGATAATAATTGGAGCAAAATTCTCCATACCTGCCTCTGACGAATCTAATTGCAGCCATTGCGTGGGCACATGGTATCTGTTGTAAGTTGAAACGCCTGCACTGACATGTTCTCGAACTGAGATCTACTATTGCAATTTCTCCTCGATCTCTAACTTCAAACTCGTAACGCGAAACTGGATAAACACACATAGTTAGAGATAGTGATTCTTCCATTCTCACTTTTGCAGAGGCCGCATCAGTTAATGTGTTGTCCGCGTGTTTAGCTGCTTCTTCTCTCCTCTCATAAAACCATCGCTGCAACACAGAACGTATCCAATCAGCTAAGGCCATTATGGGAAGGGTCCGTGCATCCTTCAACAATGCGTTCAGGCTCTCGGCAATGTTTGTAGTCATTATGTCGTATCGCCTAGTGGGGAAAATGACACCTTGCCCACCGATGAAAACCGATATCATTTTCCAAATAATTTGCAGCATCGTTGTGAACTAACCTAAGCTTTTCCATGTGCTTCTCAAATTCGCCAAAAACAAATGCTTTCGCAGCTTGGTAGAAACCCGAAAGAAATGCATCTTTCTTCCGGTCTCGAAATTTGAACTTTGTTTTTAAATTCCCTTCAATATGATATGCACAAAACCCATGGTATGATTCAGGGAAGATTGTTCGTATACCTTTTATAATGCTGTCATGGCGATCTGAGACAAACACAAGATCTTCAACAGGGCCAAGCGCATTCCGTAGTTTCGTTAAAAACCATTCCCAGGAAGCATCATTTTCTGAGTCCCCAACTCCAAATGCTACAGGATATATTTGATCATTTCCATCAAGAGCAGCTGCAACAAACATAGTGCCTCGATACGTACCCTTCAGGAATGTTCCATCAATAGCAATCACTGGCCGAATTGCTGTACGAAAACCACCCAAACAAACTCCCAGTGCCATGAAGAAATATAAAAAGTTTCCATCAGCGTCAGATTCTATGTGCGTTATCGTACCTGGATTCCTGTCTTCAAGCACGTAACAATATTGTGGCAACAAGTTGAATGATTCTGCTGGGTCTCCACACGCTAATTTAAGTGCTTCTTCTCTTGCTAGCCACGCTTTCCTATAAGATACTCGGACTCCAAACTCTCGATGTATGTCATCGCGAATGTTGTTTGGAGTATAAATCCTCCCAGGGTCCTGGAATTTGTCCATAACATATTCGCCAATAAATCGACTGGTTGCTTGGCGGTGGCTCGGATTAAGTTGGTCGCTTCTACACGTATGCTCGGATTCACAGCGCTTAATACACCAATATCCTCCATCTCCATATGGATTAGTTGCTCGAATTCGCCATTTGCAACCGTCAACAACACATCTAACCTCGAATCGATCCGTTGTTGACTTTGCAACTCGGAACTGGAAATTATTCCTCAATGCCAATACACCCAATGTGTCTCGTAGCTCTTTCTTTGAATTGAAAAGTTGGCCAACATCTATCCTGTTAGATGTAGACACGGACATTGCATCCTCACCTGTAGAAAATGATGGTGGAATAAGTGGCATACGAGGACCACTCTGTGGTAGACTTGAAGGACCAGCCATGTCATCACCAATCCTCCTAGATGTGTCACTGTCACGAACTTGCTGACTCGAGTTTGCAGCTGCATACGTAGCATCATTTCCGAAGTCATTCGTCCACGTATGAGATGGAATGTCATCAGCAATGGCAACACCTTGACCTTGCAAAAAACCCGGGGCGTCAAAGAAATCGTTCACATGCTCTTCATTTATTGGGCAAAACGCATATTCTCCACGGCTAATTGAAGCTCCATGTTGTATTGGTTCAGGCGCCATAGGATTTGTATAGTATTGGCCATAATCGAATTGGTTACTGTCCCCTGAAGATACAACTGGTTGTGTGGAAACCTCCGCATCGAAAGCTCCCACGTTACTTTCAGCTACCCTGGGCTCACTGGGAACAACTTGCTCTGCAGAGAGATAAAGTATAGAAAGATCCTTACACCATTCCGGCCTAATACTGTGCAAAAAACCGGATACACTACAATCATCATCAATGTCAACATATATACGATATCCTGTCTCTGCATCTTTGAAGCCAGTTTTCAGTTGAATGTTAAATTCGGCTGGATTTATTCTAGTGTGCTCGCATATTACGGCCAATAATTCATGGTACTTAACATCTTTCGAAACAGATATAAGCCGGACCCTTCCACCGTGGTATTTTTCTGAACCATCAGATAACATGACCCATGATCCTCCATGCCGAATGCCAACAGGTACGATTTCAGCCATATACCTGAAAATTAGCCGACAAATTAATAATTAATGTTTATAACGTTAATAATTATAAATTGTACGAATATAACAAGCTAACTGTTCTAATAAAATGACTAAATTACATAACATAAATATACAAAAAAATCAACGCCCAGGGTCCCCGTCGGGACCCAGGGCAAAAATGCTCTGGGTCCGCGGGGGCCCAGAGCAAAATCGGGGACCCAGAGCAAAAAACGCTCTGGGTCCCCGCGGACCCAGAGCAAAAAACCTCGTGGGGACCCAGAGCAAAAAACGCTCTGGGTCCCCGCGGACCCTTCTCAAATTGACCATCCCGGGGCCAAACTCTCCTGCATTCGCCGCCGACCAAATTCAACCACCGTCATTTCTCCACCCTCTTCTGCATTTTCTCACCCAAACACACCGAAAATGGCCCTATTTCCTACATTTTACTCTTTCTACACTCTTACTTCTCAATATTGTTGTGTTAACATTTTAATGTTAAAATCACAAAAAAATAAATGAACTACTACACAAATAAATTAAAATTCTATACAATAATATGCTTGTATTACCTTTTTTTGTTGTTTATGCTGTCGATGGTTAAACACACAATTAATTGGCAAAGCAACCGTGACACACAATTAATTGGCAAAGCAACCGTGACGAGAGGAGAAGAAGTTGAGTGAAAAAATTGTAATCAAATGGGAAAGATATTTATTTTTACCTTTTAGTAGGTTTGAGGGTAGAAATGAAATTGTGTTTTAGGGTTTGGGGGTAAAATGGTCTAAAGTGGTTAGTTTGGTAAGAATAA